>CM060402.1:40488742-40873222 GCA_030545235.1 Helianthus tuberosus | reverse complement strand
TATACCAATTAAATGCCTTAGGTTTGGTGACTTCCTATAACGTGCCACATGTTAATGGCTTTGCAACCCATTAACAATCTGATATTTACAGAAATACTGTATTTACATAAGATTCATACCATACTAAAATTGATATATAACTTGAAGTACGTGGGGTACTCAAGAAAATGAGAATTATACTTGAGTACGTGGGGTACTCAAGAAGAAATTGAATTATACATGTGTATGTGGTGTACACATGAAACTGAATTTATATATGAAAACTTGATTTACTCACAAACTATGTTTTCATACAAAGTATACAAACATGAAATACAAAACTGCATGAATTCACACCAACTTTATGTTGACGTTTTTCCAAAAACTCACATGTATTTCAGGTAACTAGGATGGATGTGCGCGTGGTCTTGCTTATGCTCGTGGATGTCGCTTGTGTTAACTTTAAATAAAGTTGTAAACTCTTAAGACAATGTTTTAAGCTGTCTAGCGTTGTAAACGCTAAATTTATGTTTTCAAATCATGGTATTTGATGTTATTTTTACGAGCATGTAGCATGTTTACTCTTCGTATGCAATGAGAACCTTTCATGATCACACCTCGTGCTTCCGCCGTAGAAAGGGGTGTGACAGATTGGTATCAGAGCTGCGATTGTAGTGAACCAGGATTCCTTCTCGAGTCTAGTCTACAATCTCTAGGATCCATTCACGAAAACGATTTTCAAAGAGTTTTCATTGCATAAAACGTCCCGCGACATCCACTGCCTGAAACTGTCTACATGAGTCTAGAAAAGACATTACGAGACTTAGAGTGCACTTGAGTAGCACTTGTCCTTGACTAGAAACTACTTGCAATTATGTGTGATAATTAGCATGTACTAGAAGTAGAATGTCACAAGTATATGTGACTTTATCTGATAGCGATGGCCCATCTGAAGGAAGAAATACGAGGATGAAACGAACTGTGCGGACTGTGCAAGGAGTTACGTAATTATGGATGCATACATAATTATGGAATTCAGTGCACAGAAATCACAACAAGTCTTGTCACGTATAGATTCCCTCAGTGCAAGCCTACTAAGCACTCTGCTAGAGTGATAATTGTTTGATGTCACTTATGTGGTACATATACCTGTGAATATATATGATACTACTGTCTAGTGTGACGATATCAAACAAATGCCTAAACCTATTGGGTTGTGTTCGTCAGAACACGACACCCAGAAGAGCTGTGAACGCTCGTGACCAACCTCCTCCTCCCCCACTGCCAAGACTTTCCGAAGAGCTGGAAGCTCCACTGGAAGAAAGGATCTCCGCTGCTATCGCCCAGTAAGAGGTGAACCGTACTCAAGACAGTGGAGGACTAACCAACACTAGACGTAGCGGGCATGGAGATTCATCTGGAGGCGACGCAGTTCAAGGCTGCACTTTCAAAGCAGTTCCTCGACTGCAAGCCGACGAACTATGACGGCACAGGAGGTGCAGTAGCATTTGTGCGCTGGACGAAGACTGAAGCTACTTTCCGCATGAGCAAGTGTACCGCGGATCAGCAAGTCACTTTCGCTACTGGGTTGCTCGTCGATGAAGCTTTGACTTGGTGGAACCTGCAAGCCCAAACCTTGGGTGATGACGCCGCTTATGGCCTCACCTGGGAGGAACTGAAGGAAAGGATGAGAGAGAAGTACTGCTCCCGTGCGGAACTCCAAAGGCTGGAAACAGAGTTCTGGCACTTGACTATGGAAGGTGCTGACATCAATGGTTACACTCGAAGGTTCCACGATCTGTCAAGAGTGCTTCCCTACATGGTGACTCCTGAATTTAAGCGTGTGGAACGCTACATTTGGGGACTGGCCTCAGAGTTTCGTGGCATGGTGACGTCGGCCAAACCACAAACAATCACCGAGGCTGTAACTCTGGCTGTCAGCCTGACTGAAGATTGTGTTCGTATGAAGAAGTTATCACTAAACCCAACAGAAAAGACTGAGACACATGCTAAGTCGTCCGGTGACAAAAAGAGAAAGCATACAAGTTTGAACCAAGCTACTCGCAACAACAAGGGTTTCAACAAGAAGCGCGACACTAATCCGCCTCAGGAGGTGAAAACCCATGCAACCAAAGCATACCAAGGCTCCATGCCTAGATGCCAAAAATGTAAGTATCATCATGATGGAGCTTGTCGCATTCCAAGGTGCGACAAATGTGGTAAATTGGGTCATCAAACAGAAGACTGTTGGGGAAAAGGAAAGAACCGAAATGGGAACGGTGCTGGTAACAAGAATGGCAATGGGAAAGGGCAAGGATGCTTCAAGTGTGGAAGCAATGAACATTTCATGAAGAACTGCCCAGAGAGAAACAACGCTCTGGCTCGAGCATTTGTGATTGGAGCAAGAGACGCACGCGAGGACCCTAACGTGGTCACCGGTACGTTTCTCATTAACAATCACTTTGCATCCATATTATTCGACACTGGCGCCGATTATAGTTTCATGTCTGTGGAATTTAAACGCATACTTGGAATGGAATCTAGTAGATTAAAAATTCCTTATTCCATAGAACTAGCCAATGGCAAAATTGTTGAATCGGGCGAAGTTGTTAGAGGCTGCACGCTAGAACTTGGTGGACGAAGATTTAGCATCGACCTCCTACCTATTCAATTGGGTAGTTTCGATGTAGTAGTCGGAATGGACTGATTGTCCAAGAACAAAGCTGAAGTTATTTGGCATGAGAAAATCATTCGCATCCCTTTAGCGAATGGTGAAACTCTCATCATGCATGGAGAAAAACGAGACGCGCCTCTTCGAATCATCAGTTGTATGAAGGCACAGAAGTGCTTGAGGAAAGGATGTGTCGCTTCCCTAGCACACGTTATAGACAAGAAGGCTGTGGAGCCGAAACTCGAAGACATTCCTGTGGTGAAGGAAATTCCTGATGTGTTTCCTGAAGATCTGCCAGGACTACCTCCGCAACGACAAGTCGAATTCCGTATAGACTTGGTTCCAGGAGCTGCTCCTGTAGCCAAGGCACCCTATCGACTTGCACCATCCGAAATGCAAGAATTATCTACACAACTCCAGGAGTTGTTGGATAAAGGATTCATAAGGCCAAGCTTCTCACCCTGGGGAGCTCCAGTATTATTCGTGAAGAAGAAGGATGGATCACTGCGGATGTGTATCGATTACAGGGAACTGAACAAGCTCACAATCAAGAATCGGTATCCGCTACCAAGGATTGATGACCTCTTTGATCAACTGCAAGGATCAAGCTACTATTCCAAGATCGACCTTCGATCTGGATACCATCAGCTGAGAATCCAAGATGAAAGCGTGCCAAAGACTGCATTCAGAACACGCTATGGGCACTACGAATTTCTTGTGATGCCATTTGGATTGACGAATGCACCAGCGGTCTTTATGGATCTAATGAACCGCGTATGCAAACCATATCTCGATAAATTCGTGATTGTATTTATCGACGATATCTTGATTTACTCGCGAACGAAAGAAGAGCACGAGCAACATCTCAGAACCATCTTGGAACTACTGAAGAAAGAGAAGCTTTATGCAAAGTTCTCGAAATGCGAATTCTGGATTCGCGAAGTACAATTTCTTGGTCATGTTGTGAATGAGAAGGGCATTCATGTAGACCCGTCCAAGATTGAAGCCATAAAGAATTGGGAAGCTCCCAAGACCCCAACTGAAGTTCGACAATTTTTGGGCTTAGCGGGCTACTATCGGCGATTCATTGAGAATTTCTCGAAGATAGCTCAACCGCTAACGACCCTTACTCAGAAAGACAAGAAGTACGACTGGGGTCACAAACAAGAAGAAGCCTTCCAGTTACTTAAGAGCAAGCTATGCGATGCACCGATACTATCATTACCCAAAGGCACTGAAGACTTCGTGGTATACTGCGACGCCTCACGACAAGGCTTGGGTTGCGTGCTCATGCAACGCCAAAAAGTCATCGCTTATGCTTCAAGACAACTGAAGGTTCATGAAAGAAATTATACCACTCACGACCTGGAGCTGGGTGCAGTGGTATTCGCCTTGAAGATTTGGCGACATTATTTATATGGTACACGATGTACAATCTTCACAGATCACAAAAGCTTGCAACACATATTTGATCAGAAGGAATTGAATATGCGCCAGCGACGTTGGGTCGAGCTGCTGAATGATTATGACTGTGAGATTAAGTACCATCCTGGAAAGGCGAACGTTGTAGCGGACGCGTTGAGCCGAAAAGAAAGGGTTAAGACCCTAAGGGTTCGAGCATTGGAAATGACGATTCGAACGAACCTCACAGCACGCGTTCGAGATGCACAACAAGAAGCTCTTAAAGAAGAGAACCGTAAAGCTGAATACCTACGGGGTATGCTGAAATACATGATGCCAAACGAAGAGGGAGCCTTATGCTTTAAGAAGCGTATTTGGGTTCCACTCTATGGTGGCATACGAGAAGTCATCCTTAATGAAGCCCACAAATCGAGATATTCGATCCACCCAGGATCGGACAAAATGTATCAAGACTTGAAAGAATACTATTGGTGGCCGAGACTCAAAAGCGACGTTGCTGTCTATGTTGGAAAATGCCTAACCTGTGCTAAGGTTAAGGCAGAATATCAGAAACCGTCCGGCCTACTACAACAACCAGAGATTCCCGTGTGGAAGTGGGAACAAATCTCGATGGACTTCATAACGAAATTACCCAGGACCCCGAGAGGGCACGATATGATATGGGTAATAGTTGATCGATTGACGAAGTCTGCGCATTTCCTACCAATCCGAGAGAAGGATAGCACTGGAAAGCTGGCAGAGATATACTTAAGAGAAATTGTGGCACGTCATGGAGTGCCAATCTCAATCATTTCAGACAGAGATGGACGCTTTGTCTCAAGAATCTGGCAATCATTTTAGGAAGCCTTTGGATCCCAGTTAGATCTGAGCACGGCATTCCATCCGCAAACAGACGGCCAGAGCGAACGGACTATACAAACGTTAGAAGATATGCTTCGCGCATGTGTCATGGATCTAGGCGGCAGCTGGGATACTCATCTACCTTTAGTTGAGTTTTCCTACAATAACAATTATCATACGAGCATAAAAGCCGCGCCGTTCGAAGCTCTGTATGGCCGCAAATGCCGATCGCCCTTATGTTGGGCAGACGCTGGAGATAAGCGTATGGTTGGTCCTGAACTTGTACAAGAGACAACCGACAAGATTGCGCAGATCTGAGAGCGCATTAAGGCGGCTCGAGAGCGACAAAAGAGCTATGCTGACCCAAATAGGAAATCGGTGGATTTCAAGGTGGGAGACAAAGTGTTGTTAAAAGTCTCACCATGGAAGGGCGTAGTCAGGTTTGGAAAGCGTGGAAAGCTGAATCCACGATACATCGGACCATTCAGAATTTTGAAGAGAATTGGTACCGTGGCATACAAGTTGGAGTTACCGGAAGAACTTAATGGAGTACATGATACGTTTCATGTATCCAACCTGAAGAAGAGTCCAACACAAGAAAACGTGATCATCCCGATGGATGAAGTGCATATTGATGAAGCCCTCCGATTTACAGAGCAACCCGTTGAGGTTACCGACTGGAAAGTCAACAAGACCAGGAGGAGCAGTGTGAAACTTGTCAAAGTACGTTGGAGCTCTAAGCACGGACCCGAGTATACATGGGAACGTGAAGACCAGTTCAAGAAAAAGTATCCCCACCTATTCAAGAAGACTCCAGCGAGAGTTAGTTCAGTCTGAATTTCGGGACGAAATTCTTTTAACGGGGGGAGACTGTGACAACTGGCCCAAACCGGTAATTTCCGTACACATTAATTATTGCTTAATGACTGCAATTATGAGTTTAAGTGTCAGCAATGTCTGAACACATGATTAAACAAGTGAATTCATGCATGTTGTATACTACAAAATATTGCTTTATGCATAAACGAGAGCGTTGCGTCAGAATAATAGTAAACTCACCGGTAAGACACACTGTGTCAACGGAACTGCAGAAAGCAGCCAGACAATAAAAATTGGAGCCTAGGTGTAGGTCCGACAGAAAGAATGCATTAAAACCCAAGAGTACATACAAGGGTTTAATATATATGAAATACGAAAGCAAAAATAAGCACTAAAAAGCACCCGAAACGCACTTTAAGTGCAGAAATTTACATAATTCAGCTATAATCAGCATTTTGGCACAGAAATATTATGCAAAAATGCCGTTTTATTATCCAGAATATTTCCCTAAGTGTTGGGAATTGAAAGGGTACAAGAAAGGGTACTTAAAAGACACTAAAAAGTGTAATTTAGCACTTTAACGAACCGGTGCCTAACCGAACAACCGGACAATACCCGGAGCACCAAAATATTGCTAGAAGCAATATTTTTATTTTTCTAAGCTAGTTAGGATACCCGAACACCCCTTATAACACAATAACCCGTTAAACCCCTAAACTTTATATTTAAAAATTAAGTTATGTATGAAATTAGTGATTGAATTCACACTTTGCCCCCCCCCCCCATTTTAGTAAGTGGACGGTCACTTTAGGTGACCCCACCAAAATCATTTCAAAATCCCACTAAATCCATCTTGATTTATTTTAGATTATGAGAGGATATGGTCTAGTACTATGGAGACATACTTACCAATGGATAAACCACTAAATTGGTTATAAATATGATGGATCAAGGCTCATTTACCTCACACCCACACACATTCTTCTTCTTTCCCTTGTTCTCGGCCACCCACAACCACACTACCATCCTCATTTCCATTCATCTTACAAGCAATCCATGGTGATTTAGAGGTGTGAGGAGCTTATCTAAGGAAGCTTGAAGTGTAGAAACTTGAAGGACCTCAACCGTTTGCTATTAACCACTCAATTTACATCTTGTTTCTTCCCTAGCCTTGTGCTAGTGGTAAGTGATTCTAAACACTCTCTTGATCTTATTTAAAGTGGTTAATAAGAGATTTAGCGGGTAAAAATTATGAACACTAGAGAACAAAATTAAAAGTCTACTAAAAATAATAAACATGGTGGTTAAAAGCCCATATGTTGTGTAATTGTTGTAGTAATTGAAATTTGTGAATATTTAGACCCGATCTATGATATGGTAGCTCGGATCATCATTTAACCCGGTTTAGTCATGATCTTGGATTATGACATAAAGCTTGTTTAAGAGTAACAAAGGTTAAATGATGAAACTCTACCACACATGAAACATGAACTTGTGTAAAAGTATTTTTACTTGCAAAATAGTGTTTAAAACTAGCCGATCTATGTATCTACAAGTGGTTTTTCGGAAGAACCAAGCAAAAATATTAGTTTTGTTAAAACCCGGATCTTATCCGAACTAAAAGCATTTTTAGTAAATAAACAAGTGTGTAGACACATGTGTCACAAGAAAATTTAACAAAGAAATATTTTTGTAAATCTCGACTAGAAGTTGTGAAACTTCATATTCTTTAAAAATAAAGTTTTTAAGAAACTAAAATTATTTTTAAAGATAACACGACTTACTAAATGTGCTAGTAAGTTACTACACATTTTTGTAAATATTCAAGTTCATGAAATGGAGAAACTAGTGATTATTGCTGATGAGCATTGTTGGAAATTGTTGTTGATGATTGATAATGATTTAAAAGAAAATAAACACACGTTTTGAAAACGTGGGAAACCTCCATTTTTAGGGGAAACTCTGTCAAAATTTTTATAAATTTTGACACTTAGAAAAATATAAGTTTTTGAGAAACTTATTCCCTAAAAATGTATTTAAAAGTATTACCAAAGTTTCCCTAATTTTTGGTGATAAGAAATGGTGATTTTTCAAGAATAAAAATGGATATAAGTATGTATATTTTTGAGAGAAAAATATATATTATTTTATCACCAACTTTTGTGCTAAGTGTATAAAGTATGTGTTATACGTGCTAGTGTATTAAGACTTAAAAATACACTAAATACTCATGAGGAGTATAAACATAGAAATACACATACAAAATACAAGAAACATAATTCGGGTGCAAAGTGCAAAACATAAAAGACTTATATTTATTTTTTGGAGAAAAAAATATAAGTAAGATACGTAGTTAAAAATATGGAATATTTTTAACGCAAGAATATACAAAAGAGAGTGACTGTACTTGTGCGACGCAAGTCTAGTGACTAACGTTAAGAAAACGCGTATAGGTTACGACGTTAATTAAGCAAATCCGGTGGAGTTTACGACGCTAGGAACGCAAAGTTGTGAGTTCATGCTCCCCCTTTTCTCTTTAACTGTTTTCAGTTTTCATAACATCGGGGGTGAAATACATGTACAAAAGTACAATATTTATAAATGGTATGATATAAATACAAGAAGTACACTTGGTGAGAACGAGAACCAAGTGTGACAAAATATAAGAATACAAGAAGTACACTTGGTGGGAACGAGAACCAAGTGTGACAAAATATAAGAATATGAGAAGCGCACTTGGTGAGAACGAGAACCAAGTATGAGGCGCTATGAGAAATGATAACAAGAAACGCGCTTGGTGAGGACGAGAACCAAGTAGGATGCGTTATGAGAAATAGTGTCACGAATAGGGTAAAGAAGCACCATTAATCAACGTATACATTCAGACCGCAGAACAAAAGGTTAGATCTAACGGGTGCCTGGCAGCCACACTCCCGGTCGGGGCGAGAACCGAGGAGTGCTTTTGTGTCTCAGAATATACCAATTAAATGCCTTAGGTTTGGTGACTTCCTATAACGTGCCACATGTTAATGGCTTTGCAACCCATTAACAATCTGATATTTACAGAAATACTGTATTTACATAAGATTCATACCATACTAAAATTGATATATAACTTGAAGTACGTGGGGTACTCAAGAAAATGAGAATTATACTTGAGTACGTGGGGTACTCAAGAAGAAATTGAATTATACATGTGTATGTGGTGTACACATGAAACTGAATTTATATATGAAAACTTGATTTACTCACAAACTATGTTTTCATACAAAGTATACAAACATGAAATACAAAACTGCATGAATTCACACCAACTTTATGTTGACGTTTTTCCAAAAACTCACATGTATTTCAGGTAACTAGGATGGATGTGCGCGTGGTCTTGCTTATGCTCGTGGATGTCGCTTGTGTTAACTTTAAATAAAGTTGTAAACTCTTAAGACAATGTTTTAAGCTGTCTAGCGTTGTAAACGCTAAATTTATGTTTTCAAATCATGGTATTTGATGTTATTTTTACGAGCATGTAGCATGTTTACTCTTCGTATGCAATGAGAACCTTTCATGATCACACCTCGTGCTTCCGCCGTAGAAAGGGGTGTGACAGAGGATGAGCAGGAAGGCAAGGCTCGTGGTGCGGGAAAAAAATTGGTGGTAAGTGTCCTTTTTCTCCGTGTGGTTTCTTGCTTCCTTGTTTTTGTTATTGAGTTTTCGATATATGTGCTATCAGAGGATGCTCCCCTTTGGAAAATGTTTTGCCCGGACTTCAAAGGCAAGGTTGAGGTATTGGCTTGTGCGGATGGTGAGGAAGGGTTCAACTATACCATTCGTGACAATTTCCGGTTGCCTGAACGTGATGCAATGGAGGCAGTGCTGCCGTAAGGCAAAGGTACAATAGTACATTCTTCCTTTAGTGTTTTGTAAACAAGTTGGCTCTGCTGATTGTTTGTTGATGGACGAAACGCAGGTGATCTTGGGGCCTTGGGAGACCCTGATGCCACGGGTGTTCCCAAACAGCACGTGGAGAAACATCGTGATAAACGGTTTCGCAGACTGTTGGGATTGAACCCTACTAGAGGAACAGATAATGAAAGCCAAAACCGGTTCACAACAGTGGATTCACAATAAGCAGCTGTTTACACTAAGTCTTCTCCCTTGAAAGTGATTATAACAGCTGATGGTCTTATATCCACTGCCCGGATACAATTGCTGATGATTTTTCAAACTACTGATGAAGCTCAGAAGACTGTTGGGAACTAAGCACTGCTGGTACAATCTACTGATGACAAAGCACTGCCCAATCAAGGACTGATCAACCTTGAGGAAAGCACTGATGTAAAGAGAGAGCAGTAGTTTAGCTTGTCATCTGTTTTATGAATTGTCAGTAGTTAAGATTAGCAGTGTTTGTATAAGAACAGTAGATACAGGTTGCTAGGCTGTTAGACGTCACTTTCATGGTGACGTCAGCTGAGATGCCTCAGTGGTTTGGATTGTCTATAAATGGAACAGTACTCTGTACTGTTACATTTTGATAGTCTTGAGTGAGTTCTTCTCCTCAATTCAATCCTTTCATCTTGTGCAACCAACCACTGAAGTATCAGGCTGAGGGGGAGATTATTTGTAAGCATGTTTGTAATCATTTGATTTACTTTGCAATCTTTCAACTGATGCAATTCATGAGTTTATCAAATCTATTTCTCTTTATGATTGTGTTTACAAAGTTTGTTATCCATTTCCACTGCACTTTACATTATTTTCATATTCATTGATTGTTCATTCTACACAAACAAACACTCTTATAAGAGCCTCCGATCCTAACCATTGGTATCAGAGCCTGGACAGTCAAATTCGATCTAACAATCAATTTGACATAACAGTTCAGCTCAAAATTCATTGATACTAAGGTTGGGTGTATTCAGTTGAAAAACAGAGTAACGAGTAAACCATGCTTAAAATGGTTATTCAAAAACTCTGTAAATCAACCATGATGTCATATGACACACAAATCTCACACAACAAGTGATATCATACACAAGACACTCATGGTTTTTAGACCTGAAAACATATCTGTTAAACTATGGGATTATTTCTTATTTTCAAAATTTATTTCAACTGTTGTTATGAAACTTGTGATGTCACTATATTAGATGCTAAAGTATGAACCTCAGATTAACAAAAGCCTATGTTCATAAAAACATTAGTGTTTTTGCTAAACATAAAAAGAGGGAAATTAAAACTTTAGTTATAAGAACTTATGTGTTGAAAACAGGTTGAGATCCTCAAAAGGAACAAATCAACTCTGTCAAAATACATTAAGAAAGCAGAATAGTCCGTATCATTTGTAATGTGAGATTGGTCAAAAATTTGTACAGATATGGCTAAACCTCTTAAAACATTACTACAAAATGATTCTGGATTAAGTATTCCTTCAATAAAGACCTCCCAGTAAGTATCTCATTACTTATGAATGGGAAGGGTAAAAAGGGAAGAAGAAAATTTATAAAAACTCAGAAGTGTGTTTATCTCAAAACTTTTGAAGTCAGAAGAAAAGAGTATAAACATAAAACACTTAAGAGTCAAAGTTTGGGGTAATAGTGGTCATTAAGCAACTATGTGCAACCATTGGTTCAGGAAA
Organism: Helianthus tuberosus; assembly: GCA_030545235.1. Taxonomy (NCBI): domain Eukaryota; kingdom Viridiplantae; phylum Streptophyta; class Magnoliopsida; order Asterales; family Asteraceae; genus Helianthus; species Helianthus tuberosus. Next base: position 40,861,859 of record CM060402.1, on the reverse strand, counting down.
ATTTCAGGTAGCAATAGTATTCCCAGTAAATGTACTTAAAAGAGGACTAGACAAATTTTCAGAATCTTCACATGGTAACAAAGTCTATAACAGGGTTTTCAAAAACTTTTGTGAACATGTGTCCTCATTTCTGTTGTCAATCAATCAACATGGAAATGGTACCAAACAGTGATCAAGATGTATTTACATGTTCATACCACTATTATCAAACTACTGACCATTTTCATAAACTTGGGTTTGATATGATTAGGAGTTTCAGTGGTAAATTATACCAGATCCTTTTTGATGTTGGTTTTAGAAAATCCTTTATTTATTTTTTTTTCTGAAAAAGGATTTTCTCAAATAAAGCAGGATATATCATTCTTCATTTTTTTTAAGAATAATATATTTTGAACCTTTATTGATTTTTGATAGTAAATGTTTCAATCTCCTGTCAGGATATATAAAATTTGTTTTTGTTGGTTATATCATTCTCAAATAGATCAAAAGGAAATGGTACACATGTCATAGTCAGTTCATACTCAAAGTTTGTTTCTACACTGTGCAAAAGATTGATTGTTAACAGATCTTAAAATGCTTGGGTACTCATGTTTTAATTCAAATATTATAACAAAAATTGAGTTGCCTTAGTAAAAAGTGTAAATCATCTAGGGTACTAAAACACTGTCAGAAATTCGTAAGAACTTCAAAATGTGAAATTGACATGTGGCAAGACCTTGAATGAAAATTTTCAAAACAGTTGCTGATATACTAGTTTTTCAAATCTTTACCACTACCCCTAACCACTGTTTTGTTCGAACATCTGGTTACTAAATACTGTCCACTGCTGAAAGACAACCACTGACCTTTCATTTTCTTGGCAAGCACTGATACTCAAAATCAGTGTCTTATCCACTGATATGCTATCTACTGATAGTGAAAATCATTCGTTGTTATCACATTATTACCGTTGTAACCACTGATGCTTGTTTCATCAGTGGCTCTCAAAACAACTGTCCTCAATAAAACATCTCTTCATCAGCTATTTGACACGTGGTCAGTTTTTAGCCATCAAATCTTAATAACCGCTGCCACATCAACGATCATTTTTTCCCCTTAATAAAACCCTGATCAAAACCCCCAAACAGGATTTTTACGCTGTCGAATTGAATTCCAAAATTTTCTTCTCAAAGCAGTTTCCAACTTTTCTTCTCAAGTCATTCTCCATCCCAAAGCATTCTCTGATTCTTCTTCTTCTTTTTCAAAATGACGAAATCAAAATCAAAATCAAAATCAAAACCAAAATCACCATCATCTTCCAAAGAAGTCGATCAAACGGCCGCTGAATCCGTTGAAATATCATACAAATCCCCTCATAACTATTTGGCTCTACTCACAAAACCCACAAACAACCACACCTTTGATTCCATCATCGACACATTATCTGAATCAAAGTACAAAACTTTGTTGATAGCAGATGCTCCCATTTACCTGCAAACCCAGAGAGAGTTTTGGAAAAAGGCGACGCTTGAAAAACAAGACGATAATGTCATAGGCATTAACTCCTCGATACAGGGCAAAGTGATTCAAATCACTTCACAATCAATCTCAGAAGTCTTCAAACTCGATGATCAGAAAGGTAAAACTTCTTTTGATAAAACCGAGTTGAAAAATGAGTTTCTGAAAAGAGGGTATGCTGAACAATCAAAGGTAGATACCTTACAAAAAGGTTACTTCCCGTCTGCACCTAGGTTTTTATTTCACACACTTTTGATGTGTGTTTCAAATAAAACAAAAGCGTTTAACGAAATACCATTGAAGATTCAATGTCTGGGTTATGCCATTTTAAAGAATGAAAATTATAACTATTCCCAGGAAATCTTTAATGACTTGGTAAAAAATATTGATAGCAAATCATTTTTACTTTTTCCAAGATTTTTAAGCTACTATTTTAAACAAAAATTTGAAAAAGAAAATGAAAATTTGCTCAAACAGGGTGCCTATTTTGAAATAAAAGGGTTAACAACTGAAACATTTTCTAGAATGATGGCACCAATAAAAACAAAAGCAGAGGTGCCTGAGCAGATTATAGCAGCTACCACTGCTCCTCAGACATCTGCTGCTGAGCCCACTGCTCCAGGTGATCATAGTAGCACAACCACTGCTTTGAAGCCCACACCTGACATCACCAAAAAGCCCAAAAGGAAGTCTTACAAAAAGCCCACCAAACCCAAGAAAAAGGCAACTCTGGAAGATGAGATCCCAGAGCAACTGCCAGTGACAAAACAAATGTCATCACAAACCACTGCTGCTACTTCCTCACAGCAGTTGGTAGAAAGATCTCCACCCTTACCTCAAACTCCTCCTGCATCCTCACAAAAGGATCAGGTTGTAAGCACAGGGACCCCACAATATGAAGCTCTGGACCCAATCGGATCCATCTTCCTCAGTCCTGATCCCAAGGACATGTCTCTTTCAACACCCATACCCTCACTAATCACAATGCCACAATCAATAATACCTTTGTTGCATGCAGTTGCCATAGCTCAGACACAAACCAGTTCCTCTCTATCACCTGTCACTGAGAGTATACTTCCACAAGTGACTGGGTCTGATGCTACTACTCCTGCTATCCCAGCAACAACTAAGGAGGTTATACCCCCTGAGTTACAAGTAACTCTCGGTGGTAGTTCAAGTGGAGCAGCAACTACAACTGATGGATCAACAGATCTTCAGTTGGACAGTTGTTTCATTAATAAGACTCCCTTGAAGGCAATTTATTCTATAGCACCATCGGTAACCACCAGTGAGTTGATTCTAACCACTGGTACCGTCAAAGGTTTATCAAGTGCTGAAGAAAGAAGTCCCCAGTACCGAGAACAAGGGGCATCAATGGGTGATTTTTGGGACTCAGTTCCTAAGTCACACATTGATACAACCACTGCTGGTGGGGATTCAGGCGATCCCGTTAATTTGGGTGATGATTCAAAGTATCAGGAATTGACGGGCAGAGTTGAAAAACTTGAAACATCAGTTGTGGAAATAAAGGATATGGTGCAACAGCTGTTAAAAGCTCAAAAAGCACAATCCAATGCTGTTCCACCTCAAGCACCTGCTCCGCCACAAGCACTTACTGCAAATGAGCTCTGGAATCTTTTTCAACCCTTGCTAGAAAAACAAAAACAAATGGCTGATCAGCAGCATGAAATGCATGTAAAAATGCTGACAAACATGGTGGAATCTAGATTCAAAGATACTCAAGCAGACATTAAGGCTATAAAGGCCAGCATCCAAAGCACCACCAGAAAAGCTCCATCTACCATCCTCTTCATGGATAAACCCCTTGCAGATAATGCCAAAAAGGGGGAGAATATCAAGCAGTTGAAGAAAAAGGGAATTGTAGATGGCATGTATGTTGAACCAGAACAAGAAAAACAAACATCTAAATCCCCAAAAGGTCCAAAATCTCAAATCACAAAATCTCAAACTTACATCCAAACAACGGATATAGCAGTTGTTACAAAAACTGTTAGTCAAACAGCTGTCATCTCATCAACACACACAACTTCACCACACACCACCAAAACCACTGCTCTACCACCATCATCATCTAAAATCACATCATCATTACCTCCTGTCATAAAACAGAAGACACTATATGTTACAACATCTGTTGTAATGACAACAGCGGTTGAAGCACCAGTTGTTTCAACAACTGTTAGTTAAACCACTGATCCACCCAAGACATCATCGGCCTCTCCTACAATAAAAACAACTTCATTGCCTTCAACCCCTGCTCAGAAGCAGAAGACATCTACTGACACATCAGTAGTTGTAATGAAAACAGAGTTTGAAACACCAGTTGTTTCAACAGCTGTTAGTCAACCATCCACCACTGCTCTCATTATTCCTACATCACAACCAAAACCCTCTTCATCCGTAAAGCTTCACAAAAGAAAAAGAGAAACAACTCAAGCCACTGATGAAAAATATGATCCTGTTGCCGCAAAATATCCACTGGAACTAGATGCTGTGAAAAATGAGATGAGACAATTTTACACCGAGGAAGATCCTTCAAAAAGAAGATGTCCTTCTCTCATTGGCTTCATAGTTCCAGAATACATGGATGAATATCTCGAAATGAAAGTGAGGCAAGCAAGGATTAGAGCTAAGCTTGAATGCAAAGATGAAGGTGATGAAGCCATTGCAGAAAGAATGGTACTCTTGCTCACAAAAGTCAAGCTGATGGAAGACTATGTACCAGATCTGATCAAAGAAAAGATAGATCAATGAGTAAAGAGTATCTTGTATATATAATGAAAGAAAAATTCTATCAAGCTGAAGAAAACCAATTTGAAGAGTGGCCACTGGTTGCCTTGAAGCATGAAGCAAACAGGATTGAAAGGATTAAAATGATCCAAGTAAGAAGAAGACAGCTCCAAATTGGAACAAATTCAAAAAGCTAATTGCTGATCTCACTTCTGAATACAAAAAGAAAAAACAGGAACTGATAGATGCGAAGGTGGATACTACTGAAGCCATAACAAAATGGACAAAGCAGTATACCGACGAGGCTTATGAACGGCTGAAGAAAAGAAAGATAACAGTCTCAGGCACTTCTAAAAGGCCAGACTACAACAAGATAGAACAGCAGCTTGATGCTCTCAAAACACTGATCACATCAAAAGTTAACCCGAGCCTTGTGATAAACCAAGAGAAAGGGAAACTGTTGACCAGTGAAGAAGAAAAAGAAAAGGAAGCTGAGTACTTCACATATGTCATCAAGAAAATGGATCTAAAAGAAGATAGCTCAGTGAAACTTCAAAACTTTTTTAAAAGGGTATTCACCAAACCTGCATCACCAAACACTTCAACAGAAATGACAGACATTGAGAGGCAAGAGCTGATCGAAAGAGAAACTGCAAAAGATATAGCTGCAACAAATGATGTCATCGATATGGCCTTCAAACGTATGTCTGAAAGTTTACAAATTTTCACAAGGCCAACATCTCCAAACTCATCTGTGAATAAATCCCTCCCAAGAAACCCATTGGGTTTAAAAGTACTAAAGTGGATGTCTGATCAAAAGACCCTCGTATTGACTCTAGTCAGATCCAATGGCGAAGTGAAGTACATATCAAGGAAAGAAGCACTAGGCCTTAGTGTTGAAGATTTGCAGGATCTCCTTGAACTTTCACTATGCAGGGATGAGGATAACCTAAGTTCCAAAGAATTTGAAGAAGAATTTAAAAGACAAGCAAGGGAACTTCTGATGAGAAATAAAAATCCAGAATAATGAAGGGTTTTTGGCATTATCTGTTCCAGGGGGAGATTGTTGGGATTGAACCCTACTAGAGGAACAGATAATGAAAGCCAAAACTGGTTCACAACAGTGGATTCACAATAAGCAGCTGTTTACACTAAGTCTTCTCCCTTGAAAGTGATTATAACAGCTGATGGTGTTATATCCACTGCCTGGATACAACTGCTGATGATTTTTCAAACTACTGATGAAGCTCAGAAGACTGTTGGGAACTAAGCACTGCTGGTACAATCTACTGATGACAAAGCACTACCCAATCAAGGACTGATCAACCTTAAGGAAAGCACTGATGTAAAGAGAGAGCAGTAGTTTAGCTTGTCATCTGTTTTATGAATTGTCAGTAGTTAAGATTAGCAGTGTTTGTATAAGAACAGTAGATACAGGTTGCTAGGCTGTTAGACGTCACTTTCATGGTGACGTCAGCTGAGATGCCTCAGTGGTTTGGATTGTCTATAAATGGAACAGTACTCTGTACTGTTACATTTTGATAGTCTTGAGTGAGTTCTTCTCCTCAATTCAATCCTTTCATCTTGTGCAACCAACCACTGAAGTATCAGGCTGAGGGGGAGATTATTTGTAAGCATGTTTGAAATCATTTGATTTACTTTGCAATCTTTCAACTAATGCAATTCATGAGTTTATCAAATCTATTTCTCTTTATGATTGTGTTTACAAAGTTTGTTATCCATTTCCGCTGCACTTTACATTGTTTTCATATTCATTGATTGTTCATTCTACACAAACAAACACTCTCATAAGAGCCTCCGATCCTAACACAGACCGAAGAAACCGCATGAGCCAGTTGTTGTTCCTCCTTTGGTGCTGGAGGTGGCAGGTATCTCTCGTACTCGTTTATGCAAATACAACGATTACGTGGTCGTGTCTGACACCCTTGAGGGTTTGGGTGTTCCAGGTGGTGGTGTGGCTGCGGCTGGATCATCTGTGGGTTCTAAACCTGCCGATGATAAGAAAAGGAAAGGGGATACTGCCGCTACCGGTGGGCAGAAAGGTCCGAAGCTGAGAAGGACTCGGACGGCTGCTATTCAGCAGCCCAAACCTGCGGTTTCAACTGGTAAGTTGACAATATGTTTACACAAGTGTTGCTATTCCAGTTTGTAACTTATAGATGTTTTGTCTTGTGTAGAAACCTGGGAAAAAACCCAGAAGGAGGATAAAAGAAGTCCTTCGATTAAAGTGGTTACCCCGCCGTCTGTGCATGCGGAGGACACCGCGAAGAAGCCCGTGGTGCAAACTATTGATGATACGTTGGATTCGTCCAACAATTTAATCGATCTGCATGATGCTGAAAACCGAGGGGGTGGAAAACCGAAGTCCCCTGTGGCTAAGAAACCTAAGTCCCCCGTTGCTGAGAAGGCTTCCGGTTCAACTGCCGCGGGCATTGGGGTTGAAGATCAACCCATTATTCAGCCTGGAGAGACTGAATTGGAGTTCTATTACCGCTCCTATGCGGTAGATCGGGGTTTGGATTATCATCGCGCTCCTTGGACTGTTATGCAAGGGGATGATATTTCCAATAATCCCTCAGCTTGCAGGGAAATTTTGGGGGGTTTGGGTACCCCTTATGAGACTCTTCAGGCCCGTAGTTTGCCTCGTGGGAACCGGGTAAACCAGCTTTCTTCCATGCTTGTTGAAAGTTCCATAATTGCGAATGCAATTATGGAAGCGTACGAAAGCTTGGGTCACAAGGAGGAGGAAACTGCTCGGCAGCGGGCTGAAGCTGAGGCACTGGTGAAAGCTGACCAGGAAGGTGCGGAGCAGTTGGAAAAATAGAAAGCTGCTTTTGAAAAGTTGAAGCAGACTGAGGCTTGGGCTGCAACCGCTGGCCTTAAACAGGTTCGTAGTCTTGCCAAATTGCTTTCTGATGAGCGCAAGGGTTGGAGGGAAGCTTGTGCTCGAGAGAATGAAAAACTTTTCCTTGTTCGCCAGGAGTTGAACAATCTCAAGGCCGCGAATGCTGCTTTGATGAAGGAAAAAACCATGGCTGAAGCAGCCGCAAAAGAGGCGTAGGCACGCGGTGCCAAGGCGCTTGAAGAGGCGGATGCCGACCGCAGTAAGCTGAACAAAACTATCGAGGACCTCAAGGTATAAACTGTTATTATACTTGGGTTCTTTGTTTCATAAGTGTAATTGATTGTCTTCCTATACTCGTCTGTGCTTTGTTTTTGATAGGTGGAAGTGCAGAACCGGGTGACCATCCTTGAAGAGGTCACTACCCGCGCGACTAAAGCTGAAGCGCGGGCAAGGGAAGCTGCAGAGGCTAGAGATAGTTTGACTATCTCTCTAGATCAGCTTAAGGAAGATCGTGATTGGATGCGTGATCACGGTATCGGGCATGTAAGTACTTGGTGTCTTTTTCATTCTTAAGTTTGCCATTGTTAACCTTGTCACTTGTATTCTTGCAGATTGTTGGAACCGATCTTGACGCCCCTGAGAATGCAACTGTTGTAAATGAGCTTAAGGAGCGTGCACGGGAGGCAGGGTTCAAGGCTGGTTACAACGAATGCCTTAGTCATGGGAACCCTTTTTACCAGAGTAAATTTACTGATGAAAGATCTGGGTTCCATGGCATAGATACTGAAGCTCTGTTTGCCGCAGCTGTAACGCGTACAACAACTTGTCCCTTTCCGCCATTAAAGATATTGAGAAATGCTTGAAGGCGGAAGATTATGTGGACCGTTTGCGGTTGTTGTATGAACCTCCTGAAGAGGAGGAAACCGTTGGTGGCTCAAAAGAGGATGCGGGCACCAGTGGTACAAAAGAAGATTAGGTTGGCATGCGTGCCCTTTTTTGACTTCTTTTGGATGTAAATGTTTGGAGAAAAAACTTATGTAAAATTTCTTGTGCACCGCATCGGTGTAGAAATCTCTTGGAATATAAAGTTTATTTTTTTTGCTCAATTTGTACAAATGTTTTTACTTCTTGCTTTTGAAAATATGTAAGTTAATGTTTGATAAGGCCAATGCTTAAGGCCTTAAATAAGATTAAGTCTAAATTTTCCATTTGCATGTCTAGGTGGTATGCAAGTATACGAATGACTCTGTTGGCTGTAAAGCGCGGTTGAGTAAGGCAGTAGTCAATTTCCGTGTTTATCCCGTTAGGGCGTAGGAAATTGTTTTTTAGGTTTTGAAACACCAATTGCGCGTATCCGGCCGGATAGCCATCGATGTTTTGCTTTGCTGTCCTATTACAATATTTGTGTGTGGTCACCACTTTGTGTGGTATTGCGAATGAAGATTTTGCCAATCTGTTTTTGCAAATACCTCAAAGTAGAACACGCATTTGTAATACAAAGGATAAACAATATTGCATTGAATTGTTCATTTATTTATTGTCAAATGGCCTATGGGCCAGTAGGTTACATAGAAAATGTAAATGTAGCTTACATGTAACAGTGTCGAAGTTGCTGTGCGTTTTATGTTCTTGCGATAGGTTCTCCTTCTAACGTTTGTAGTTTATATGCACCTTTGCCCAAGACCTCTTGGATGAGATAGGGTCCTTCCCACTTGGGGGCAAGTTTCCCTGGGCGTTCTACGTTAGATGCCTCATTGTCGCAAAGGACATCGTCTCCCGGGTTGAAGGTACAAATGCGAACGCGTGCGTTGTAGTATTTTTCAAGTTTGGTTTTGTACTTGGCCTCATTGATTGCTACGTTTTCACGCCTTTCTTCTAGGAGGTCCAAGTTAAGCCTGCGTTCATCACTGTTGTCAATCTTGTTGATAGCCAACATTCGAGGTGAAAGAAGACCTACTTCAGCGGGGACCACTGCCTCAGAGCCATAGACAAGGCTGAAGGGTGTCTCACCGTGACTTGTCTTTGGGTTAGTCCTATGAGCCCATAGGATACTAGGGAGTTCATCGACCCAGCGACGTCTGGCTGTTCCCAACCGCACCTTTAAGCCTTCGACTAAAATCTTATTAATGCTCTCTACTTGGCCATTCCCTTGCGGATGTGCCACTGAGGAGAACATGTGTTCGATGTTCAGTTCTTTTAGCCAGTTTTGGAAATCTTCGGCAACGAAGTTGGTGCCGTTGTCGGTTACGATGCACATTGGTAGACCGAAATGGCAGATGATATGTTCCCAGACAAACTTCCTTTTTATCATAGCGGTGGTAGAGGCCAGCGGTTTTGCTTCTACCCATTTGGTGAAATAGTCGACAACCACTATGATAAACTTCACCACACCTGGTGCTTCAGGAAAAGGTCCCACCACATCAATTGCCCATTTTTGGAAAGGCCATGCGGTGGTGATAGGGATCAAATTGTTCTTGGGGTGCAAGGTTTTGGGTGCATGTCGCTGACAATTGAACCACTTGCGCAGGACTTTGACTGCGTCCAGGTGCATGTCGGGCTAGTAATACCCAGCGTTCATGATTTTGGTCACTACCATGCATGGGCCCGCGTGTATGCCACATATTCCTTCATGTATCTCTCTTATCAGATATGTGGCATCTTGGGGGTTAACGCATCGTAGGAGTGGCCCCAGGTATGATTTGCGGTATAAAATACCGTCTCCCATCTGATAATGGCACGCTTTGTATTGCAGCTTGCGTGCCTCTGCTTTACTTTTGGGAGTAACACCTAATTGCAAGTATGCAATAATTGGTGTCATCCAGGATGTGGTACCGTACTGGATGACGTTGACTTGGCGCAAGGGTACTGAGGGATTTTGCAGGATCTCAATACGTATCTCCTTTACCAGATGTTGGAAGCTGGTGGATGCGGGTTTTGAGAGTGCATCCGCGGGTTTGTTTTCACTCCTGTTGATATGGCGGATATTGAAGGAGTTGAACTTTGATTTCAGTTGCATGGCTGGTTCGAGATAGAGGATCGTGATATTCCCTTTTGCGGCATAGTCACCTCACACTTGCCCTGCAACTAGTAATGAGTCGACGTGTGCTTTCAAATGTTGGACGCCGAGCTTAACTGCCAAACGCAGCCCTGCTAGTAGAGCCTCATACTCTGCCTCGTTGTTTGTGCTTTTGAAATCGAGGCGGATTGCATAGGTGAGTTCTTGGCCATCGGGGCTGACGAGTCGCAGACCTGCACCTGCACCTTCCTCGTTGGATGCACCATCGGTGTACGGTGCCCAGATGTCTGATGAGGATGGTGGAGGTGTAGGGTTTTGTTCGTCTTCGCATTCTTGGACGCGATTTGCCGGCACTTCGGCGACAAAATCAGCTAGGACTTGGCCCTTGATTGCTGGACGCGGTTTGTAGATCAATGTGTGTGCGCCCAGTTCAATGGCCCATTTTGCTAGTCTCCCAGAGATTTCGGGCTTGGAAAGGTTTTGCCCGATTCTGTAGTTGGTTAACACGGTGATGACGTGATCTGCAAAGTAACGGCGTAACCGACTAGATGCATGTACCTGTGCGAGTACCAATTTCTCCATGATGTAGTCTCTTGTCTCTTGGTAATTAAGCATTTTGCTGACATAATAGATCGGTGTTTGAACTCCCTCTCGCTCCACTATGAGTACCGCGCCCACCGCGTTGTCTGCGGCGGATAGGTACAAGATGAGTGGTTCTTTCTTGCGTGGTGCGGTTAGAGTTGGAAGTTGGATCAAACACTCTTTCATCTCTCGGAAAGCGTTTTCAGCCTCTGTGGTCCATTGGAACTGTTCCTTCTTTAAGCAGTTCTGCAGAGTACTGATGAAATGATAAGATTTAGCTGCGTGGTTAGCTAAAAATCTGTTTAACGCGGCTAGCCGGCCAGCTAGTCGTTGCGTTTCCTTCATTGTGGAAGGCGATGGCATGCGTTCGATCGCCTGGACCTTTTTCAGGTTGCCCTTGAATCCATCTTTTGTGACGATGAATCCAAGGAACTTGCCTTCTTCAATACCAAACAAGCATTTCCCTGGATTGAGCTTCATATTGACGCTACGCAGAGTTTGTAATGTTCTTTCGATATCGGTGAGCATGGTATCCTCTTCCATGCGCAACCCAAACGGCATTTTTGTATAGCAGTAATTCCCGGTAGGGGTGCGGAATGCCGTTTTATCTTCGTCCTCGATTACCATCTGCACTTGATGATAGCCTTTATAACAATCTAGGAAGCACTTCCATCGAAACGGGGCGAGGTTATCGACTTTCTCGTTGATCTCCGGAAGTGCGTAACAATCTTTGGGGCAGGCTTTGTTGAGATCTTTATAGTCGACGCACCTGCGCCAGCCCCCGGTTGCTTTTTCTACCATGACTGGGTTGGACAACCAAGTCTGGTATTTGACTTCCCGCAGGATGCCTGCAGAGAGCAGTTCTTTGACCTGCTCGTGCATCGCCTCGTTCTTCGCGAACCCAAGGTGGCGTTGGCCTTGTATCACCGGCTTGATACCTGGCAGGGTATTCAAGAAATGTTGCGCGATTTCGTGTGGCACCCCTGTCATGTCGGCGGGTGTCCATGCGAAGATGTCTTGATTCCTGAAAAGGAGTTTCTTTAGGCGCGCTCTCGTGCTGTTAGACAAGGCATGACCCAATGTCACCGTCTGTTCGGGGTATCTTGTGTTAAGTACCTATTTTTCTGGTTGGGTGTTGGGGGTGAGCCTCGCCGTCTTGGTTGGACGTAGTTCGTCCATGGACATAACCTCTCGGCGGGCATAAATTATCGCAACCCCCGTTTCGGTTGGAAAACCGATGGCAGAGTAGGGGACGTATGTAATCATGTTGAAATCGCCCTAGGATTCCTGCCCGAGAAGTACATCGTATCGGGAGGTGTGGGGTAAAACCATAAAGTTTACCTCCTCGGTTCGCGTGTGCTTACCGTTGGTAAGGCGCACGTGGAAAGTGATTTGGCCCAGGGGGAATACGGTTTCCCCCGCGAATCCGGGCAAAGGGTAATCTACCGGCTGTAACCGATCTTTGTCTTCCTGATCGAATTGGTTGAAGCACTGCTCATATATAATGTCAAAAGTACTGCCCGGGTCGATGAACAACCGTTCCGTGTAGTAATGAGCTAGGTAGCCAGTGATAACGACGGCACCCCTGTCGCGCGGGCCGCTTCAGACTTTGGGGAAAACGAGCTGTTCGTCTTTTCAGTCGTTATCCCCTCTTCTTGCCGCCTTGCGCGGCCTTCCACGGCCTCCATGGATCATGTGGGATGAGGCCACATACATGGTCTTTTTGCCTGTGGAGATACCCTCGTCGTGGGGGGTGATGCGCTTGGTTTGCTTTTGCGCGGCTGTCAACAAATGTTGCAGCTTCCCCTCTTTTAGGGCTCGCTCAATATCCAGTCGGAGACTGATGCAGCTGTTGGTTGAGTGGCCCGAGTCCTAATGATATTCACAGTAAAGAGTGAGATCTTGGTTCTTCTTGGACTTCATCGGTTGGGTCGGTCGCAAGAATTGTGCGTCCGTAAGGAAGACGTCTCTTGGCTACTTGTTGATCTCGGTCCAATTATGGTCCCGAGATTCCTTCTTAGATGCCCGGTTGTCGCGTTGGGCATTGATCGTCGCACTTGCGTCGGGCTGATAACCGCGCGGGACGTATGGTTTGGAATCGTTGTCGCGATTCCACGTGTCCTGGTTGCGCTTGTTGTTGCACTTGGTGTTTTGGCGAGAGGATTGACCTTCCGCCTGGGGCTGTGATTTGCCAGTGTGCGGTTTGAGAGACCGCTGAGTTTGGGCGTACGTCTTGACCGCGGTCATGATGTCGTCCTACCTTTCTGGCAAGCCCTCCTTGCCTGAGATGGTCAAGACCATTTCATCGTCCTTGACGGCTCGTATGAAATGGTTGTGTGCCATTTGATCTGCTATCCCGCCGATCTCGAAGCACTCTTTATTGTAGCGGATGACAAAAGACTCCAGGCTTTCGTTGTCTCCGTGCTAGATGTTCATGATGTCCATTGAATTGTCACACCCCTTTCTAAGGTGGAAGCACGAGGTGTGATCATGAAAGGTTTTCATTGCATACGATTGGTAAACATACTACATGCTCATAAAATAACTTCAAACACCATTACCATTACATAACGGAAAACATAGTTTAACTGTTTGCATCACTTCACGAAACGTTGTCTGAAGAGTTTACAACATTATTCAAGCTAAACATAAACGACATCCAAGAGCATGAGTAAGACCGCGCGAACATCCATCTTAGTTACCTGAAATACATGTGAGTTTGGAAAAACGTTAACATAATGTTGGTGTGAATTCATGCAGTTTCGTATTGAACACGTTTGTATACTTTGTATGAAAACATGATAAGTATCTTGTGAAAATAAATTATTCTTATGTAAATAAAGTATTCTTGTGGTATAAACCAAATAAAGTATTCTTGTGTAAATAAAGTATTCTTGTGGTATAAACCAAATAAAGTATTCTTGTGTAAATAAAGTATTCTTGTGGTATAACCCAAATAAAGTATTCTTGTGTAGCTAATGGGTTGCAAGGCCATTAACATGTGACACGACATAGGAAGTCACCAAACCATAGGCATTTTTCTAGTTGTCGATTCACGACGGAGACACAAAAGCACTACTCGGTACTAGTGTTCACCGAGAGTGTGGCTGCCCGGACACCCGTTAGATCTAACCTTTTGTTCTGTGGTCTAAGTATGTACACGATTAATGGTGCTTATGGTACCCTATTCGTGACACGATTTCTCGTATCATTCCTCAAACGCATCATACTTGGTACTAGTGATCACCAAGAGTGCTTCTTGTTTATGTATTCATCATATCAAGTATCAATTCTCGTTTATAATTTCAAGTATCAATTCTCGCTTATTATATCAAGTATCAATTTTCATGTGTTCGCCTCAAGTTTAAAAAGTATGTAAAAGATTTAAAAGTGGGGACACGAACTTTCTTGTAAATGTTCAGTAACATGTATTTCACCCCCGAAGTTATAAAACTGAAAACAGTTAAAAGAAAAGGGGGAGCATGAACTCACAACTTTGCGTTCCTGCGTCGTAAACTTCACCGGATTTGCTTATCTAGCGTCGTGACCTAAACGTGTTTTATTAATGTTAGTCACTAGCCTTGTATCGCACAAGTACAAGTCACTATTTTTGTATATGTATTCTTGTGTTAAAAATAATTTATATTTTTAACTATGTGTCTTACTTATATTATTTTCTCAAAAATAATTATAAGTATCTTGTATTTTGCACCTGAATTATGTATCTTGTATGTTGTATGTGTATTTTTGTGTTTTTACTTCTCAAGAGTATTTAGTGTATTTTCAAGTCCTAATACACTATTAAGTATAATACATACTACATACACTTAGCACAAAATTTGGCGATCAATAAATATATATATTTTTCTCAAAAATATACATACTTAATATCCATTTTTATTCTTGAAGAAATCCTCATTTCTTAACACAAAAGTTTGGGGAAACCTTGGTAAATCTTTTTAGATACACGCTTAGGGGATAAGTTTCTCAAAAACTTATATTTTCTAAGTGTGAAAATTTTATAAAATTTTGACAGAGTTTCCCCTAAAAATGGAGGTTTCCCATGTTTTCAAAACATGTGTTTATTTTCTTTTAAAATCATCATCAATCAATTTCAACAACAATCGTCAACAATATACATCAATTTCTCCATTTCATGAACTTGATGTTTTATAAAATGCGTAGTAACTTACTAGTGTATTTAGTAAGTCTTGTTACTCTTTAAAGTGTGGTTGCTTCTTTAAAAACTTCATTTTTAAAGAATATGATTCTTTACAACTTATGTCCATGTTTTCTAAAAATACTTCTTCATGTATTTTTCTTGTTACACATGTGTTTCTTTACTTTGTAATCCACTAAAAGTGATGTTTATTTATGTAAGAACCAAGATTTAGTGAAACTTGTATTTTTAGCTTGGTTCTTTTGAAAAACCACCCATGGATCTTTAGATCTACAAGATTATAACCTACTTTGATCCTTATTTTTCAAGAAAACATTTATTTATTCAAGTTCATAGTTTAAGTGTGGATGGTTTCATCATCCTACACATTTCTATTCTCTCATCTTGCTTGATCATGTTTTTAATCATGATTTAGCAAGTCCATATGATGATCCATATCGTTTTTACTAGCAAACAATAATCAACAAGCATCACAACATAGGAATAACATGATTTCTTCATCATTTTAACCATACTTCATCACTATGTTAGTTTATGTTCAAGACTTTGTTTATGTTTTTAGTGTTTCATGACATTTCATCATTCTTTAACTATTAACCATCTAGAACATGAAGTGGATGAAGATCTAAGAGACTTACCACTAGCACAAGGCTAGGGGAGTTCAAGTGATGAAATGTGGTGGATAAAAGAAAATAAGAGAGGTCCTTGAGCTTCCGAACATACCAAGCTTGTTTGTATGATCGCTAACACCCTTGTATGTATGTGGATTGCATGAAGAAGCTTGAATGATGATGATGATGATGGTTGTGTGTGGGTTCGGCCGAAACAAGCAAAGAGAGGAGAGAAAGAGTTTGTTGTTGAAGTGAAGATGAACTTGTGAACGTTATGATCTAGGGGTTAAATAATAAGTCTTCCAACATCCCATTAACCACTAGTTCTTATGCCCCCTTAAGTACTAATCAAATCCAATAAACAACTAAATAAAATTATGGGGATGTCCCCACTTCCATAACCGGTTTGGGGGGGGGGGGGGTTGGTTTCTAATTGAGTTGTAATGGTGGATAACTAAACTAGTTAGAAGATAAGTGAAATAATTAGTGGTTTATGTGTGTTATGTCATAATATAGTGTGTTATGATGTTCGGGCATCATAACTAGTTCAGAAAAATAAAAACAATGCTTCAAATAATATTTTGATGTTCCGGGAAATGTCCGGTTGTTCGGTTAGATACCGGTTCGTTAAAGTGCTAAATTATATCGTAAAGCGTCCTCTATGTAACTTTTTGTGACACTTTTCATTCCCGACACTTGGGAAGATATTCTGGATGATAAAACATAATTTCTGCATAATAATTTGAGGTTAAGAAGCTGATTATAGCTGAATTTAGAAAAATTATGCACTTAAAGTGCGTTTCGGTTGCTTTTTAGTGCTTATTTTAGCTTCCGGAATGTATATATATATTAACCCTTGTATGTACTCTTGGGTTTTAATGTATTCTTGTCATTGGACCTACACCTAGGCTCTAATTCTATCGTCTAACTGCTTTCTGTAGAATTGTTGACACAAAGTGTCTTACCGGTGAGTTTACTAGTATTTCTGACGCAACGCTCTCGTTTATGCATAGAGCAATATTTTGTAGTATAAAACGTGCATGAATTCACTTGTATGGTATGTAGTCAAACAATGTTGACATTTAAGCACATAATCGCAGTCATTAAATAATAATTAAAGTGTACGGAAATTACCGGTTTGGTGCCAGTTGTCACAGTCTCCCCCCGTTAAAAGAATTTTGCCCCGAAATTCAGGCTGAGCTAACTCTCGCAGGAGTCTTCTTGAACAGGTGGGGATACTTTTCTTTGAACCGGTCTTCACGTTCTCACGTGTACTCGGGTCCGTGTTTAGAGTTCCAACGTACTTTGACAAGTTTAACAGTGCTCATCCTGGTCTTGTTGACTTTCCAGTCTGTAACCTCAACGGGTTGTTCTGTAAATCGGAGGGCGTCATCAATATGCACTTCATCCGTAGGGATGATCACGTCTTCTTGTGTTGGACTCTTCTTGAGGTTGGATACATGAAACGTATCATGTACTCCATTAAGTTCTTCCGGTAACTCCAACTTGTATGCCACGGTACCAATTCTTTCCAAAATTTTGAATGGTCCAATGTATCGGGGATTCAGCTTCCCACGCTTTCCGAATCTTACTACGCCCTTCCAAGGTGAGACCTTCAACAAAACTTTGTCTCCCACCTCGAATTCTAATGGTTTTCGTCTTCTATCGGCGTAGCACTTTTTTCGATCTCGAGCCGCCTTAATACGCTCTCAGATCTGCATAATCCTATTGGTTGTCTCTTGTATAAGTTCAGGACCAACCATACGCTTATCTCCAGCGTCTGCCCAACATAAGGGCGATCGGCACTTGCGGCCATACAGAGCTTCGAACGGTTTGGCCTTTATGCTTGTATGATAACTGTTATTGTAGGAAAACTCAACTAAAGGTAGGTGAGTATCCCAGCTGCCGCCTAGATCCATGACACATGCGCGAAGCATATCTTCTAATGTTTGTATAGTCCATTCACTCTGGCTGTCTGTTTGTGGATGGAATGTTGTGCTTAGATCTAGCTGAGATCCAAAGGCTTCCTGAAAGGATTGCCAGATTCTTGAGACAAAGCGTCCATCTCTGTCTGAAATAATTGAGATAGGCACTCCATGACGTGCCACAATTTCTTTTAAGTATATCTCAGCAAGCTTTCCAGTGCTGTCCTTTTCTCGGATCGGTAGGAAATGCGCAGATTTCGTCAATCGATCAACTATCACCCATATCATATCGTGCCCTCTTGGGGTCCTGGGTAATTTCATTATGAAGTCCATCGAGATTTGCTCCCACTTCCACATGGGTATTTCTGGTTGTTGTAGTAGGCCGGATGGTTTCTGATATTCAGCCTTAACCTTAGCACAGGTTAGGCACTTTCCAACATAAACAGAAACATCGCTCTTGAGTCTCGACCACCAATAGTATTCTTTTAAGTCTTGATACATCTTGTCCGATCCTGGATGGATCGAGTATCTCGATTTATGTGCTTCATCAAGGATGACTTCTCGAATACCGCCATAGAGCGGAACCCAAATACGCTTCTTAAAGTATAAGGCTCCCTCTTCATTTGGCACCATATATTTCAACATACCCCGGAGGTATTCAGCTTTACGGTTTTCTCCCTTAAGAGTTTCTTGTTGTGCATCACGAATACGTGCAGTGAGGTTCGTTCGAATAGTCATTTCTAACGCTCGAACCCTTAGGGTCTTAACCTGTAGGATCGATATGTGACCCAAACGAGTCGTTTAGAAGAGTTCTTAGGCTATACGAAAGGCGGAAACAGACGTATAGACTCGAAACAGCTTGATTATCACTTTAAACTTCTTGTATATTGAATTAACAGCGATTACAGTCACAAGAAACACCGGCAGCACTTCGGTACAAGTTCTTGTTTCCCCACCAAATGACATGATCACTAGCCTATTTATAGAGTTTTTGATTCCCCACGAAAGTGTAATGTTCATTTCGTGGGAAATCAACATTTTGTCATTTCGTGGGAAATCAACATTTCGTCATTTCGTGGGAAATCAACATTTCGAGGGAAATCAACACTAAAACTTTATTTTCCTGTACAATGTGCCCTGATCTAACATATCTAGTACTAGACTCGATACAAGACGAAGTCGACAGATGTATGCACTAACAGACTCCCCCTCAGATGTTGACGAGTCTTAAGTGTCGAGTCTTCAATGTCTTCAATCTTTATCAGTCTTCGGGCTTTTCCTGCTCTTGACTCTATCTTCCCCTGAATAACAACACCAACAGATAACCTCCCCTCGGATGAAGCTTTAAAACTCTTGCATCTTCAGCATTAAACTTCTAGCTCTTGCATCTTCAAATTCTTTCTCTAACAGACTCCCTCTCAAAACATAATGGGATCGTAGTCTGTCTTTTACAGGATCAGGATCGTGACCTGACTCACCTGCATATTCTCTACCTAAAACATAAGTTTCATAAAAATAAGATACAATAAATTATGACATTACTAATGACCACTAGTAAACATATCATTCATTTTTAGAACACTTTTCTTTCTATAGACTCCTTTTTTTACTTAAAAACTTTTCAATCACATTCTCCCAAACCTGTTCATCATGTTCAGCACTCGGAATTTTGAAAATCAGCTCTTCAATATCAGTTGCCTAAAATCTTTTTGGATTTTTCAAAATTTTTGCTAAAACACACTGAAAATCTTTTTGGAATTTTGTGAAATAATCGAAAAGAAATGCAGTAAAAATATATTTACATACACTATTTTTGTGAGTTTGCGTAAGAGGATCATATCAGTTTTTGAGACAAATCACCAACACCGTTAAGCTTTAAACATTTTAAGTTCTAAACGATTCACTTAGATTGTCAGTATACTGATCCACTTAAATTTTCACACAGAGTTCAACTGTTTCGAGATACGAGATCAATGTCTTAAGCACTTAAACTTATTCGCGTGTCCCACCTCAGAATATACTCCCGTATCCAGATCCCAATATTCAGTCTTACAGGTGAGTATACCTAGATGATATCTGTAAGGGGTTAAATTGCGAAACCGTGAGAGCTCAGGTCAGAACTTCCGTTCAGCAAAGAGATGACAGCTCGACTTTTGGTGGGTCCCCTTTAGAGGATCTTTTTTACAACAGAATTGATTAGCAATTTTATTGTCTCATCATTTATGCTGAGGGCGGCGCTATATTTCAAGCATGCTTAAAGTATTCTCCGGGGACTAGGCCATTGCTTCCGCATTATCAGAAGTCCCGAGATAATACCCCAGATATCACTAAGCATAAAGACCTAGTATCTCAGAAAGAGGGGTCCTTCAAACAAGATTTCGGGGGTTACCCATATATCCGAGAGATGTTACCCACGAATTAAGCAAGTTAGAATTTTAGGTTTATATCTTGTCACAATCTATTAAATGTGCAAAAACCTACTGACACATCATCAGTGAGACCGTTAATCACTATTTAACTTTCCAATACTTTAGCATGCCGTGATCGTCCACTGATGTACTATCATTTCCTCTTTTATACAACAAAACTCATTTTTGATTTTATCATGTTTTTGACTTTTTCAAATTTTCTAATGTTTTTGGATTTTCTGAAAATTTTTACTCCCCCTAAAATGCAAACACATTTTAGGAAATTTGAAAACAAATTTTGATACTCTACCTGTACAGTTTGTTTTCTTAAAAAAATTGACAACCGATATCAAATCGCTTCAATTCGCCATCCACTTGGCATAAACAATCAGAACTCCCCCTCACAACAAACTATTTTCCCATTGTGATTTCAAAACACTTAAGTTTGTTTTAATCAAATGGTTTTTCCAGAAAATAAGTTTTGTTGATTTTAAGAAACCATTTGTAGGTTAGGGGTTCATCACATTGTTCTCCAAAATACCACTTGTAAGTATGGTCTAATCAAGTTCAACTTAATGACCTTGATTAACCACTTAAAGATGAAAACCTTCTTCAACCACTTAAAGGTTCATTTCACCAACCATAACCACTTGTAAATCAAAATATAACAATTTAAATATACCACCTGTACTTTACCAACTGTACCACTTGTAGGATCATTTGCTAAGAAATATGCCGATTCCTGCTCCACTCTTACCAACCTGGGAGCTCCGGCAAGTTAGGTTTTCAGTTTGGAAAAACTTTCCCCCAAGCCTGACCAGCCTTGGGAGATTCTGGAACACACCTGTCCCACCAACATTTTGATTTATAAAAATCTTTTGCACTTTTCACTTTCCTGTCAACCATCTTTCCAAAAATATGTTTAACATTTCCATTAAAAGCTTTCTCAACATCAAATTCTCCCTTATCAGCAAAGAATTGATTTGTAATCTCTACCTTTCCCACTTTCTTCATCAAATTTTCCTTTGACAATGAAGGAAAATCCTCATCGTTTACCTCTGGAACGGAATTCACAACCTTTTTATCAACCAAAGACTCCTCTGATTTTATGGAATCAGATTCATTGTCAGAACAACTATCTGTTTTAACCACCCACTTTTGTTTACTCAAATCACCTCTTCTTTTGTAAAACCTTTTTGAACTTTCTCCTTCCTCAGAAGTAGAATTTTCAAACTTTTTAACATTTTTCACAGGTTGTTCTTTCTTATCAACACAAGTCTTTCTCAAAACAGATTTAGAAGAAACTCTCTGTTTTTGGTAGTTGGTCTTGGGGAAATTCCAAGCTATGTGTCCAACTTCCTGGCATTTGAAACAGGTTCTTCTGTCAACTCTTTGAGCAAACTTTCTCACATTCTTCTTCACTTCAGCAAGAAACTTCTGGTTTGACTGCTTCCAGAATGGTTTCTTCTGTTCATCCTCTGAACTTCCTCCTGAAACAATTTTTTTTTTTTTGGTTTATAAGTTTTCTGATTTTTATAATTTTCTGATGAAATAAAACCAAGACCTTTCTTTTTGAGATTACCATTATGGTTTGATTTCTTTTGGAAATTATAACCATAACCATAACCCATTTTCTTGTTAACTCTTTGTTTAATCCTTGAAGTGTAAGGTTTAGGTTTTGCAGAAAGATTTAAATCTTTTATTTCAGAAATATTAATTTATGTTAATTTGAAAACCTTTTTGATTATTTCAGTTTTAACACTTCTTATTGGGAATTCATTATCAGAATATAATTTTTCTGAATCATTCAAAGTATAAGCTACTTTGATTGGTTGTCATTCAAATTAGATTTTGATAACAGAAATTATTTATTGTAAACCCTTTTAACCGGTGAACTCGGACTCTTTTCTGACGAACTCGGACTATCAGACTTAGACTCCGACTTTGAATCTTCATCCATATCCAACACCTGATCGACAACTCTCTTAACTAACTCAGACTCATGATCAGTGTCAGACGCTGTGAATGTGACATCAATATTGTCTGGTAATTCATCAATCATTTTAGACTTTAACTTGATGTTGACTGCCTTTTTTAGACGCTCTTCGTTTGGATTCCTGGGTGAATAACTTTCATGGATCAGGGGCGGACATCTGTTATACTTGACACTTGGTTTCTTACCAGTATCAATATCTTCATTCTTTTTCTCCATGAATGCCTCAAGACCTGCAACAGTAGGATAAACACGATCAATCAAATAATCATAAGTAGTGTAACTCAACAGTAATCGTTTAATCCTTTCACTCTCAATCTTCTCAAGTTCCAAGTCTTGCTTCAGCTTAGCACAATCTTCAATATACTCATTGATGACGCTCTGCTTTGTCATTAATGTTGCGCTCATTTTTTCATTTGCTTTTTCAATTTCTGAATTTGTCCTTTTCAGATCATCAACTGTTCTATTCAGCACATCGTATGACTCTTTCACATACTTCACATCAGACAGTAAATCTTCTTTAACTTTCTCTAATTCAGCAATCTTCTTGTCTTTCTCCTCATAATCTTTGCAAGATTCTGAACATTTTAAACATGGTTTTTCAACTTCAACCACCTTTTCAACTATCTTCTCAACTTCGATAGTCTTTTCAACCACTAATTCTTCAGATTCTATTTCAGCTTTCTGTCCCTCAGTTTCCTTTGTTGAACTTTCTTCAACTTCTCCTTTCTTAGTTTCTACTTTTGCTTCCAACTCATGTTCTTCAATTTTCTGAATAAACTGTGCCAGATTCATATTTTCAGTTTTTCTCATATGTTTTACAATCAACAGATAAGTTCCCCATTTTTGCTGTGGTAATGCATCAGCAAGTTTATCAACCCATTCATCATCATCTTTCTTAATGTTCAATCTTCCCATTTCCATGACTAAATGACAATATCTATCAATGGTCATCTTTGTAGTTTCATGGTCAAAAGCTACAAACATGTCAAATGACTTCTTCAACAACTCCTTTTCCATGTTTCAAAGTCAAAGCTTCACAAACACAAACTTTCTTGTTTTAAAAATACTGTTCTCCAATGAGCTGGATCACCTCGTAAAAACACCGGCAGATCACCTGCAAACAAATAAACAAACGATCAGTTTAAACGGACTGAATACGTAACAGTGTGTTTGTGAAATCAATCTAAGACTCGTGTCAAAGATTCGCGAACTCGTTCCAATACAAGATGAATGGATGCACACTTCTTTACTCAAATTAGCCTTTAACTCGTAATTAGACAAATTGATTGGGCCGGTACTCTTGCTTTAAATATTGATTGGGCCGAGTAAATCTTAAGTAAAACTTATGGATTTGATATACTCCAAATGGTCCGCTAAAATTACACATGCATTGGACCTCACAATATTTGTAACATGGTCGATGTCACATGCAGTCTTGATTTGTTCAATAAATGGGCCGACAATATCAATAGACAAACAAATATGATTGGGCCAAACAATTCACGTGAACACAAGCTATTAGACCTCTAACTGAATAGTGGGCGGCATATACTTTGATTCTTGGGCCGAAAAACTTCACATGCAAAGTCTAATGAGCTGACACCTTTTTAATTGTTCAACACAAACTGATTGGACCATCAAATCTACTAAACCGACATTTTCAAATGTGCATGAAATCTAAATGGGTAGCACTTTTTAATCACGTGAACGATAATTTCTAGACAATCAGTCAACAGACAAAAATTACTCTTCACATGCACTACGAGTTGATGTCCGACAAACTTATATTTCAAAACTGATATTTGATGTTAATCACGTGAACTGAACCTATTTCACACCACTCGATGCACTTTCAAGCGGTTCACACAACACAATGCACTTTCAAGCGGTTCACACAACTAATTTCAAGCGGAATAGCTGATAACAGTTTGGAACGGAATCTCAACCAACAGTTTGGAGCGAAATCAACACAAACTTTGAAGCAGAAACAAAGATTTGGAGCGGAATCACTAATTTGGAGCGGAACCAGTTGAATTTGGAGCGGAATAAGATCTCCTCGAGCGGAATCAGACTATGTTCTTTCGAGCGGAATCACTTCTCGAGCCCATTTCTGCTATTTTTAATTCGAATTTTGTTCTGGTTTTTTCAAGGCTTTGTTAATATACAATTTTATACAATCTGTGAAAAATTCGGGCTATTCTGACCGTTAAAACTTGTTCAGTTGAAGAAAGAAGGTGTAGAAGTGAGAAAAACACAATGAAATCCAGCTGTAAACTGCAGAACTCCTCCTCCTGTGCTCTAATACAACTTGTAGGATCAATCTGTGACCCAAACGAGTCGTTCAGATGAGTTCTTAGGCTATACAGAAGGCATAAATAGACGTATAGACTCGAAACAGCTTGATTATCACTTTAAACTTCTTGTATATTGAATTAACAGCGATTACAGTCACAAGAAATACCGGCAGCACTTCGGTACAAGTTCCTGATTCCCTACCAAATGACATGATCACTGGCCTATTTATAGACTTTCTGATTCCCCACGAAAGTGTAATGTTCATTTCGTGGGAAATCAACATTTTGTCATTTCGAGGGAAATCAACATTTCATCATTTCGTGGGAAATCAACATTTCGAGGGAAATCAACTCTAAAACTCTATTTTCCTGTACAATGTGCCCTGATCTAACATATCTAGTACTAGACTCGATACAAGGCGAAGTTGACAGATGTATGCACTAACATAACCCTTTCTTTTCAGCTTAACGCGTCTGCTACAACGTTTGCTTTTCCAGGATGGTACTTAATCTCACAGTCATAATCGTTCAACAGCTCGACCCAACGTCGCTGTCGCATGTTCAATTCTTTCTGATCAAATATGTGTTGTAGGCTTTTGTGATCTGTGAAGATTGTACATCGAGTACCATATAGATAGTGTCGCCAGATTTTCAAGGCGAATACCACTGCGCCGAGTTCCAAGTCGTGAGTGGTATAGTTTCTTTCATGTACCTTCAATTGTCTTGAAGCGTAAGCGGTGACTTTTCGGCGTTGCATGAGCACGCATCCCAAACCTTGTCATGAAGCGTCGCAGTATACCACGAAGTCTTCCGTGCCTTCGGGTAAGGATAGTATCGGTGCATCGCATAGCTTGTTTTTAAGTAGCTGGAAGGCTTCTTCCTGTTTGTAACCCCAGTCGTATTTCTTGTGTTTTTGTGTAAGGGTCGTTAGCGGTTGAGCTATCTTTGAGAAATTCTCGATGAATCGCCGATAATAGCCCGCTAAGCCCAAAAATTGTCGAACTTCAGTTGGGGTTTTGGGGGCTTCCCAATTCTTTATTGCTTCAATCTTGGCTGGGTCGACATGGATGCCCTTCTCGTTCACAACGTGACCAAGAAACTGTACTTCGCGAATCCAAAATTCGCACTTTGAGAACTTCGCATAAAGTTTCTCTTTCTTCAGTAGTTCCAAAATGGTTCTGAGATGTTGCTCATGTTCTTCTTTCGTTCGCGAGTAAATCAGGATATCATCGATAAATACAATCACGAATTTATCGAGATATGGTTTGCATACGCGGTTCATCAGATCCATAAATACCACTGGCGCGTTCGTCAGTCCGAATGGCATCACAAGAAACTCGTAATGCCCATATCGTGTTCTGAATGCAGTCTTTGGCACGCTTTCTTCTTGTATCCTTAACTTATGGTATCCAGATCGAAGGTCGATCTTGGAATAGTAACTTGATCCTTGCAACTGATCAAATAACTCATCAATCCTCGGTAATGGATACCCATTCTTGATAGTAAGCTTGTTCAGTTCTCTGTAATCGATACACATCCGCAGAGTTCCATCCTTTTTCTTCACGAACAATACTGGAGCTCCCCAAGGTGAGAAGCTTGGCCTTATGAATCCTTTATCCAACAACTCCTGGAGTTGTGTGGATAATTCTTGCATTTTGGATGGTGCAAGCCGATAGGGAGCCTTGGCTACAGGAGCGGCTCCTGGAACCAAGTCTATGTGGAATTCGACTTGTCGTTGCGGAGGTAGTCCTGGCAGATCTTCGGGAAAAAACATCAGGAAATTCCTTTACCACAGGAATGTCTTTGAGTTTCGGCTCCACAGCCTTCTTATCTACAACGTGTGCTAGGAAAGCAACACATCCCTTCCTTAAGCACTTCCGTGCCTTCAAGCAACTGATGATTCGTAGAGGCGCGTCTCGTTTTTCTCCATGTACAATGAGAGTTTCATCATTCGCCAGAGGGATGCGAATGATTTTCTCGTGACAAATAACTTCAGCTTTGTTCTTGGACAACCAGTCCATTCCGACCACTACATCGAAGCTACCCAATTGAATAGGTAAGAGATCGATGCTAAATCTTCGTTCACCAAGTTCTAGTATACAGCCTCTAACAACTTCGCCCGATTCCACAAGTTTACCATTGGCTAGCTCTATAGAATAAGGAATATCTAATCTACTATATTCTATTCCAAGCATACGTTTAAATTCCACAGACATGAAGCTATAGTCGGCACCAGTGTCAAATAATATGGATGCAAAGTGATTGTTAATGAGAAACGTACCGGTGACCACATTAGGGTCCTCGCGTGCGTTCCTTGCTCCAATCACAAATGCTCGGGCCTGAGCATTGTTTCCCCTTGGGCAATCTTTCATGTAATGATCTTTGCTTCCACAACTGAAGCATCCTTGGTTTCGCCTATTCCCGTTACCAGCACCATTTCCATTTCCACCATTGTTTCTATTACCAGCCCCGTTGCGGTTTCCATTCCCGTTCTTATTTCCTTTTCCCCAACAAACCTCAGTATGGTGACCCAGTTTTCCGCACTTGTCGCATTTTGGAACGCGACAAACCCCTTCGTGATGACGCTTGCAATTGTTGCAAACGGGTCGAGTGCCCAGGTACCTCTTGGCAAGAGCGTCATTCATGGTTGCAAGGGTTTTCGTCTCCTGAGGCGGGTTAGTGTCTCGCTTCTTGTTGAAACCCTTGTTGTTACCATGCCACGGAATTCTGAGGCCAATCCCCAAATGTAGCGTTCAACGCGCTTGAATTTGGGAGTCACCATGTAGGGAAGCACTCTAGACAGATCGTGGAACCTTCGAGTATAACCATTAATGTCAGCACCTTCCATGGTCAAGTGCCAGAACTCAGTCTCCAACGTTTGGAGTTCAGCACAAGAGCAATATTTCTCTCTCATTCTTTCCTTCCGTTCATCCCAAGTTAGGCCATAAGAGGCATCATCACCCAAAGTTTGGACTTGCAAGTTCCACCAAGTCAGAGCTTCATCAACAAACAACCCAGTAGTGAAAGTGACTTGCTGATCCGCGGTACACTTGCTCATGCGGATAGTAGCTTCAGTCTTCTCTGTCCAGCGCACAAACGCTACTGCACCTCCTGTACCGTCGTAGTTCATTGGTTTGCAGTCGAGGATCTGCTTGAAAGTGCAGCCTGTAATCGATTCAACCAATTCACATGTGAGCAATCGAAGAAATAATGAACCAAGACCGTTCATAAATTTCTTCATGCTTAGCAAATTGTCTTAAGATTACCTTGAGCTGCATTACCTCCAGATGAATCTCCATTCCCATTACGTCTAGCGTTGCTTGGGCCGCCACTGTCTTGAGTTCGGTTTGCCTCTTATTGGGCGATAGCAGCGGAGATCCTTTCTTCCAGTAGAGCGTTCAGCTCTTCAGCAGTTCTTGGCAGTGGGGGAGGAGGAGGTTGATCGCGAGCGTTCACAGCTTTCCTAGGTGCCATGTTCTGACAGAACATAACACAACAGGGTTAGACATTTGTTTGATATCGTCATACTAGACAGTAGTAGTATATATATTCGCAGGTATATACCACATAAGTGACATCAAACAATTATTACTCTAGCAGAGTACTTAGTAGGCTTGCACTGAGGGAATCTATACGTGACAAGGCTTGATGTGGTTTCTGTGCACTGAATTCCATAATTATGTATGCATCCATAATTACATAACTCCTTGCACAGTCCGCACAGTTCGTTTCATCCTCGTATTTCTTCCTTCAGATGGGCCATTGTTTTCAGGTAAAGTCACGTATACTTGTGACATTCTACTTCTAGTATATGTAAGTATCAATTATCACACACAATTGCAAGTAATTTCTAGTCAACGACATGTGCTACTCAAGTGCACCCTATGTCTCATAGTGTCTTTTCTTTACACTTGTAAACAGTTTCAGGTAGTGGATGCCGCGGGATGTTTTATGCAATGAAAACTCTTTGAAAAATTGTTTTTTGTGAAAGGATCCTAGAGATTGTAGACTAGACTCGAGAAGGAAACCTGGTTCACTACAATCGCAACTCTGATACCAGTCTGTCACACCCCTTTCTAAGGCGGAAGCACGAAGTGTGATCATGAAAGGTTTTCATTGCATACGATTGGTAAACATACTACATGCTCATAAAATAACTTCAAACACCATTACCATTCCATAACTGAAAACATATTTTAAGTGTTTGCATCACTTCACAAAACGTTTTCTGAAGAGTTTACAACATTATTCAAGCTAAACATAAACGACATCCAAGAGCATGAGTAAGACCGCGCGAACATCCATATTAGTTACCTGAAATACATGTGAGTTTGGAAAAAACGTCAACATAATGTTGGTGTGAATTCATGCAGTTTCGTATTGAACACGTTTGTATACTTTGTATGAAAACATGATAAGTATCTTGTGAAAATAAAGTATTCTTGTGTAAATAAAGTATTCTTGTGGTATAAACCAAATAAAGTATTCTTGTGTAAATAAAGTATTCTTGTGGTATAACCCAAATAAAGTATTCTTGTGTACGAACTTCGTACAAATAAAGTATTCTTGTGTAGTTAATGGGTTGCAAGGCCATTAACATGTGACACGACATAGGAAGTCACCAAACCATAGGCATTTTTCTAGTTATCGATTCACGACGGAGACACAAAAGCACTACTCGGTACTAGTGTTCACCGAGAGTGTGGCTGCCCGGACACCCGTTAGATCTAACCTTTTGTTCTGCGGTCTAAGTATGTACACGATTAATGGTGCTTATGGTACCCCATTCGTGACACGATTTCTCGTATCATTCCTCAAACGCATCATACTTGGTACTAGTGATCACCAAGAGTGCTTCTTGTTTATGTATGCATCATATCAAGTATCAATTCTCGTTTATTATTTCAAGTATCAATTCTCGCTTATTATATCAAGTATCAAATTTCATGTGTTCGCCCCAAGTTTAAAAAGTATGTTAAAGATTTAAAAGTGGGGACACGAACTTTCTTGTAAACGTTCAGTAACATGTATTTCACCCCCGAAGTTATAAAACTGAAAACAGTTAAAAGAAAAGGGGGAGCATGAACTCACAACTTTGCGTTCCTGCGTCTTAAACTTCACCGGATTTTCTTATCTAGCGTCGTGACCTAAACGTGTTTTATTAATGTTAGTCACTAGACTTGTATCGCACAAGTACAAGTCACTATTTTTGTATATGTATTCTTATGTTAAAAATAATTTATATTTTTAACTATGTGTCTTACTTATATTATTTTCTCAAAAATAATTATAAGTATCTTGTATTTTGCACCCGAATTATGTATCTTGTATGTTGTATGTGTATTTTTGTGTTTTTACTTCTCAAGAGTATTTAGTGTATTTTTGATACACTCTAATTTACACATATTTTAGTCCCCCGTTTTACCCCTATTTTATGCGTTTTTGGCCGTAAAACCGTCGTTCGGATACTTATTTATCTACATTTGTGTTTACAGGCCTAAAACTGCATTTCAGACAAGATGATACCAAAAACGAGGACTTTCCGGACAAAACGACAAATCTGCGGATATTCTGTTAAGGATTCTGAACTGGGCTTGTGGAACGGTCGTTCCACCCTGATGCACGACCGTGCATCTTCGACATCGATGATCATCTCGGAACTGAACGGTCGGTGCGACCTGACGTGCAACAAGCTCGGAACTGAACGGTCGTTCCATCCCGAAGAACGACCGTGCAATTTCAGATCTGGTCAACGATTCCGATGACGTATGCGGTATGGCGACCCATGACCAATAATTCAATAAAGTGAACGGTCGTTCCATATGGGGAACGACCGTGCAACAGCAAAAAACTATAAAAACACAGCAGAAACATTCTGCTCGTTATCTTGGGAAATTCTGGATTTTTGGAGAGCTCCAATGGCGATTTTCAGGCTCCGGAGGCACTAGCTTTCACCCGGATTCAAGCCGCATTATCCCGTTTAGCTCGATTACTACCCGGATCCTTAGTCTAGTACTTGTTTATGGTTGGATTTTCTAATCTTTCCAAGTTTTTGTTAATCTTTCAAGTACTTAGATTATGATTTATGTATTATTGTAGCCTTTGGGCAAAAACACAACAATCCCTTGCTAGATTATAACCATTAGTTTGTTAAACTTGGTTTGTAATGACATTTGAAGTATTTTCTATGATTATCTTTGATGATTAGTTTGCAACCTTGTTATTGATATTGATTTCTTGATTATAAGTAATTGTGTTGGATGATTAGTGCTTGGTTAGTTAAGATAGTTGAAAAATGAAGCTTAATTAATCTTGTATTAGTAGACTTTGAACTTGGTTAACTAGATTAGCTTGGTTTAAATGTATGCATCATGATACTAGAAATGGTTAGTGATTTAATAAAATGTAATTATTGTTAATCAAGAGAGCTTGCCGTCACGTAAGGGCCTAAACGGGTTAGATGGTGTCGTTATAAATTCTTGCCATGATTTATTAGCTTAGTTAGTAGTTTAGGCCAAAATTGCTATCTTAGTGAATTATTGTGTAAGATTTGTAAAATGAACTTGGTTGTGATTTAATCTAGATTATGCTTATCTCGGTGGTTGCATTGTGTTTATCGGTGTCGCTTTCCTTGTTTAAGTGAGGTTAGAATAATCCTAACGGCTGCCTAACTTATTTTTAAGAGATTTTCATAGACATTTATCAATTGCACGTTAAAGAACAATTTTAGGTGGTTAAAGTGTGTTTATCGTTTTAGCTTTCCGAATGATTGTCATGTTAGGATTCCCGAAAGGGATACTAATTGTATTAAATTGGAAAATTGACCGAATGCTTCTAGTGCCAAAACTGACTTAGTTGACATGCTGTGGTTGTGTATTTAGCAAGGCTTTTTATCTACTATCTATTATGTTTTTATTATGTATTTGGTTATGTTAATTTAGTTTAGTTTAAAATCACAAAACCTATGTTTTTACCGGTAGTTTAGTGACAAAGGTCTAGTACTAATTCTCCGCCCATTTCCTTGGATCGATACTTGGTTCTTACCGATACTTTATTACATATATGACGGGGTACACTTGCCTCTTTCGTGTGTGTTTTGATGTAAAAGTAATAATCACTTTTATAAATTTAAAACCCAATCGTGTGTAATTCATTGCAAATATTATGTATATATACGCACACGTCAATTTTCAAGTCCTAATACACTATCAAGTATAATACATACTACATACACTTAGCACAAAATTTGGCGATCAATAAATATATATATTTTTCTCAAAAATATACATACTTAATATCCATTTTTATTCTTGAAGAAATCCTCATTTCTTAACACAAAAGTTTGGGGAAACCTTGGTAAATGTTTTTAGATACACTTTTAGGGGATAAGTTTCTCAAAAACTTATATTTTCTAAGTGTCAAAAAATTATAAAATTTTGACAGAGTTTCCCCTAAAAATGGAGGTTTCCCATGTTTTCAAAACATGTTTTTATTTTCTTTTAAAATCATCATCATTCAATTTCAACAACAATCATCAACAATATACATCAATTTCTCCATTTCATGAACTTGATGTTTTATAAAAAGCGTAGTAACTTACTAGTGTATTTAGTAAGTCTTATTACTCTTTAAAGTGTGGTTGCTTCTTTAAAAACTTCATTTTTAAAGAATATGATTCTTTACAACTTATGTCCATGTTTTCTAAAAATACTTCTTCATGTATTTTTCTTGTTACACATGTGTTTCTTTACTTTGTAATCCACTAAAAGTGATGTTTATTTATGTAAGAACCAAGATTTAGTGAAACTTGTATTTTTAACTTGGTTCTTTTGAAAAACCACCCATGGATCTTTAGATCTACAAGATTATAACCTACTTTGATCCTTATTTTTCAAGAAAACATTTATTTATTCAAGTTCATAGTTTACGTGTGGATGGATTCATCATCCTACACATTTCTATTCTCTCATCTTGCTAGATCATGTTTTTAATCATGATCTAGCAAGTCCATTGTGACACCTGTGTCACTTCAACCATCAAACAAATGCCAAACCAATGAAATATTGTATTTCATACTTGGGATTTGTAAAAATATGTGTATCGTTTACACATATCAACTCTTATTCAATTTCAAGCTCTAAATCGCTTTCTGGAGGGTTATACGCGCACTGATGCGTAAATATAACCAGTTTAATGCAACGAACACTCCGGAAAAGTGAAATAGGCTTAACATACCTTTAGTAACCTTTACATAACTTAGAAATAAGTTTTGAAGGCTTTGGTATGGCAAAATCTAATTTATTCGCTTACAGGGACTAAACTTGACAAACTGTGAAAGTATGCCAATTTGAACTGTAACAGACATTCCAGAACATGACCATAAGTTAAACATACCATAAATATCCTTTACATAGCTTAGAAATAGGCTTTGAGGGGTTCGGTGTGCTAAAATAAACTTTTGGGTCATTCAGGGACTAAAAGCGTCAAAAAGTGCACAAGTTTGCACTTTCGCGCATAACTTACGTTCTGAATACATCCGGACATCCAAAAATTTATGTAAGCACTATAATATTTTATTTTAGTGTTTGGCATAAGAAAAATCCATTCGTCACGTCATTTGGATCGTTTTTCGCGCTTATGCGCATTCCGTCGTAATTAAGCGAACATCGCGATCGTACGACCAAACGAACCGACATCCAACATATTTTTGAGCATGTTTCATGTCCACAATGTTTAGTCATCATTTTAGGGCCTTAAAGTTGGCTTAACGGGCCTTAAACATGCCGGGAATGGCTTAAACACACAACAGGGACCAAAACTGTCATTTATGAAGGATGTTTGCTGATACATCGAATCTGGTCCATTCCACTTGTTGCAAATGGTTTTGGGGAATCTATGGGCTGGTTTTGATGTGCACATGGTTTTGGGCAATACCATGGGCTCACATGGTTTTGTAAAACCATTATCTTGAGGTGTATGGCCAAGATCAAAGCACGGTTTCCAAGAAACGATCTTAACGGTTCGGGAAATCCTATAAATACCCCCCCCCCCATTTGCTTCTAAACTCACTAGAATATGATTTGAGAAGCTCTAAGTTGAAACAATTGTTTCATACCTGAGCTACTTGAATCACAATTAGCATTCGGGGACCATTCGTAAGTATTTTTTCGTTCTTTTATTGCTTTTCGAGTCTTTTCGAGTCTGAAAGTCAAACTTTGTTTGACTTTCTGCGTTGACCAGTTTATGGTCAATGCGAAGTTCATAAGAACTTCGCAACGTGAGTGTAATCACGTTGGTTATAGTCCCTTGGGACTATGCCTGCTGATTACCACGTTGTATAGGGTCGTAGGGTAAGCGATCTAATAAATCGCTTATACCTTCGAACCCGACCCATTTGGTCGATCATTAGGATCCGACCAAACACATTAGGTGACCATAGTATATAGGGAATAACCTTCTGAGGTTATACCTTATGGTCGCTTCGTTTAAGTAGTTGTATGATAGGTAGTTTATATGCCTTAGGTAAATTACCAAAATACCCCTTTGATGCCAAAATTCGTTTTAAACATATGTAACATAACTTTTGTCATCTAAACTGATTTGACAACCATATTAGACATGTTAAGGCATATTTTACTTGTCATAGGACTAGTTAGGCGTTCCGAACGCGTTTTACGCGAACGACGCGTTAAAGTAGCATAAGCTACCTAAACGGGTCGTAATGGGTCACAAACACTTAGGTTAAGTTTCGTTTTAGCATGAAGGCTTTGTTAAACCATATGACACGAGTCTCTATACTCGTTTGGTTTACGAACCCTCATTCTATCCAATCATCCGATTTAGGTCCGGTTATTAACATAGTTACCTATATTAGGTGCCGTTTGATATCCGCGATCTCTAGCATTGTTTGGTCGTTACTCAAGGACTACTAAGCAATCTCAAGTGAGTACATAGACCCCTCTTTTACTGTTTTCCAAACTGTTTTGGGGTGAAACACATGTGCCTACTTGTTACTTTCATGCTTTCCAGTTTTCACATCATACACCTGCTATGTTCGTTAGTACATTATAGTACATGATTTCATTACATTTCATGCTATGTATGCCCATTGTGTGCGTACTTAGTACATCGTTTTACATTACATTTTATGCTATGTATGTCCATTTAGTTCATACATAGTACATTGTTTTACATTACACTTATGCTATGTATTTCCATTGTGTGCATGCTTAGTACATTGTTTTACATTACATATCTGTTGCATATGCTCATCCAGCATGTGAACACATTATACTGCATTTTGAACCGTTGTAATCATTTGACTATGTGAACCGTTTGTATCTGTGAACCGTTTGTATCTGTGAACCGTTTGTATCTGTGAACCGTACGAACCATATTTGACCATACATAAACATTTCTACAATTGTTAAACATTACATCTTGATGGTTTGGTTTGAGTAAGTGATTTAAGTAACGAGGCGTGTGTAATATGATACAAGCATGGTGGATACGCCGCTGGTACTTCCTATATATAAGTGTTTGTATGGTATTACATAGCGTAGCTGTCACACCCCGACCACGTGGAACATACAAAACGTGGCGGAAACATCGGGGAGTGTTGTAACAGAATTAATGTTTCAAATCCATGGCAATTGAAGTTTCGTTTTATTAACCAAAAGTGTTACAATGTCTTAACAAACATGGAAATACAACATAATTAACTAGTCTGCATCTTTTATTGTCACTAAGGCCCATGTCCGCCTAAGTGTATCTTGATCATCTTATGCAACAGCTCCTGAAAAACACATGTGAAAATATGGTACGTCAGCATAAAAATGCCGGTGAGATACATAGGTTTTGTGAAAATAGGTTTCATGACTTATGTTTGAGAAAATGTTTAGTCATGAACCTTGTTATTTGCTTTGTTTTGTAAATCATTTGAAAATCGATAAGATCAGATGATATGTATAAATAATGTATGGTTAAATGAATAACCATGTAAAATGAGTTTGTATTAGATAAGTTGTTTGTAAATCAATGTCTTGTGAAAAGTATGTTATTTGTATAAAATGTTCTATGTCTCAAACTGAAATGATTCAAATAACGTTACGACATGTAATACCATACAAACACTTATATATAGGAAGTACCAGCGGCGTATCCACCATGCTTGTATCATATTACACACGCATCGTTACTTAATCACTTAATCAAACCAAACCAAACAATGTAAAATGTTCATGTCAAATATCCATGTCAAATGTCTATGTCAAATATGTCATGTATGGCAAGCGAAATGTCTCAACTAAACCATATGCACAAAAACAAAGTATTGAAGTAAAACTTGGTTTAAATCAAAGTTATGTTTTGTGTAGTAAATGCATGATCAATGTAAATCATGTAATATGCGTCCAAACTGTAAGAATGTGATGAATAACAAATGTACTAAGTATGAAGAACAATGCAACGATTGAACATACATAGCATGTGAACTGTACTAAGTATGCAACAACATACATACGTAGCATGCGACCTGTACTAAGTATGCAACAATAGACATACGTAGCATGTGATGTAATGTAAAACAATGTACTAAGTAATGCACACAATGGCACACCTAGTATGAAATGTAATGAAATCATGTACTATAATGTACTAATGAACATAGGAAGTATATGATGTGAAAACGGAAAGCATGAAAGTAACAAGTAGGCACATGTGTTCCACCCCAAAACAGTTTGGAAAACAGTAAAAGAGGGGTCTATGTACTCACTTGAGATTGCTCAGATGTCTAAAGATAACCACCAAGCAATGCTAGAGATCACGGAAATCAAACGGCACCTAAATAGGTAACTACGTTAATTAACCGGACCTAAATCGGAAGATTGGGTAGCATTAGGGTTTGTAAACCAAATGAGTGTAGGAACTCATGTGATATGGTTTAACAAGGCCTACATGCTAAATGAAACTTAACCTAAGTCTTATCGACCCATTACGATCCGTTTAGGTAGCTTATGCTATTTTAACGCATCGTGCGCGTGAAACGCGTTCGGACCGCCTAACTAGTCCTATGACAAGTGTTATATGCCTAAACATGTTACATAATCAGTTATGTGACAAAGGTTTAGGTTACATATGCTTAATTACCAATTATACATGAAAAGGGTATTCTGGTAATTTACCTAAGGCATATAAACTACCTATCATACAACTACTTAAACGATGTGACCATAGGGTATAACCTCGGAAGGTTATTCCCTACCTACTATGGTCACCTAAAGTATTTGGTCGGATCCTAATGATCGACCAAATGGGTCGAGTTCGAAGGTATAGGCGATTTATTAGATCGCCTACCCTACGACTCTAGACAACGTGGTAATCAGTGGGCATAGTCCCAAAGGACTATGACCAACGTGATTACACTCACGTTGCGAAGTTCAAACGAACTTCGCATTGACCATTACTGGTCAACGCTGAAAGTCAAACAAAGTTTGACTTTCGGACTCGAAAAGCAGTAAAAAAAATAAGGAAAAGAACGAAAGAAAACTAACCCAGGGTCCAAGAATGGAAGGTTTGAACCCGAACACTCTCAGGTATGAAGTGTTAAACACGACAACTTAGAGAGCAAGTTCAGATTCAAAGGTGTGGGTTTTTAAGCCAAAGGGGGGTGGGTATTTATAGAAAAAGTAGAGCCGCTAGGATCGTTTCCTGAATATCGTGCCACGATCCGAGCCGTACATTTGTCACAAAGTTGTGGTGGCTAAATTGCCACTAACCATAGGGTTTTGACAAGTGTCAAGGGATTAAGGAGTGGAAAACAGCTGTTAACAGCTGTAGATACGTCGAATCTGGTCCCGAAAATGCGAAAAATGAGTTTTCTGCATGTTTCTGCCCAGAATAGGCAGTAGCGTAGCGCTACGGTGAGAGCCTTAGGGCTCGCGCTACGCTAGCACTCCACCTGATCAGAAAAGTTTCAAAAATGACAGGTTTAGTCCCTGCAGCCCGTTTAAGCGATTTTCGATGCGTTTGAACCCCGTTAACCTCATTTCAAGGCTCTAAAATGAAGTTAAAGTATAGGGAACTCAAAACATGCTCAAAAATATCTCGGATGTCGGTTCGTTTGGCCGTACGATCGCGATGTTCGCTTAATTACGACGGAATGCGCATAAGCGCGAAAAACGATCCAAATGACGCGACGAATGGATTTTTCTTAAGGCGAACACTAAAAAATAATGTAGTCATGCTTACATAAATTTTTGGATGTCCGGATGTATTCAGAATGTAAGTTATGCGCGAAAATGCAAACTTGTGCACTTTTTGACACTTTTAGTCCCTGAATGACACAAAAGTTTATTTTAGCATACCAAACACCTCAAAGCCTATTTCTAAGCTATGTGAAGGATATTTATGGTATGTTTAACTTATGGTCATGCTCCGGAAGGTCTGTTACAGTTCAAATTGGCATACTTTCGCAGTTTGTCAACTTTAGTCCCTGTAAGCGATTAAACTTTGATTTCACCACACCAAACCTTTCAAAACTTATATATAAGTTATGTAAAGGTTATTTAAGGTATGTTAAGCCTATTTCACTATTCCGGAGTGTTCGTTGGATTAAACTGGTTATATCTACACATCAGAGCGCGTATAACCCTCCAGAAAGCGATTTAAAGCTTGAAATCGAACAGGAATTGATATGTGTAAACGATACACATATTTTTACAAATCCCAAGTATGAAATACTATATTTCATTGGTTTGGCATTTGTCTGATGGTTGGAGTGACACGGGTGTTACAGTCTCCCCTACTTTAGGAAATTTCGTCCCGAAATTAATTCGTAGGAGTCTAACTGTGGCTTTGTGTCAAATAACCACCAGAGATATGAAAGGCATAATCCTGTTATTTCTCTTTAACGGACATTTTTCAGAATTGAAAAATGAACGGAGTTATTTTCAACAGGCATTATTCAGAAACAAAAATGAACAGAATAGTCATTTTACATCTTCAGAAACAAAAATGAACAGAATAGTCATTTTACATCTTCAGAAACAAAAATGAACAGAATGGTCATTTTACATCTTCAGAAACAAAAATGAACGGAATGGTCATTTTACATCTTCAGAAACAAAAATGAACAGAATGGTCATTTTACATCTTCAGAAACAAAAATGAACGGAATGGTCATTTTACATCTTCAGAAACAAAAATGAACAGAATGGTCATTTTACATCTTCAGAAACAAAAATGAACGGAATGGTCATTTTACATCTTCAGAAACAAAAATGAACAGAATGGTCATTTTACATCTTCAGAAACAAAAATGAACGGAATGGTCATTTTACATCTTCAGAAACAAAAATGAACAGAATGGTCATTTTACATCTTCAGAAACAAAAATGAACGGAATGGTCATTTTACATCTTCAGAAACAAAAATGAACGGAATAGTCATTTTACATCTTCAGAAACAAAAATGAACGGAATAGTCATTTTACATCTCCAGAAACAAAAATGAACGGAATGGTCATTTTACATCTTCAGAAACAAAAATGAACGGAATGGTCATTTTACATCTTCAGAAACAAAAATGAACGGAATGGTCATTTTACATCTTCAGAAACAAAAATGAACGGAATAGTCATTTTACATCTTCAGAAACAAAAATGAACGGAATAGTCATTTTACATCTTCAGAAACAAAAATGAACGGAATAGTCATTTTACATCTTCAGAAACAAAAATGAACAGAATGGTCATTTTACATCTTCAGAAACAAAAATGAACGGAATAGTCTCTAGACACATGACAAAATTTGCTGTGGTTTCTGTGCACTGAATTTCATAATTATGTATGCATCCATAATTACGCAATTCCTTGCATAGTCCGCACAATTTGTTTGTAATGTGAAGGGGAGGAAAATCAAACCTGTGATGAGTGTGACTAGACTACCATAGGGTCCTTTTAAATAGATCGACAAATGATCCTTTTAAATTAGGCCACCAAGGAGTCCTTTCAACTATATCATCACATGATATTCCTAACCAGATTTTTTTGGATCAATCTGATTACCTAGACCACTCAGGGGTCTAATTATGGAATGGTACAATATAATCCAAGGGTCTTTGCTACTACGTAGAAGCCCATTGAGGATCTAATATAGTACCTTTGGATATCCTACTATGAATTCCTTATACGAAGATATGGAAGATTCTACGAGGATTTGGATGACAAAACTTGGATCACACAAAAACATAAAAGGAAACACATAAGCACATAATCACATAGTTGTTGACTTGTTTATTAATTTGTTATCTTTGGACGCGGATACTTAAAGCACACCAGAAATCCAATTCGTAGATTCCATTTGGCACTTTAATCATTTCAAGAATCCATTCATGAAGATAGGATGATCTACCAAAAATTCGATTTTCGTTTTCAGGAAAACACAATATTCGAATTAAGGTACACAATAATCTAGGACATACGGAAATACCCTTAGGTACCCTATTAAGAATTCATAGTGGTACTTGGGGTATTCGTACAGAGTTATAACTTGTACCTTGTACTTCGTCTCTTTGCAAGAGACGGGTACTTAGGATCTTTGTGGAAAACGCAAGAGATTGTAAAATGGAAGAATTTTGGGGTAGTCTGTTCTTTAAGGAATACAGTTCCTTGATTGTCGGTATTGAAAGAGATATGTTGTTATGCATACAACCACATAAATACATTGCAATGTAAATAAAAAGATTTATTTATTAACAATGATAACAACTGTTTCATGGACCTCGACAACAAAAGAAAATAATACATAAGATGTGATTATTTCTAAAGAGTGTTGTCTTCTAGTCGATCAGATGCTCATCTCTGTGCTGGATTAGCATTAGCAAGTTTTGGGCAATTTCTTCGGAAATGTCCCATCTCACCACACTTGTTGCACGAACCCGGTGGAAAGCGAGCTCGGGCAGGTTTGTTGTTAGCTTGATTCGGTGCAACTGCTGCAACGCAAACTTTTGCCACATGACCTTTAAGTCCACAAATTTGACATTCGCGGCACTTCATATTAGCATGATGATGTAGGCCACATTGGTTGCACAAGGGTGAAGTTCCATTGTATGGTTTCCTAGCACGGAGTTTAGCTGGTTGGTTGGGGGCGGCTTGACCATTGTGAGCGACCATGGCGAAGTTCTGAGAAGCCTTTTGCTTCTTTGACCGCTCAAGGGATCCAGTCTGCTCATCCATGGTCTTTGATTCCTCTAGCGGTTTCTTGTCACCCTTTCGGAAAAGCTTACGTTTCCTGATCTGAGATTCAGTC
The DNA here is from genome assembly GCA_030545235.1 of Helianthus tuberosus. NCBI lineage: Eukaryota > Viridiplantae > Streptophyta > Magnoliopsida > Asterales > Asteraceae > Helianthus > Helianthus tuberosus. The sequence continues at coordinate 40,821,426 of CM060402.1, read as the reverse complement.
AACGTTGCAGATAGCTCAATGGCCTGCCTAACCGTAGTGGGGTTACTACCCGTAACAATGTCTTGAACTATGTCAGGGAGACCATCAATGTACTTTTCGATTGCCTTATCCAAAGGCGTGACCATGTTTGGGCATAACAGACTCAACTCCTCATAACGGTCCGTGTAGGCTCGATGCTCGCCGCTGTCTTGCTTAAGATCGTCGAATTCCCTTTCCAATGCCCTGATCTCGTGACGAGGACAGAATTCCTTCATCATCAGTGCTCTAAGTTCTTCCCAAGTTTGGGCCAGTGCCACTTCAGCACCCCTATCTCTCACCACACCGTTCCACCATGTCAAGGCTCGTTTCTCAAAGACACTAGATGCGAAATCTACCTTTCGTTCATTTGGACATTGTACATGCCTGAAGGTGCTCTCCAGACTCTCGAACCATTGCAGAAGTGCTGTCGCTCCTTGAGACCCAGAAAACTTTGATGGCTTGGCCGAGTTGAACGTCTTGAAGCTGCAGAGAGCATTATTGTTGTTGATGGCTTGTATTATTTGAGCACAAAGATTTGGGAAGGCAGCAGCCATTTGCTGCGCGATGATTTCCGCCAGCTCGGCAGGCGCCATCTGATTTTCGCGTCGAGGAGGCATTCTAAAAAGAGGAAACATGAAAGGAAACGAGTGAAAGAATTAGACGAAAAGAATGAGATGAAACAAATCTGATGAAAGCAAGGGTAGTGGTCATTTGTTTGTTACTACAAAGCAACAAACGACACACAGTGACTAAATTAACGTAAATGGATCAAAAATAATGTATCGCGAAGACATGCTCGCCTATAAGTGAACACTCATCCCAAGAATTCCCAGGTAAGCACAACTGGTCTCGCGTCTGATGAGATGTATACGAAGTGCTTGCCTAGACAGAAAACCCAGAATACAGGCATTCACCCTTCCAGTTTGCACGTGTTCACATTATTTAAAACCCAAAACCTTGATGAGGTTTTGAAAATTCAAAGGGGTTCAAAACCATATAACAGAGAGTTCAAAACCTTACAATAGAGGGTTCAAAACCTAGTAATCAATCATCCTAGAACAGATGATTAGTTTTCAAAGCGGTTTTGAAATTTATGTTCTTGTTGTGGTTGTCGCCTAAGGATAGGTGACGGTATTATTTTATGACTAAACGCAAGTAAACTCGCGTTAGGGTCCTAAGAAAGTTATAGACTAGGTCAAAGCATTACTAATAACCTAATTCCCTATAACCATTGGCTCTGATACCATCTTTTCTGTCACACCCCGACCACGTGGAACATACAAAACGTGGCGGAAACATCGGGGAGTGTTGTAACAGAATTAATGTTTCAAATCCATGGCAATTGAAGTTTCGTTTTATTAACCAAAAGTGTTACAATGTCTTAACAAACAAGGAAATACAACATAATTAACTAGTCTGCATCTTTTATTGTCACTAAGGCCCATGTCCGCCTAAGTGTATCTTGATCATCTTATGCAACAGCTCCTGAAAAACACATGTGAAAATATGGTACGTCAGCATAAAAATGCCGGTGAGATACATAGGTTTTGTGAAAATAGGTTTCATGACTTATGTTTGAGAAAATGTTTAGTCATGAACCTTGTTATTTGCTTTGTTTTGTAAATCATTTGAAAATCGATAAGATCAGATGATATGTATAAATAATGTATGGTTAAATGAATAACCATGTAAAATGAGTTTGTATTAGATAAGTTGTTTGTAAATCAATGTCTTGTGAAAAGTATGTTATTTGTATAAAATGTTCTATGTCTCAAACTGAAATGATTCAAATAACGTTACGACATGTAATACCATACAAACACTTATATATAGGAAGTACCAGCGGCGTATCCACCATGCTTGTATCATATTACACACGCATCGTTACTTAATCACTTAATCAAACCAAACCAAACAATGTAAAATGTTCATGTCAAATATCCATGTCAAATGTCTATGTCAAATATGTCATGTATGGCAAGCGAAATGTCTCAACTAAACCATATGCACAAAAACAAAGTATTGAAGTAAAACTTGGTTTAAATCAAAGTTATGTTTTGTGTAGTAAATGCATGATCAATGTAAATCATGTAATATGCGTCCAAACTGTAAGAATGTGATGAATAACAAATGTACTAAGTATGAAGAACAATGCAACGATTGAACATACATAGCATGTGAACTGTACTAAGTATGCAACAACATACATACGTAGCATGCGACCTGTACTAAGTATGCAACAATAGACATACGTAGCATGTGATGTAATGTAAAACAATGTACTAAGTAATGCACACAATGGCACACCTAGTATGAAATGTAATGAAATCATGTACTATAATGTACTAATGAACATAGGAAGTATATGATGTGAAAACGGAAAGCATGAAAGTAACAAGTAGGCACATGTGTTCCACCCCAAAACAGTTTGGAAAACAGTAAAAGAGGGGTCTATGTACTCACTTGAGATTGCTCAGATGTCTAAAGATAACCACCAAGCAATGCTAGAGATCACGGAAATCAAACGGCACCTAAATAGGTAACTACGTTAATTAACCGGACCTAAATCGGAAGATTGGGTAGCATTAGGGTTTGTAAACCAAATGAGTGTAGGAACTCATGTGATATGGTTTAACAAGGCCTACATGCTAAATGAAACTTAACCTAAGTCTTATCGACCCATTACGATCCGTTTAGGTAGCTTATGCTATTTTAACGCATCGTGCGCGTGAAACGCGTTCGGACCGCCTAACTAGTCCTATGACAAGTGTTATATGCCTAAACATGTTACATAATCAGTTATGTGACAAAGGTTTAGGTTACATATGCTTAATTACCAATTATACATGAAAAGGGTATTCTGGTAATTTACCTAAGGCATATAAACTACCTATCATACAACTACTTAAACGATGTGACCATAGGGTATAACCTCGGAAGGTTATTCCCTACCTACTATGGTCACCTAAAGTATTTGGTCGGATCCTAATGATCGACCAAATGGGTCGAGTTCGAAGGTATAGGCGATTTATTAGATCGCCTACCCTACGACTCTAGACAACGTGGTAATCAGTGGGCATAGTCCCAAAGGACTATGACCAACGTGATTACACTCACGTTGCGAAGTTCAAACGAACTTCGCATTGACCATTACTGGTCAACGCTGAAAGTCAAACAAAGTTTGACTTTCGGACTCGAAAAGCAGTAAAAAAAATAAGGAAAAGAACGAAAGAAAACTAACCCAGGGTCCAAGAATGGAAGGTTTGAACCCGAACACTCTCAGGTATGAAGTGTTAAACACGACAACTTAGAGAGCAAGTTCAGATTCAAAGGTGTGGGTTTTTAAGCCAAAGGGGGGTGGGTATTTATAGAAAAAGTAGAGCCGCTAGGATCGTTTCCTGAATATCGTGCCACGATCCGAGCCGTACATTTGTCACAAAGTTGTGGTGGCTAAATTGCCACTAACCATAGGGTTTTGACAAGTGTCAAGGGATTAAGGAGTGGAAAACAGCTGTTAACAGCTGTAGATACGTCGAATCTGGTCCCGAAAATGCGAAAAATGAGTTTTCTGCATGTTTCTGCCCAGAATAGGCAGTAGCGTAGCGCTACGGTGAGAGCCTTAGGGCTCGCGCTACGCTAGCACTCCACCTGATCAGAAAAGTTTCAAAAATGACAGGTTTAGTCCCTGCAGCCCGTTTAAGCGATTTTCGATGCGTTTGAACCCCGTTAACCTCATTTCAAGGCTCTAAAATGAAGTTAAAGTATAGGGAACTCAAAACATGCTCAAAAATATCTCGGATGTCGGTTCGTTTGGCCGTACGATCGCGATGTTCGCTTAATTACGACGGAATGCGCATAAGCGCGAAAAACGATCCAAATGACGCGACGAATGGATTTTTCTTAAGGCGAACACTAAAAAATAATGTAGTCATGCTTACATAAATTTTTGGATGTCCGGATGTATTCAGAATGTAAGTTATGCGCGAAAATGCAAACTTGTGCACTTTTTGACACTTTTAGTCCCTGAATGACACAAAAGTTTATTTTAGCATACCAAACACCTCAAAGCCTATTTCTAAGCTATGTGAAGGATATTTATGGTATGTTTAACTTATGGTCATGCTCCGGAAGGTCTGTTACAGTTCAAATTGGCATACTTTCGCAGTTTGTCAACTTTAGTCCCTGTAAGCGATTAAACTTTGATTTCACCACACCAAACCTTTCAAAACTTATATCTAAGTTATGTAAAGGTTATTTAAGGTATGTTAAGCCTATTTCACTATTCCGGAGTGTTCGTTGGATTAAACTGGTTATATCTACACATCAGAGCGCGTATAACCCTCCAGAAAGCGATTTAAAGCTTGAAATCGAACAGGAATTGATATGTGTAAACGATACACATATTTTTACAAATCCCAAGTATGAAATACTATATTTCATTGGTTTGGCATTTGTCTGATGGTTGGAGTGACACGGGTGTTACAGTAGCGTTATTTGAATCATTTCAGTTTGAGACATATAACATTTTATACAAATATCATACTTTTCACAAGACATTGATTTACAAACAACTTATCTTATACAAACTCATTTTACAATGGTTATTCATTTAACCATACATTATTCTCTTATTTATACATATCATCTGGTCTTATCGTTTTTCAAATGATTTAAAAAACAAAGCAAATTACAAGGTTCATGACTAAACATTTTCTCAAACATAAGTCATGAAACCTATTTTCACAAAACCTATGTATCTCACAGGCATTTTTATGCTGACGTACCTATTTTCACATGTGTTTTTCAGGAGCTGTTGCATAAGATGATCAAGATACACATAGGCAGACTTGGGCTTTAGTGACAATAAAAGATGCAAGACTAGTTAATTATGTTGTATTTCTTTGTTTGTTAAGACATTGTAACACTTTTAATCAATAAAACGAAACTTCAATTGCCATGGATTTGAAACAATTAATTCTGTTACAACACTCCCCGATGTTTCCGCCACGTTTTGTATGTTCTACGTGGTCGGGGTGTGACAGAAAAGTTGGTATCAGAGCCAATGGTTATAGGGAATTTGGTTATTAGTAATGCTTTGACCTAGTCTATAACCTTCTTAGGACCCTAACGCGAGTTTACTTGCGTTTAGTCATAAAACAATACCGTCACCTATCCTTAGGCGACGACCACAACAAGAACATAAATTTCGAAACCGCGATTGAAAACTAATCATCTGTTCTAGGATGATTTATTATAAGGTTTTGAACCCTCTATTGTAAGGTTTTGAACCCTCTGTTACATGGTTTTGAACCCCTTTGAATTTTCAAAAATCTCGTCAAGGTTTTCGGTTTTAAATAATGTGAACACGTGCAAACTGGAAGGGTGAATGCCTGTATTCTGGGTTTTCTGTCTAGGCAAGCACTTCGTATACATCTCATCAGACGCGAGACCAGTTGTGCTTACCTGGGAATTCTTGGGATGAGTGTTCACTTATAGGCGAGCATGTCTTCGCGATACATTATTTTTTACCTATTTACTTTGATTAATCACCTAGGTCGTTTGTTGCTTTGTAGTAACAAACAAATGACCAATATCCTTTCTTTCATCAGATTTGTTCCATCTCATTATTTTCGTCTAATTCTCTCACTCGTTTCATTTCATGTTTCCTCTTTTAGAATGCCTCCTCGACGCGAAAGCCAGATAGCGACTGCCGAATTGGCAGAAATCATTGCGCAGCAAATGGCTGCTCAATTCCCAAACCTCTTTGCTCAATGGAATCAAGCCAATAACAACATCAATGGTCCATGCAATTTCAAGAGTTTTAACTCGGCGAAACCACTCAAGTTTAGGGGTTCTGAGGGAGCGACTGGGCTTCTTCAATGGTTCGAGAGCATTGAGAATACTTTCCGCCACGTACAGTGTCCTGACAATCGCAAGGTCGAGTTTGCTTCGAGTGTGTTCCAGAAGAGAGCCCTTACGTGGTGGAACGGGGTTATGAGAGATCGTGGTGCAGAAGTTGCTCTAGCACAGACATGGGCTGAACTTAGGACCCTTATGATGAAGGAATTCTGTCCTCGTCATGAGATCAGGGCCTTGGAAAGGGAATTCGACAATCTTGAGCAAGACAGTGGTGAGCATCGAGCCTACACGGACCGTTATGAGGAGTTGAGTCTGTTATGCCCAAACATGGTCACGCCTTTGGATAAGGCAATAGAAAAGTACATTGATGGCCTCCCTGACTCAATACAAGACATTGTGACTGGCAGCAACCCTACTACAGTTAGACAGGCCATTGAGCTATCTGCAACCTTGACTGAATCAAAGATCAGGAAAGGTAAACTTTTCCGAAAAGGTGACAAGAAACCGGTCAAGGAATCGAACCCAATCGAGGAATCAAAGACCATGGATGAACAGATTGGATCCCCTAAAAAGTCAAAGAAGCGAAAGGCTTCTCAGAACTTCGCCATGGTTACTCACAATGATCAAGCCGTCCCCAACCAACCAGCTCAACCCCCTGCTAGGAAGCCATACAATGGAACTGCACCCTTGTGCAACCAATGTAGCCTCCATCATCATGCCAATGTAAAGTGCCGCAAATGCCAAACTTGTGGACTTATAGGCCATACAGCAAGAGTTTGCCCAGCTGCAGCTGCACCAAACCAAGCTGGCAACAATCCTGCTCAAGGTCGTTTTCTACCAGGTTCTTGCTTCAACTGTGGTGAGATGGGTCATTTCCGAAGAAATTGCCCAAAGCTTTCTAATGCAAATCCAGCACAGGGATGAGCATCTGACCGACAACATCGTTTAGAAATAATCACGTCTTATGTATTATTTTCTTTTGTTGTCAAGGTCCATGAAACAGTTGTTATCATTGTTTATAAATAAATATTTTATTTACATTACAATGTATTTATGTGGTTGTATGTATAAACAACATATCTCTTACAATACCGACAATCAAGGAACTGTATTCCTTGAAGGACAGACTACCCCCAAACTTTCTTCCACTTGATGATCTCTTGCATTTTCCACGAAATTCCTAAGTACCCGTTTCTTCTAAGGAAAACGAAGTAAAAGGCGCAAGTTACAACACTGAACGAATACCCAAAGTACCACTATAAATCCTTAATAGGGTACCTAAGGGTATTTCCGTGAATCCTAAAATTGTTGTGTTCCTTAATTCGACTATTACGTTTCTTTGAAAACAAAATCGAATTTTTGGGAGATCTTCCTATCTCTTCAGATAGATCCCAGAGGACATTGAAGTCCATCGACTGGTTTCCATATCCGTTCTCAATCGATAACAAATTAATAACCAAGTCAAACAATTATGTGATTATGTGCTTATGAACATTACAAGACAAACTGTGCGGACTGTGCAAGGAATTACGTAATTATGGATGCATATATAATTATGGAATTTAGTGCACAGAAACCACAGTGAGCCTTGTCATGTGCCTAGAAGTTAACTCTATTCATTTCCATTTCTGAGGAAGCACCCGTTGAAAATGACTCCGTTTGTTCATTTTCGTTTCTGAAGATTTGTCCGTTGAGGAAATGAATATCCGTTTGTTTCTCCTTTTCATATCCATTTCTGATGAAGCACCCGTTGAAAATGACTCCATTTGTTCATTTTCGTTTCTGAAGATTTGTCCGTTGAGGAAATGAATATCCGTTTGTTTCTCCTTTTCATTTCCATTTCTGATGAAGCACCCATTGAAAATGACTCCGTTTGTTCATTTTCGTTTCTGAAGATTTGTCCGTTGAGGAAATGAATATCCGTTTGTTTCTCCTTTTCATTTCCATTTCTGATGAAGCACCCGATGAAAATGACTCCGTTTGTTCATTTTCGTTTCTGAAGATTTGTCCGTTGAGGAAATGAATATCCGTTTGTTTTTCCTTTTCATTTCCATTTCTGATGACGCACCCGTTGAAAATAACTCTGTAAGTTCATTTTACGTTTCTGAAGATTGCCCGTTGAGGAAATGAATCCCCGTTTGTTTATTCCTTCATTTCCGCTTCTGAAGAATACTCGTTGAGGAAAATGACTCCGTCTGTTCATTTTCGTTCTGAAGAATGTCCGTTAAGGAAATGACAGGATTATGCCTTACATATCTCTGGTGGTTATTTGACACAAAGTCACAAATAGACTCCTACGAATAAATTTCGGGACGAAATTTCCTAAAGTAGGGGACACTGTGACACCTGTGTCACTTCAACCATCAAATAAATGCCAAACCAATGAAATATTGTATTTCATACTTGGGATTTGTAAAAATATGTGTATCGTTTACACATATCAACTCTTATTCAATTTCAAGCTCTAAATCGCTTTCTGGAGGGTTATACGCGCACTGATGCGTAAATATAACCAGTTTAATGCAACGAACACTCCGTAAAAGTGAAATAGGCTTAACATACCTTGAGTAACCTTTACATAACTTAGAAATAAGTTTTGTAGGCTTTGGTATGGCAAAATCTAATTTATTCGCTTACAGGGACTAAACTTGACAAACTATGAAAGTATGACAATTTGAACTGTAACAGACATTCCAGAACATGACCATAAGTTAAACATACCATAAATATCCTTTACATAGCTTAGAAATAGGCTTTGAGGGGTTCGGTGTGCTAAAATAAACTTTTGGGTCATTCAGGGACTAAAAGCGTCAAAAAGTGCACAAGTTTGCACTTTCGTGCATAACTTACGTTCTGAATACATCCGGACATCCAAAAATTTATGTAAGCACTATAATATTTTATTTTAGTGTTTGGCATAAGAAAAATCCATTCGTCACGTCATTTGGATCGTTTTTCGCGCTTATGCGCATTCCGTCGTAATTAAGCGAACATCGCGATCGTACGACCAAACGAACCGACATCCAACATATTTTTGAGCATGTTTCATGTCCACAATGTTTAGTCATCATTTTAGGGCCTTAAAGTTGGCTTAACGGGCCATAAACATGCCGGGAATGGCTTAAACACACAACAGGGACCAAAACTGTCATTTATGAAGGATGTTTGCTGATACATCGAATCTGGTCCATTCCACTTGTTGCAAATGGTTTTGGGGAATCTATGGGCTGGTTTTGATGTGCACATGGTTTTGGGCAATACCATGGGCTCACATGGTTTTGTAAAACCATTATCTTGAGGTGTATGGCCAAGATCAAAGCACGGTTTCCAAGAAACGATCTTAACGGTTCGGGAAATCCTATAAATACCCCCCCCCCATTTGCTTCTAAACTCACTAGAATATGATTTGAGAAGCTCTAAGTTGAAACCATTGTTTCATACCTGAGCTACTTGAATCACGATTAGCATTCGGGGACCATTCGTAAGTATTTTTTCGTTCTTTTATTGCTTTTCGAGTCTTTTCGAGTCTGAAAGTCAAACTTTGTTTGACTTTCTGCGTTGACCAGTTTATGGTCAATGCGAAGTTCATAAGAACTTCGCAACGTGAGTGTAATCACGTTGGTTATAGTCCCTTGGGACTATGCCTACTGATTACCACGTTGTATAGGGTCGTAGGGTAAGCGATCTAATAAATCGCTTATACCTTCGAACCCGACCCATTTGGTCGATCATTAGGATCCGACCAAACACATTAGGTGACCATAGTATATAGGGAATAACCTTCCGAGGTTATACCTTATGGTCGCTTCGTTTAAGTAGTTGTATGATAGGTAGTTTATATGCCTTAGGTAAATTACCAAAATACCCCTTTGATGCCAAAATTCGTTTTAAACATATGTAACATAACTTTTGTCATCTAAACTGATTTGACAACCATATTCGACATGTTAAGGCATATTTTACTTGTCATAGGACTAGTTAGGCGTTCCGAACGCGTTTTACGCGAACGACACGTTAAAGTAGCATAAGCTACCTAAACGGGTCGTAATGGGTCACAAACACTTAGGTTAAGTTTCGTTTTAGCATGAAGGCTTTGTTAAACCATATGACATGAGTCTCTATACTCGTTTGGTTTACGAACCCTCATTCTATCCAATCATCCGATTTAGGTCCGGTTATTAACATAGTTACCTATATTAGGTGCCGTTTGATATCCGCGATCTCTAGCATTGTTTGGTCGTTACTCAAGGACTACTAAGCAATCTCAAGTGAGTACATAGACCCCTCTTTTACTGTTTTCCAAACTGTTTTGGGGTGAAACACATGTGCCTACTTGTTACTTTCATGCTTTCCTGTTTTCACATCATACACCTGCTATGTTCGTTAGTACATTATAGTACATGATTTCATTACATTTCATGCTATGTATGCCCATTGTGTGCGTACTTAGTACATCGTTTTACATTACATTTTATGCTATGTATGTCCATTTAGTTCATACATAGTACATTGTTTTACATTACACTTATGCTATGTATTTCCATTGTGTGCATGCTTAGTACATTGTTTTACATTACATATCTGTTGCATATGCTCATCCAGCATGTGAACACATTATACTGCATTTTGAACCGTTGTAATCATTTGACTATGTGAACCGTTTGTATCTGTGAACCATTTGTATCTGTGAACCGTTTGTATCTGTGAACCGTGCGAACCATATTTGACCATACATAAACATTTCTACAATTGTTAAACATTACATCTTGATGGTTTGGTTTGAGTAAGTGATTTAAGTAACGAGGCGTGTGTAATATGATACAAGCATGGTGGATACGCCGCTGGTACTTCCTATATATAAGTGTTTGTATGGTATTACATAGCGTAGCGTTATTTGAATCATTTCAGTTTGAGACATATAACATTTTATACAAATATCATACTTTTCACAAGACATTGATTTACAAACAACTTATCTTATACAAACTCATTTTACAATGGTTATTCATTTAACCATACATTATTCTCTTATTTATACATATCATCTGGTCTTATCGTTTTTCAAATGATTTACAAAACAAAGCAAATTACAAGGTTCATGACTAAACATTTTCTCAAACATAAGTCATGAAACCTATTTTCACAAAACCTATGTATCTCACAGGCATTTTTATGCTGACGTACCTATTTTCACATGTGTTTTTCAGGAGCTGTTGCATAAGATGATCAAGATACACATAGGCAGACTTGGGCTTTAGTGACAATAAAAGATGCAAGACTAGTTAATTATGTTGTATTTCTTTGTTTGTTAAGACATTGTAACACTTTTAATCAATAAAACGAAACTTCAATTGCCATGGATTTGAAACAATTAATTCTGTTACAACACTCCCCGATGTTTCCGCCACGTTTTGTATGTTCTACGTGGTCGGGGTGTGACATCCATATGATGATCCATATCATTTTTACTAGCAAACAATAATCAACAAGAATCACAACATAGGAATATCATGATTTCGTCATCATTTTAACCATACTTCATCACTATGTTAGTTTATGTTCAAGACTTTGTTTATGTTTTTAGTGTTTCTTGAGATTTCATCATTCTTTAACTATTAACCATCTAGAACATGAAGTGGATGAAGATCTAAGAGACTTACCACTAGCACATGGCTAGGGGAGTTCAAGAGATGAAATGTGGTGGATAAAAGAAAATAAGAGAGGTCCTTGAGCTTCCGAACACACCAAGCTTGTTTGTATGATCTCTAACACCCTTGTATGTATGTGGATTGCATGAAGAAGCTTGAATGATGATGATGATGGTTGTGTGTGGGTTCGGCCGAAACAAGCAAAGAGAGGAGAGAAAGGGTTTGTTGTTGAAGTGAAGATGAACTTGTGAAGGTTATGATCTAGGGGTTAAATAATAAGTCTTCCAACATCCCATTAACCACTAGGTCTTATGCCCCCTTAAGTACTAATCAAATCCAATAAACAACTAAATAAAATCATGGGGATGTCCCCACTTCCATAACCGGTTTGGGGGGGGGGGGTTGGTTTCTGGTTGAGTTGTAATGGTGGATAACTAAACTAGTTAGAAGATAAGTGAAATAATTAGTGGTTTATGTGTGTTATGTCATAATATTGTGTGTTATGATGTTCGGGCATCATAACTAGTTCAGAAAAATAAAAACAATGCTTCAAATAATATTTTGATGTTCCAGGAAATGTCCGGTTGTTCGGTTAGATACCGGTTCGTTAAAGTGCTAAATTATATCGTAAAGTGTCGTCTATGTAACTTTTTGTGACACTTTTCATTCCCGACACTTGGGGAAATATTCTGGATGATAAAACATAATTTCTGCATAATAATTTGAGGTTAAAAAGCTGATTATAGCTGAATTTAGAAAAATTATGCACTTAAAGTGCGTTTCGGGTGCTTTTTAGTGCTTATTTTAGCTTCCGGAATGTATATATATACTAACCCTTGTATGTACTCTTGGGTCTTAATGTATTCTTGTGATTGGTCCTACACCTAGGCTCCAATTCTATCGTCTAACTGCTTTCTGCAGAATTGTTGACACAAAGTGTCTTACCGGTGAGTTTACTAGTATTTCTGACGCAACGCTCTCGTTTATGCATAGAGCAATATTTTGTAGCATAAAACGTGCATGAATCCAATTGTATGGTATGTAGTCAAACAATGTTTACATTTAAGCACATAATTGCAGTCATTAAATAATAATTAAAGTGTACAGAAATTACCGGTTTGGTGCCAGTTGTCACATGAATCGCACTTGTGACGTCGCTGCTGGCTGAAATGTGCAAGGAATTTTGCTTGCAGTTGTTCAAATGAAGCCAGCGATCCAACTGGTAAAGAATCGAACCAGGCCCTCGCTAATCAAGTGAGGGTCTTAGGGAAAAATGGCACCATGTGGCTTTGTCCCACTTACCCACTTACCCGGCGCCGGTAAAAATGTTCATGTGGTCATCCGGGTCGGACGAACCACTGTATTTCCCAATTGTAAGTGGGAGTTTAGTTGTTGTGACCTCGGCGTGGGCGATTTCCGGTATGAATTTGGAGTTCTCGGTCGCGGACCTTGGCCTTTAGGGTTGGGTATGGTTGCGCTTTGCAGCGCAGAGGTATGTAGTGCGGTGTTCAGTGGGAGGAATGTAATTGTATCCACCTGGTCGGATGTTAGCCGAGTGGGATTCTCCTCAATATGTACGGTCATCTGGGTCTGTGCGATCATACCCCTCGTTGTGGGATTGTGCTCCCAGACGGCTATGGATGCCGGAGCTGCGGTGGGTTGTGGACTGTCGCCTATTTTCTCCATGAGGGCCTAGGCGGCTTTGTATTGGGCCCCTACGGCGGGACCCATATGTGGAATCGTCCTCTTCGAGCGTGCGGACGCTACAGTAGGTGGATCCGCGGTCTTCGCGCCTATCTCGGGAGGCTGGGTTTGTGGGGACCCTGCCCTCGTATTGCTAGATACGAGCCGCATGTGTGTTTGGTGTGGGGGTGGGGCCGCCAGGGATTTGCGCCTCTACGCAAGCTCTATTGTAGGTTGCGGCCAGGATAGTTTGTTGTTGGTAATACCAAGCATGGAGGTCAATGCCTGGAGGTATCACAGAAGCATACTGTGAAAAATCTGGTGTGAACATGGGGGGAGCGCCCCCTTGTGTAGATGTGCCAATGTGGCCAACTTGTTGGGTCGGGGGAACTGTCCCCGTAGGCCCTGGGTTTGCGGGGTTTAGGCTTTCCCCGGTAGGATTGTTTTGACGATTAGACATGATCTCAAGAAAGAAAGAGATGTGAAAAAAGTGTTAAGAGTAGCGGTGGGCGCCAATGTTGAAACAGTGGTTAACCAAGAGAGGTTAATTCACTGGTCTCGTCAAGTAAGGTTAATCCCTTCTTTCTGAGGATCGGTGGCTGGATCGTCCGCTGGTCTATCTCCTGCACATGGAAAACAAACCGTGACTCGTAACAAGGAGGATGGGGTGGGGGGTGCTCCTTGTTACCACTCTCCGGCGTGTAAAGAGATACCTTAAACCTGGTCCAGGATGGGTATTTATAGCCGAGGAGTGAAGGGGGTAATTGAGTGGCTAGACTGACAACACACAGCCTCTTACAGGTGTGTCAGGCTTGTTGGTTATGGTGGTGATGCCACGTCCTACTGTGGTGTTAGTCTGTGCGCTAGTGTCGTTTACATATGGGCTGACATATGACTGTCGGCGGTGCCACTTGCTGTTTTAGCTACCTTAGTTAAGGTGTCAGTCCTACTTGTATCATCAGTAGGATGCGGTGCCAGGCAGCATCGCTACCTGCGGTATCCGCAGTTGTTTCTGCGTTCCTTGGTCTGACATAGACATCTTGTGGGATGCGGTGCAGAGCTGCATTGCCATACTTGGTGACTGTTCTCTCTACATCCCTTGTCGTGACGAAAATGTCTATAGGATGCAGTGCTAAGCCGCATCGCTATGTGCAACACCCATTTTCATACACAAGGTAAGTCTTCTCAACACTTGACAGATTGGATTCAACCGCTGTGTTCGCGCGTGCCCGCATGGACACAGAGAAGTTCTTGCTGGTGGGGGTTTTTGATAAAGGTAATGGTCACTCGCAGCCATGTTGGTGCGAGATCTGGGACCATACCCCTTCACACCCCTTATATAGAGTATTAATAATGGTTTAATTTGCATTTTGACTAACTTGAGATATTACTTTCTTGTGTACCGAGTGAAGTAACTACGATACAAGACGGGATATGGCCAGATTCTAGTTCAATTTGTTTATATATGATTACGGGAGTCCCGCATACCAAAGAAACTAAATATCCATGTACGATGACTAAATGAAATGAGGACTGTGACATGGCATGCACATGATATCCTAGTAACATGATTAAGTGTTGCTTTTATAATTGTATGTAAAGATCCAAACGGTTTTATTAGTATATGCTATATATCACTATATCTTAAAGGTTAAAGACTTCTTTTCCACTTGCAATGTGAAAGTTAGCAAATATGAAATAGATATGAGCAACAATAAGGTAAGTAGAGAGTTTTTTTTTGTTAAAATAGCGTCATTTTCTGATGGAACACTAGTTAACACTAGGTATCCCAGTTGGTCGTCACGTGAAGGGTGGTTCAATCTGTTTCTTCACTCGCCGTTTAGCTGATTTTTCAAAGAGTATCATGCAAAACAACGACACCGGTGACTCGCCACAAGGAGGAGTATAGGTGGATTCTCCTTGTGAGCGCCCTCTGGCGTGAGAATAAGGAGGAGGAGGCCTGCAATGTCCTGGTTCTTCAGTACTTCGACTGTAAGTACATGATTATCAGTGACATCCATGATGAGGACCCCATCTGGATGACATTTACTTGACGTAGAGGAAATGGCGGGTTCTTCAGTACTTCGATGCGTACGTCTTTTGCCAGTTGCTTGAAACTTGTGGAGGCAAGTTTGCTTAATGCTTTAGCGGGCTTATTCTCGCTTCTGTTGATGTGGGTTATCTTGAAGGAGTTAAATTGCTGGAGTAGTGACTTTGCCTGTTCAAGGTAAAGCACCATGATTTCGCCCTTTGCATCGTACTGCCCGTTGATTTGCCCTGCAACCAGCAGTGAGTCTACGTGCGCCTCGAGGTTTTTCACTCCCATTTTGATTGCTAGGCGTAAGCCTGCTAGAAAAGCTTCCTACTCAGCCTTGTTGTTTGTGCTTTTAAATTCTAGGCGTATGGCGTAGGTGAACTCATGCTTGTCAGGACTTATTAGCCTTAGTCCTGCTCATGCGCCATCCTCGTTGGATGCGCCATCTGTGTATAAAAACCACACCTCATCTATAGATTGTTTTTCAGCTTTCTCCATTGCTTTGCATTTCTATCTTTTTCTTTGGGTACTTCGGTGAGGAAGTCTGCTAACACCTGTCCTTTGATCGCCGGTCTGGGCCTGAAGACTACATTGTGTCCACCCAGCTCAGGCCTATTTTTCGAACCTTCCAGAAATTTCAGGCCTTGCTAAGATGTTTGTCAGGACATGGATGACGTGACTTGAGAAGTATCTACGTAACCGCCTGGAGGCATGGATGAGAGCTTAAACTAGTTTCTCCATCATTTAATACCTTGTTTCTGGGTTGTTTAAGGTGCGGCTGACGTAGTATACTGGGGTCTGCACGCCTTGGTGGTCAACCAAGAGGACTTCCCCTACTACTTTCTCTAAAGCCGATAAAAACATGACCAATGGTTTGTCCTCTGTTGGGGCTGTGAGAGTTGGGAGGCGTATCAGACATTCTTTCATTTCTTTGAAAGTAACCTCCACCTATGGAGTCCACAGGAAATTATTCTTCTTGACACAATTACGTAAAGCTTTGATGAATGGGAATGATTTCGCAGCATGATTGGCGAGAAAGCCGTTTAGCGCGGCTAAACGCCCTGCTTGGACTTGCATTTCTTTGATTGTCGATGGGGAAGGCATATATTCAATTGCCTGTACTTTCTCTGGGTTCACTTTGAACCCATCTCTTATGACGATGGATCCCAAAAACTTCTCTTCCTCAATTCCAAATGAACATTTGGCTAGATTGAGCTTTATGTTAACGTTGCGGAGCGTATCAAAGGTTTTCTCTATGTTCTGTAACATCTTGTCTTCTTCTTTGCTCATGATAACCAGTGTCACACCCCGACCACGTAGAACATCAAATCATGGCGGAAACGTCAGGGAGTGTTGTAACAGAATCATTGTTTCATAACACATGGAAATTGAAATATTTTTATTAAATAAAAGAGTTACATTGTCTTAACAATCAAAGAAACATAACATAAATAACTAGTCTTGCATCTTTTATTGTTGTCACACCCTGGCTTTGCGGAAGCGTGGTTAATTTGGTGTGACTTCTTAATACCATAGCTTAATCACAACAAGTTATATGAAATAAAAACCATGCAAGATCATCCATAGATTTAAGTTTTAAAACCAAAGTAACATAACATTGTCTTAGGGACTACAACACCAAAACATAAAACATTGTTTTGAAAGACATAAACATCAACATGAATAAAACGCAGTTTAAGATTTGTGACTCGTCTAGGAAAAAGTCACATTTCCTAAACCGGGATGACCTCGGAACCCATATGCAGCGGGAAGACACAACATACCGCGCAAGATCTTTAATTCCCTGAAATACATGTAAGTTGAAAAATCAACAATAATGTTGAGTGAGTTCATGTGTAAGTGAGTAAATAAACCTTTGTAAGTATAAAAACCCTGGTATGTAGCAAATAAGGAAAAAGAGATCACCAATGGTTTGCAAGGCCATTGATATGTGTGAAGTGCAAGTAGGAAGACTCAAACCTAGCAGATTTATGCGTTGGGTACAAAGTCACCCCGAGGTCCGTTCTGTTTGGGCCTGGGGTTGGGCTCGCTACACCCAGATAGATCTACCGCTCCTGCCCCTCGGTCCTACCCTGAGGATTAACGGCCTCAAGTTTCTGCCTACCCACTCACATGATCTGAATAGTAATAACCCTACTTACGCTAACCATACCATGTAAAAGTACTCGTAATCATAGTAACATGTATTTCACCCCCGCAGTTTAGAAAACTGAAAACAGTTAAGAGAAAAGGAGGACATGAACTCACAGTGGTGCGTCTCTACCAAGTATATCTCCTGATCAAGCAGCTGTGCGACGACCTACACGTACTAAATCTATTAGACGGACGGCCGTGCCTTAGCTTAAGGTTTAAGTTTTTGGGAAATAGTTAGACAACTATTTCGTGTTTATATTTTTGTAAATACTTGGTAATTATTTTCCTTCCCAAGGATGGGGGATTTAATACATGTGCGTTTGTAAACTTCGAAATATATTATTAAGTCTCGCTTAATATATTTTATTTCTTACTTCAAAATATAATCACTAACATTCGGTAATATTATTTTTACCCTAAAAATAATATTTGTATATTTCACAAAATAATCATAAACATTTTACAAGTGACGCTTATGAAAAGTATATATACATATATTTATCACGTTTCATTTTGTGAAATCCCACCTCCGATATTTTGTAAATAAGTCGTGGCGAAATCTATAATTTGAAAACAAGTCAAAATGCATTTCTAACACTTGTGGTGAAAATATTTCTAAGTGTTAGGTTTTTGGAAAAATTTCGCCAGAGTTTCCCCTGTAACTGGAGGTGGCCACGCTTTTAAGCGTATCATTTTCTTTTATAAGTCAAACCAAAAATTTTCTCATTCAATCAAAACAATGCTCAAAGCATCAACTAGTCAATATATATGTAAATCGCAAAAATTACATGAACTTGTAGTTTTTCCAAAAATATGTAGTAAATCTCATTACTTTTAGTGGATCTTTTGTATAAATCATTCCGGTTTCGTAAAAGCCTCGTTTCTAACGAAATTCCATCTTTACAACTTCTAGTAAAATTTGACAAAACTAGTTCCTTGTCGAAATTTAGTGTTACACAAGTGTCTACACACTTGTGTGTTTAAAAATCATTCTTGTTCGTGTAAGATCCGGTTTTAGAAGTATGTTTTCTCTTGACACGTGGTCCTTTGAAAATACCGCTTGTAGATCCGTAGATCTACTAGTTTTAAACACTATTTCGTGAGTAAAGTCGATTTTACACAAGTTCATGTTTAGTGTGTGGTAGAGTTTCATCACTTAACCCTTGTTATACTTGAACAAGCTCTATGTCATGATCCATGATCATGACCAATCCGGGTTAAACGATGATCCGAGCTACCACAACATAGATCGGCACTAAATAATCACACAAAACAAATCTTACAAGATTTACACAACAATCAAGCTTTTATCCATCATTTTTAGCATTTTTAGTAGACTTTTAACATATCATCTTGTATGTTCATAGATTTTAACCGACAAAGTTCTTTTTAACCACTTTAAAATAGATCAAGAGTGTGTTTAAAGCCACTTACTACTAGCTCGAGGCTAGGGAAGATTCTAGTCGCAAAATGAGTGGATAAAAGCAATAGGGTGAGGTCCTTCGCGTTCCGAATGCACCAAGCCTCCTCGTATGTGATCCTCAACACTTGTATGCTCTTGGAATGAGAAGATCAAAACCGAAAAATGGATGGATGTGGGTGTGTGTGTTCGGCCGAGAGCCAAAGAGAGGGAGAGAGAGAGAGTTTTGTTGAGAGTTGAGTGAAATGATCATGTGTGTTAAGACTAGAACTTATAGACAAACTTTCACAAATAACCAAAGGGTTTTATGTCTAATAGATATTAAGCACAAGGGATTTAAATAATCAACAAAGGACAAGGGGTGTCCCCCAAGGGGACGGTTCGGTTAGGGGGGGGGGGGTCTCCTAGTTAGATTGTAACTAAATGGATAAGTATTAGTTAGGTATTTAGGAGATTAAACCATTTACTAGTATGTTATGCATTGTAGCGGGTGTTAGGGTATACGGGGACCCTAACTGGCTCAGAAAAGAAAAACAGTGTTGATGATAATATTTTTATGTTCCGGGTAAAGTCCGGTTGTTCGGTTGGATAGTAATCCGTCAACGTGCTTAACAAAGCTTTAAAGTGTCGTTATTATTATTTTTCGTGACACAATTTATTCCCGACACTTTGGAAAGTGTCTAGTAATATTTTTCTCATGTTTTGGCACTCTATTAGGTAGCTTAATGCTGAATTTTTATGTTAAAGTGCTGAATTTTGTACTTAAAGTACGTTTTAGGCACATCCGGTCACTGTAATCTCATTTCTAGTGACGCAGTTCTACAACCCTTATATCCCTACACTCACCACTAGTGTAGCAAACTATCTCAGGCTCTTACAGGCCTTAGAGGCAGTACCTGCCTGGTGCTAGTTATAACAGCACGTTTAATAGGTTATCCGTTCATTGTGCTACTGTGCTTTTGGTGCATCAAGGTTGTCACAAAGGTGCTGTAAGCAAAACATGGAGTGACAGCAAGTAAAGTATGATGCAGGTAAGTACATGTATCAGTAATCAAGTAGCAGTTTATCCACAAGTTCAAGTAAGCACAGTAATTAAGCAGTAATTAATTATTAATTAAGTCGTATGGATACCTGGTTTAGTGAGGGTTGTCACATTCTCCCCCCGTTAGAAAAATTTCGTCCCGAAATTTTAAGTTCTGCTTGTAGATGCAGGGTTCTTAGGAAATAAGTGGGGGTATTTCTCTTTCATCCGGTCCTCACGTTCCCAGGTGTATTCAGGACCATGTCTGGCATTCCAACGAACTTTGACGAGCTTGACACTGCTCCGGCGGGTCTTGTTTACTTTCCAATCCGCAACCTCCACAGGTTCTTCAACGAAATGGAGCGTGTCGTCAACATGAATCTCGTCGGTGGGAATGGCAATGGTATCTTGAGTTGGACTTTTCTTCAGGTTGGATACATGAAATGTATTGTGAACTCCATTCAGCTCAGCAGGTAAGTCCAGCTTGTATGCTACTAGCCCTATTCTTTCCAAAATTCTGAAAGGGCCAATGTAACGCGGATTCAACATCCCACGCTTTCCGAAGCGTGTCACACCCTTCCAGGGTGAAACTTTCAATAAAACCATATCTCCAACTTGGAATTCCGAATGTTTCCGGTTTGGATCTGCATAGGCTTTCTGTCTCTCGCGAGCTGCTTCGATGCGTTTTTGAATCTGCGCAATCTTGTCTGTCGTCTCTTGGACGATTTCGGGACCAACAAGCTGCCTATCACCTGCGTCAGCCCAGCATAGGGGTGATCGGCACTTGCGTCCGTAAAGAGCTTCGAATGGCGCGGCTCCAATACTGGTGTGGTAGCTGTTGTTGTATGAAAATTCGACCAGTGGCAAATGCTTATCCCAGCTACCGCCCAAATCCATAACACATGCTCTCAGCATATCTTCCAAGGTCTGAATAGTCCGCTCGCTTTGACCGTCGGTCTGAGGGTGAAATGCAGTGCTCAGATTTAATTGTGAGCCAAAAGCTTCTTGGAAGGATTGCCAAATCCTTGATATGAAACGTCCATCTCTATCAGAGATGATCGAGAGAGGCACTCCATGACGTGCGACGATCTCTCTCATGTATATTTCTGCCAGTTTGCTGGTGTTATCCTTCTCTTTGATTGGCTGAAAGTGTGCGGACTTTGTTAGGCGGTCAACTATCACCCAAATAGTGTCATGACCTCTTGGCGTTCTTGGCAACCTTGTAATAAAATCCATGGAGATTTGTTCCCATTTCCATTTGGGAATCTCAGGTTGTTGCAGAAGTCCTGAAGGCTTCTGGTATTCCGCTTTCACCTTAGCACACGTTAGACACTTGCTCACATAAACAGCAACATCGCCCTTCATCCTAGGCCACCAATAGTAAGCCTTGAGATCTTGGTACATCTTATCCGCTCCTGGATGGATAGAGTACCGCGATTTGTGAGCTTCATCAAAAATAACTTTCCTTAAACTACCAAACAGAGGAACCCAAATCCTTTTCTCAAAACATAACGTTCCTTCCTTGTTTGGCACCAATAGCTTCTCATTCCCACGAAGGTATTCTTCTTCAAGATTTCTTTCCTTAAGAGCTTCTTTCTTCGCGGCACGAATGCGCAAGGAAAGATCGGTTTGGATAATCATTTCTAAAGCCCTAACCCTTATGGGCTTGATCCTCTCTTTTCGACTTAGGGCGTCGGCAACCACATTCGCCTTCCCTGGATGATACTTTATCTCGCAATCGTAATCATTTAACAACTCAACCCATCGTCTTTGTCTCATATTCAACTCCTTCTGGTTGAATATGTGTTGTAGGCTCTTTTGATCTGTAAAAATTGTACATTTCGTACCATATAGGTAGTGTCTCCAGATCTTTAAAGAAAATATCACTGCGCCTAGCTCCAAATCGTGCGTGGTATAGTTCTTCTCATGTACCTTCAACTGACGTGATGCGTAAGCAATAACCTTCTGGAGTTGCATCAACACGCAACCCAATCCTTGACGCGAGGCGTCACAGTATACCACGAAATCGTCAGTACCTTCCGGTAGTGCTAGGATTGGCGCATTGCAGAGCTTATCCTTCAACAGCTGAAACGCTTCTTCCTGTTTGATTCCCCAATCAAACTTATTATCTTTCTGGGTGAGGAGCGTCAATTGTTGAGCAATCTTCAAAAAATCCTCAATGAACCTTCGATAGTAGCCAGCCAAACCCAAGAATTGTCGAATCTCGGTTGGCGTCTTTGGCGTTTCCCAATTCTTGATCGCTTCGATCTTGGTTGGATCCACATGGATTCCATCTCCATTTACCACATGTCCAAGAAATTGGACTTCACGTAGCCAAAATTCGCACTTAGAGAATTTGGCATACAGCTGTTCTTTCTTCAGCAGCTCCAAAATAGCTCTTAGATGTTGTTCGTGCTCAGCCTTTGTCCTTGAATAAATCAAGATGTCGTCGATAAACACAATCACGAACTTGTCCAAGTACGGCTTGCAAACTCTATTCATCAAATCCATAAAGACTGCTGGTGCGTTTGTCAACCCAAACGGCATAACAAGGAACTCGTAGTGTCCGTAACGAGTCCTGAAGGCTGTCTTCGGGATACTCTCCTCTTGTATCCTTAACTGATGGTATCCAGATCGCAAATCGATATTTGAGTAAAATCTTGAACCTTGTAGTTGATCAAACAGATCATCAATTCTTGGCAGAGGATATCTATTCTTGATCGTCAGCTTGTTCAGCTCCCGGTAGTCTATGCACATACGAAAACTACCGTCCTTCTTTTTGACAAACAGGACCAGAGCTCCCCAAGGCGAGAAGCTTGGTCGGATAAATCCCTTGTCTAACAACTCTTGAAGTTGTGTCGACAATTCTTGAATCTCAGACGGGGCAAGTCTATAAGGTGCCTTAGCCACAGGCGCGGCGCCTGGGACTAAATCGATGTGAAACTCCACTTGCCTCTGAGGCGGCAGTCCAGGCAAGTCCTCTGGGAAGACTTCCGGATACTCCCTCACGTCAGGGATGTCTTCGATCTTCGGTTCTGCAGCTTTCTTTTCTACAATGTGTGCCAGGAAGGCAGCACACCCTTTTTGCAAACACTTTCGCGCTTTGAGGCAGCTGATAATTCTTAAAGGCGTATCACGCTTTTCGCCATGTACCACAATTGTTTCGCCATCTTCGGTTGGGATGCGAATGACCTTTTCGTGACAAACAATTTCTGCCTTGTTGCTTGATAACCAATCCATCCCTACTACCACGTCAAAGCTCCCCAGCTGGACTGGTAGTAGATCCAAAGCAAACTCACGTTCTCCCAACTCGATGGCACAACCTCTGATCGCTTCATTGGCTTCTACTAACTTCCCATTAGCCAATTCGATTGAGTAGGGAATATCTAATTTACTAGCGGCTAAACCAAGCATATTCTTAAATTCTAATGATACGAAGCTATAGTCGGCACCAGTATCAAATAAAACAGATGCATAGCGTTGGTTTACAGGGAACGTACCAGTAACGACATTGGGGTCCTGACGTGCTTCCCTCGCTTCGATATGGAACACTCTTCCACGGGCTTGGTTCAACTCTGGGCAGTTCCTCTTAAAGTGCCCGATATCACCGCAGTTAAAGCATCCAAGTCTTTGCCCGTTTCCACCTCCATTTCCAGCTTGGTTATTCCTTTGGTTATGATTCACAGCGCCTGCTTGATTCGCATTATTGCCTCGATTCCCATTACCTCCATTGTTTCCTTGTGGGCGATTTCCAATTCCACCCCGGTTATTGTTTCTGTTTCCAAATCCTCCTTGGCCTCCCTGACCAATAGTGGCCCAACAAGAATCCTTCATGTGGCCAGGTTTCCCACACGCTTCACATACCTTCAAACCACATCGGCCAGAATGGTGACGCTGGCAGGTGTTGCACTTGGGCTGGGTGCCCATATATCCCTTTCCTTTCTTTCCACTACCAGCTTTAACCTGAGCTGGCGCGTTTGGCTCTCCTTTCTTAACAACACCACTAATGCCTTGCTTAAAGTTCGAGAACTTTCGTTTGTTACCCCCGGATGACTCGACGGGAGTCTCTTTCTTCTTTGTCTCGATCTCACCAAACTTGTTCAGGCGGATAGCCTCCTCAGTGAGAGCCACGCTCAAATCAATTGCCTCAGTAATTGTTGCAGGCTTGGAGGAGGTCACCATGCTTATGATTTGAGGAGCTAATCCCCAAATGAAGCGTTCAATCCGCTTGAATTCTGGAGTGACCATATAGGGTACCACATGCGATAGGTCGTGAAACCTCTGAACATATTCCGCGATCTTCGGACCTTCCATCTTCAAATGCCAGAACTCAGTTTCCAATCTTTGGATTTCAGCGCGAGAACAATACTTTTTGCGCATGAGCTCTTTCAGCTCAGTCCATGTTAGTGCGTAGGCAGCAGCTTCACCAAGTGTCTGTACTTGCAAATTCCACCAAGATAGGGCTCCATCCAGAAATAGCCCAGAAATGTAGGTGACTTGCTGGTTTGGTGCACATTTGCTCATGCGGAGAACAGATTCAGTCTTCTCGGCCCAACGAACAAAAGCGACAGCACCTCCGGTGCCATCAAAGTTGACAGGCTTGCAGTCTAAAAACTGCTTGTAGGTGCACCCTGCACATACGTTACAACATATGAATGGCATTAGCATCTTTGCTAGAGATATCCAATTAGATCATGGTATGTCTTAATGAATTAGTATTACCATGAGGTGGATTGTTGTTGCCATTGTTGTTTGAGCTGCTTCCACTGGGTCCTCCTTGCGAGGCGGCGTATTGCGCGATGGCAACAGCGATGACTTGTTGGAGTTCTGCCTCATTGGTAGGCATCGGCGTTTGACGTCTAGGCAGCATCTTCTAAAAGATGAGTTTACGTCGGTCAGGCCAAAATAAAGATCCCATGTTATAATACGTACGCTTTATTATGATAGTAATAGTACATAACATCTCATGTTATAATCATATCAATCACACAACATCCCATGTTATAAAACATAAAAATCAATCAAAACATCACATATGATGAGAATACTGCGATTGCCATATATCGAGACCACATAGTAAGTGTACAGGTACATAATAGGGTCATACATCATCATCGACTAAAGGCTACATCACCCTAGTCCAAAAGAATATCAAACCAGTGTCAATACATCCATATACATGTCACAAAAGTCAGAATCAAAATGCAGTCTCCAAAAATGCTGTGCAGTCAAAACAATCGCCGTCTTCTCACCAGCGTCTACCCATGCTGTACTAAGGATGCCCTAAACTGATGGTGGTGGAGGAGGGGGAAAATGGGTGTAGAACAAACGTCGCAAATGGAGCCAGTCCTCCTCCATGGCTCTCTGGGTACGCAACCAAGAAGCAACCTGCTGCTCAAGTGCCAAAAGGCGTGCAGCATAGTCAGGTAACAATGGTCGAGGGTGCTGCAAAGAAGCAGGGTGGGTCTGTCCCTGACACTGGCACGGCGGTGGCTGAGCTCTCTCAAGCTCCTGAATACGCCGTGTGAGTGCCTCCTACTGGACAACAAACGACATCAGAACGTCCTCAATAGAATACCCCATATGGAAAGGATGGTAGGGGTCGGTCGGTGGCATAACAGATGGTGACGTCCAGAGAAACGGCTCACTGGCTGGATCAAAAGGTGGCACAAAGAATGGTGGTACAGGGGGAATATCAGATGAAGACTGTGGCATAACAGGAATATATGTCGGCACATGTCCAAAGGGACGGGCCGAGGAACCCTCTCCAGGTCGAGCTGGAGGTGTGTACTATGCAAATGAAAAAGAGAAATCAACGTGACGTGCATCGGTGGTATGAGGAGGAATAGGTGGAAGCTCATCATCCACAGGAATCCACCCATGCTGGGCGTGCTCATCTCGTGGGTCAATCTGTGCCTCAAAAAGTGCTCGATCAAACTGTACAGGCATAGGGTCAAGATGGGGTGCAACAAGAGGGTCAGCAGGTATATCAGCGATAAGTGGGGGGTCAACATGATCAGCAGCAATAACATGGTCACCCTCCAGTAGTGGTGCATCAGCAGGGTGATCACCAATGGGTGGGTCAGCAATCACAGGATCAATAGGTATGCCAGCATGAGCAGGGTCATGCTCAAGCACTGGGTCAGGAGCAGCTACTGGCTCGAGGGCCATGGCAGGCTTGTGATCAACGAACTCCATATCAAAATCTGCATGATCAGCGAATGCAGGGTCAACTAGGTCTACTGGGTCAACCATAGGCTGATCCAAGTGGATGTACTCTATCTCCTGGTCCGGGTCAAATCCAGGGGGAAAAACAGGGTCTGAATCCTCATCGAGGTCGTGATCGAAAGCAAATCTAGGAGCAGAGGCAGCAGATGATGCCCTGTCAGGATCTAAACCGTGTGAATAGTGCTGTGCGCTCCGAGTGTGTGACGGTGCGGAGGCCACAGACTCGAAGGAGTCTGGAGCGGGTGAGTGTGCAGGTGACTCCTCAGCTGGAGCGTCTGCGAGTAACAAAAGACCACCGTCAGCTAGAAGGGCCTCGCCCTCAACATCGTCCTCCAGGGGCTCATCATCAAACAGATCGACATCGTCGTCAACGTCGGCGTCGAGGAGCATATCGTAAGCAGGATAAACGGCCAAAGGTATGGGAGCAGGGATCTCTACGAGTGGTAGGTACCCAGCAAAAGGACCATCAGCGGGCTCATCGACAGCGTCGGGCAGCGCAAAGGGCTGAAATTCGTCCTCGTCTGTGCTGGTAACATCTGATGTGTGGACCTCGTGCTCTGAAGACTCTAAGTCGTCTGATACTATGGGTCTAGGGCCTGTGGTGTCCGAATCACCTGTGCCGGGCGAGTCCATGGTGTCTGTAACACAAACACAAATATGTACAAATAATCAATCATACAATCAGATAAGCACATTAGTCACCAAGTAAGCAATCAGATAATTCTCCTAGTCCCACTAGCCTCCCAGCCTCTCAGACTGCTCTTCCTAGTCCTACTAGCCAAATTCTCCCAGCCTCTCAGACTGCTCTTCCTAGTCCCACTAGCCGATTCTCCCAGCCTCTCAGACTGCTCTTCCTAGTCCCACTAGCCTATTCTCCCAGCCTCTCAGACTGATCTCCCTAGTCCTACTAGGCAACTACCTCGGTCTCCTAGACCGAGCCTCGGTCCTCCAGACCGAGCCTCAACCTCCCAGACTGAGCCTATAAATAATAAATAAGTGTGCTCAACATTTGTTTGTAAAAAGTTTTGGATCTGGACTTGAGTGGTATGTAGTAAAAATATTTTCGTGAGAGCCCTAGTGATCATAGTCAAGACTCGGGAAGGAATCCTAGTTCGCTATGATCAGGGCTCTGATACCAAGCTGTCACACCCTGGCTATGCGAAAGCGTGGTTAATTTGGTGTGACTTCTTAATACCATAGCTTAATCACAACAAGCTATATGAAATAAAAACCATGCAAGATCATCCATAGATTTAAGTTTTAAAACCAAAGTAACATAACATTGTCTTAGGGACTACAACACCAAAACATAAAACATTGTTTTAAAAGACATAAACATCAACATGAATAAAACGCAGTTTAAGATTTGTGACTCGTCCAGGAAAAAGTCACATTTCCTAAACCGGGATGACCTCGGAACCCATATGCAGCGGGAAGACACAACATACCGTGCCAGATCTTTAATTCCCTGAAATACATGTAAGTTGAAAAATCAACAATAATGTTGAGCGAGTTCATGTGTAAGTGAGTAAATAAACCTTTGTAAGTATAAAAACCCTGGTATGTAGCAAATAAGGAAAAAGAGATCACCAATGGTTTGCAAGGCCATTGATATGTGTGAAGTGCAAGTAGGAAGACTCAAACCTAGCAGATTTATGCGTTGGGTACAAAGTCACCCCGAGGTCCGTTCTGTTTGGGCCTGGGGTTGGGCTCGCTACACCCAGATAGATCTACCGCTCCTGCCCCTCGGTCGTTCCCTGAGGATTAATGGCCTCAAGTTTCTGCCTACCCACTCACATGATCTGAATAGTAATAACCCTCCTTACGCTAACCATACCATGTAAAAGTATTTGTAATCATAGTAACATGTATTTCACCCCCGCAGTTTAGAAAACTGAAAACAGTTAAGAGAAAAGGGGGACATGAACTCACAGTGGTGCGTCTCTACCAAGTATATCTCCTGATCAAGCAACTATGCGACGACCTACACGTACTAAATCTATTAGACGGACGGTCGTGCCTTAGCTTAAGGTTTAAGTTTTTGGGAAATAGTTAGACAACTATTTCGTGTTTATATTTTTGTAAATACTTGGTAATTATTTTCCTTCCCAAGGATGGGGGATTTAATACATGTGCGTTCGTAAACTTCGAAATATATTATTAAGTCTCACTTAATATATTTTATTTCTTACTTCAAAATATAATCACTAACATTCGGTAATATTATTTTTACCCTAAAAATAATATTTGTATATTTCACAAAATAATCATAAACATTTTACAAGTGACGCTTATGAAAAGTATATATACATATATTTATCACGTTTCATTTTGTGAAATCCCACCTCCGATATTTTGTAAATAAGTCGTGGCGAAATCTATAATTTGAAAACAAGTCAAAATGCATTTCTAACACTTGTGGTGAAAATATTTCTAAGTGTTAGGTTTTTGGAAAAATTTCGCCAGAGTTTCCCCTGTAACTGGAGGTGGCCACGCTTTTAAGCGTATCATTTTCTTTTATAAGTCAAACCAAAAATTTTCTCATTCAATCAAAACAATGCTCAAAGCTTCAACTAGTCAATATATATGTAAATCGCAAAAATTACATGAACTTGTAGTTTTTCCAAAAATATGTAGTAAATCTCATTACTTTTAGTGGATCTTTTGTATAAATCATTCCGGTTTCGTAAAAGCCTCGTTTCTAACGAAATTCCATCTTTACAACTTCTAGTAAAATTTGACAAAACTAGTTCCTTGTCGAAATTTAGTGTTACACAAGTGTCTACACACTTGTGTGTTTAAAAATCATTCTTGTTCGTGTAAGATCCGGTTTTAGAAGTATGTTTTCTCTTGACACGTGGTCCTTTGAAAATACCGCTTGTAGATCCGTAGATCTACTAGTTTTAAACACTATTTCGTGAGTAAAGTCGATTTTACACAAGTTCATGTTTAGTGTGTGGTAGAGTTTCATCACTTAACCCTTGTTATACTTGAACAAGCTCTATGTCATGATCCATGATCATGACCAATCCGGGTTAAACGATGATCCGAGCTACCACAACATAGATCGGCACTAAATAATCACACAAAACAAATCTTACAAGATTTACACAACAATCAAGCTTTTATCCATCATTTTTAGCATTTTTAGTAGACTTTTAACATATCATCTTGTATGTTCATAGATTTTAACCGACAAAGTTCTTTTTAACCACTTTAAAATAGATCAAGAGTGTGTTTAAAGCCACTTACTACTAGCTCGAGGCTAGGGAAGATTCTAGTCGCAAAATGAGTGGATAAAAGCAATAGGGTGAGGTCCTTCGCGTTCCGAATGCACCAAGCCTCCTCGTATGTGATCCTCAACACTTGTATGCTCTTGGAATGAGAAGATCAAAACCGAAAAATGGATGGATGTGGGTGTGTGTGTTCGGCCGAGAGCCAAAGAGAGGGAGAGAGAGAGAGTTTTGTTGAGAGTTGAGTGAAATGATCATGTGTGTTAAGACTAGAACTTATAGACAAACTTTCACAAATAACCAAAGGGTTTTATGTCTAATAGATATTAAGCACAAGGGATTTAAATAATCAACAAAGGACAAGGGGTGTCCCCCAAGGGGACGGTTCGGTTAGGGGGGGGGGGGTCTCCTAGTTAGATTGTAACTAAATGGATAAGTATTAGTTAGGTATTTAGGAGATTAAACCATTTACTAGTATGTTATGCATTGTAGCGGGTGTTAGGGTATACGGGGACCCTAACTGGCTCAGAAAAGAAAAACAGTGTTGATGATAATATTTTTATGTTCCGGGTAAAGTCCGGTTGTTCGGTTGGATAGTAATCCGTCAACGTGCTTAACAAAGCTTTAAAGTGTCGTTATTATTATTTTTAGTGACACAATTTATTCCCGACACTTTGGAAAGTGTCTAGTAATATTTTTCTCATGTTTTGGCACTCTATTAGGTAGCTTAATGCTGAATTTTTATGTTAAAGTGCTGAATTTTGTACTTAAAGTACGTTTTAGGCACATCCGGTCACCGTAATCTCATTCCTAGTGACGCAGTTCTACAACCCTTATATCCCTACACTCACCACTAGTGTAGCAAACTATCTCAGGCTCTTACAGGCCTTAGAGGCAGTACCTGCCTGGTGCTAGTTATGACAGCACGTTTAATAGGTTATCCGTTCATTGTGCTACTGTGCTTTTGGTGCATCAAGGTTGTCACAAAGGTGCTGTAAGCAAAACATGGAGTGACAGCAAGTAAAGTATGATGCAGGTAAGTACATGTATCAGTATTCAAGTAGCAGTTTATCCACAAGTTCAAGTAAGCACAGTAATTAAGCAGTAATTAATTATTAATTAAGTCGTACGGATACCTGGTTTAGTGAGAGTTGTCACAATTGTCACTAAGGCCCAAGTCCGCCTAAGTGTATCTTGATAAGTCTTATGTATCATCTCCTGAAAACACATGTGAAAATAGGTACGTTAGCATAAAAATTCCTGTGAGATACATAGGTTTTGTGAAAACAGAATTCATGACTTATGTTTGAGAAAATGTTTAGTCATGAACCTTGTAATTTGCTTTGTCTTGTAAATCATTTGAAAAACGATAAGATCAGATGATATGTATAAATAAGAGAATAATGTATGGTTAAATGAATAACCATGTAAAAATGAGTTTGTATAAGATAAGTTGTTTGTAAATTAATGTCTTGTGAAAAGTATGTTATTTGTATAAAATGTTATATGTCTCAAATTGAAATGATTCAAATAACGCTACAATATGTGATACCATACAAACACTTATATATAGGAAGTACCAGCGGCGTATCCACCATGCTTGTATCATATCACACGCCTCGTTACTTAAATAACTTACTCAAACCAAACCAACAATGTAAGATGTCTATGTTTAAACCAATTGCCAAACGTATTGAATTATATGTCAAAATGTTTATGTCAAGATGTAAGTCATGTAATGTATAACCAATGTCAATAATGTGTATGTGTCAAATGTAAATCATGTAATGTGTAAAAAAAATGATATGTATGGCTAGTGAAATATATCAACTAAACTATATGAACAAAAACAAAGTATTGAAGTAAAACATGGTTTAAATCAAAGCTATGTTTTGTGGAACAAATGCATGCTATACTGATATAAACATCTATGCGGTATTGTGAGAATGCATACATCCAAGCCTTGAGACTGTGGCGATAAACCCTTAAACAAATTAAAGGTTTATCTAAGTTATGTATATCGAATTCGGTCATTCCTTTCATCCAAACCTACCCAGGATGTCCGGAACGGGAGTTGTCAATTCCTATGGTACCACTACCTACTAACGAACGGCGTGATCGGTGTTAATGAATGTATATTGATCCATCAAAACAAACCAAATATCATATCAAAATGTAAGCATGTGAATGAAAAATAAATGTACTAAGTATGATGAACATACATAGCATGTGATGTGAAACAAATGTACTAAGTATGATGAACATACATAGCATGTGATGTGAAACAAATGTACTAAGTATGATGAACATACATAGCATGTAATGTAATGTAAAACAATGTACTAAGTACGCAAACAATGGGCATACATAGTATAGAATGTAATGTAAAATAATGTACTAAGTACGCATACAATGGGCATACATAGCATAGAATGTAACGTAAAATAATGTATTAAGTACGCACACAATGGGCATACATAGCATAGAATGTAATGTAAAATAATGTACTAAGTACGCACACAATGGGCATACATAGCATGAACACAATGAAATCATGTACTATAAATGTACTAATGAACATAGCAAGTATAGGATGTGAAAGCAGGAAAGCACGAAAGTAACAAGTAGGCACATGTGTTCCACCCCAAAACAGTTTGGAAAACAGTAAAAGAGGGGTCTATGTACTCACTTGAGATTGCTCAGAAGCCCTAAGATAACCACCAAGCAATGCTAGAGATCACGGAATCAAACGGCACCTAGTATAGGTAACTATGTTAATAAACCGGACCTAAATCGGAGGATCGGATAGAATGAGGGTTCGTAAACCAAACGAGTATGGAGACTCATGTAATATGGTTTAACAAAGCCTACATACTAAATGAAACCTAACATAAGTGCTTACGACCCATTACGACCCGTTTAGGTAGCTTATGCTACTTTAACGCGTCGTTCGCGTGAAACGCGTTCGGACCGCCTAACTAGTCCTATGACAAGTAGAATATGCCTTAACATGCCTAATATT
The DNA here is from genome assembly GCA_030545235.1 of Helianthus tuberosus. Classification (NCBI taxonomy): domain Eukaryota; kingdom Viridiplantae; phylum Streptophyta; class Magnoliopsida; order Asterales; family Asteraceae; genus Helianthus; species Helianthus tuberosus. The sequence continues at coordinate 40,789,105 of CM060402.1, read as the reverse complement.
GTCGCCAAATCAGTTTAGATGTCAAAAGTTATGTCACATATGTTTAAAATGAATTTTGGCATCAAAGGGGTATTTTGGTAATTTACCTAAGGCATATAAACTACCTATCATACAACTACTTAAACGTCGTGACCATAAGGTATAACCTCGGAAGGTTATTCCCTACCTACTATGGTCACCTAATGTATTTGGTCGGATCCTAATGATCGACCAAATGGGTCGGGTTCGAAGGTATAAGCGATTTATTAGATCGCTTACCCTTACGACCCTAGACAACGTGGTAATCAGTAGGCATAGTCACAAGGGACTATAACCATCGTGATTACGCTCACATTGCGAAGTTCAAACGAACTTCGCATTGACCATAAACTGGTCAATGCAGAAAGTCAAACAAAGTTTGACTTTCGGACTCGAAAAACAATAAAAGAACGAAGGAATACTTACGAAGGGTCCCCGAATGCTAATCTTGATTCAAGTAGCTCAGGTATGAAACAAAGGTTTCAACTTAGAGCTTCTCAAATCAGATTCTAGTGGGTTTTGAAGTTGGGGGATGTGGGTATTTATAGGATTTCCCGAACCGTTAGGATCGTTTCTTGGAAACCGTGATCGAATCTAAGGCGTACACATGTTGGAATGTTGTGGTGACTAAGAATGGCCCCTCATGAACTGAAAGGGCAAGTGTGGGTGTGTGGTTGGGAGCTTAACAGCTGTAATCTGCTGATTAATTGATCTTATCTGATCTGGGAGTCTGACGCGGGCCGCGTAAAGGATAGCCCTGGTTTTACGCGGGCCGCCTGGCCTTACTGGTCAGAAACCAACTTTCATAAATGACAGTTTTGGTCCCTGTTACGTATTTAAGCCATTTCCGACACGTTTAAGGCCCGTTAACCCCATTTCAAAGCTCTAAAATGAAGTTAAAGTATAGGGAACTCAAATGTGTTCAAAAATATCTCGGGTGTCGGTTCGTTTGGCCGTACGGTTGCGTTGTTCGGTTATTTACGACGGGAGTCGTAACGAACGCAAAAACGATCCAAATTGAGCGACGAATGGATTTTTGACAAGCCAAACACTAAAACATAATATTTTAGTGCTTACATAATTTTTTTGGATGTTCGGATGTATTCAGAACGTAAGTTATGCGTGAAAATGCAAACTTGTGCACTTTTTGACGCTTTTAGTCCCTGAATGACCCAAAAGTTTATTTTAGCACACCGAACCTCTCAAAGCCTATTTCTAAGCTATGTAAAGGATATTTATGGTATGTTTAACTTATGGCCATGATCCAGAATGTCTATTACAGTTCAAATTGGCATACTTTCGCAGTTTGTCAACTTTAGTCCTTGTAAGCGATTTAACTTGATTTTGCCATACCAAAGCCTTCGAAACTTATTTCTAAGTTATGTAAAGGTTATTTAAGGTTTGTTAAGCCTATTTCACTATTCCGGAGTGTTCGTTGCATTAAACTGGGTATATTTACGCATCAGTGCGCGTATAACCTTCCAGAAAGCGATTTAGAGCCCGAAATCGAACAAGAATTGATATGTGCAAATGATACACATATTTTTACAAATCCCAAGTATGAAATACAATATTTCATTGGTTTGGTATTTGTTTGATGGTCGCAGTGGCCCAGGTGTCACAGTCTCCCCTACTTTAGGAAATTTCGTCCCGAAATTTATTTAGAGGAAACATGTGAGAGCTTGAAACATGAAGTTGAAAAGATCGAACAACATTGATTAGGGTTCTTAACTTCTAGTAACTTTAATAATATTATGCTTGCAATGTAAGATGGACACTTATATACAAGTATATGAAGCGCCATTGGTGCGTCCACCGTACCTCCATTACATCGTTCTCATTTTGTTATTGTTGTCGCGATCGGTTCTTACACATAATAAATCTTACTGGGTTTCTGTGCACTAAATTTCATAATTATGTACGCGTCCATAATTAGACAATTCCTTGCACAGTTCACACAGTCTATTTTATAATGTGTAGGGTAAAACCAAATGAACAATCCTGTGATGAGTGTGACTCGACCGCCATAGGGTCCTTTTTTAATTAAATCAATAAATGATCTAAATAGACTATCAAGGAGTTTGTTCAGCTACATCACTAGATGTCGTTCTTTAACCAAATTGTGAATCAATCCTTTTTACTAGACCACTAAAAGGGTCTCTTATGAATCATGGAGTGGTACTATATAATCCAAGGGTCTTAACTATTACATAGAAGCCCATTAAGGATTTAAGGTAGTACCTTTTGACTATCCTGCTACGAATCCCTCATATGGAGATATGAAAGATCCTGTGAGGATTTGGATAACGAATATCCAGAGTATAAAAACACAAAATGCATAAAAGAAAACATAAGATGAATAAACACATAGTCACATAACCACAAGATTGTTTAACTAGAAGTTTGTTCTGCTAACAGAGCACCTGTATTTAAAGCACACTAGGAATCCATTCCTTGGATTTCATTTGATACTTTAAACATTATCAAGAATCTAACTATAAAGATAGAAAGATTTTTAAAAAGAAAAATTCGATTTCGATTATAAGGAACCGAAATGTTCGAATTTAGGTACAAAAAGGAATCCAATTAAGGATTCTGATTTGAATGATAATCATCCACAAGGATCTAAATGTGAAGATAAAAAGATCCCACATGGATTTTTTTTGAAGTTGAAGATGTTTGAAACCTTGCACTGGATGTGCTTAAGTCAAAACATGAAGTAAAAATGCTTATGAAGTTGAGATGCTAGATATGCCAAGGCGACATATGAAGCGAAATTTGAAAGTTAAGTCAATGTATGTGGAAAATATTTTTGGAAAACTATGCATGGGGTTCTAAAAAAATGTGTTCAATGTTTTTGAAACCTTATATATAATACTTTTGAAATCATAAAGTAGGTGTACTAGGTAAGTATATTTATAAAAATGTTTTAAAATCATGCGAGATGAATTTTGAAATTATGTATACGGTTTTTGAAAAACATGAATGATGCTTTTCGAAATCATTCACTTGATAAGAAAATGTACTGTGTTAATATTGTTTTCAGGCAATATGAAACATTTTGAAATTATGAAGGTTGTTTTTGAAAACATAGCCAACGGTTTTTTTTTTTTTTTTTTTTTTTTGAAATAACATAGACAATGCATTCAAAAAAATTGTTTTCAAACTATATGAAATGTTTTGAGATCAAGAAGATTGTTTTTGAAATACTTTATGTTGAAAAGTCAAAACGTAATGGGTATGAGATTTGAAAATACCCTTAGTTATCTAACCAAGGATTTAAAGACACAGATGTGCAGAAGCATGATTACTCATAATGTCACATTATTTTCTGTACTTTGTTTCTTAGAGTAAAACGAGTACTTAAAATTTTCGAGGGAATCATGGCGATCATTTGAAAGCGAGAATCACAAGAGTAGTTCGTAAGGAACATAGTCCTTAATACAGGTATCATAGATAATTTCCATTTACTCATGTAACTACACTTGTATATCAGAATTGTGAACAACAATTTATTTATAATCAAAACAGATTGTTTCACATTACAAGAAATAGAAGAAACAAAAGCATAAGACAACAACATCTTCTAATCAGCCAACTGCTCATCCGTGGGTTGGATTTGCATTAGCAAGCTTTGGGCAATCCCTTAGGAAATGGCCCATCTCGCCACAGTTGTAGCAAGACCCTGGTGAGAAACGAGCTTGAGCAGAGTCGGCTTGTGGTTGATTTGGACCACCTTGGTTCGGGTTATATCGACAAGCACTTGCCAGGTGACCAATTCGCCCACATGATACACACAGACGACATTGTAAGTGAGCTTGGTGATGCCCATTACATTTGTCGCATATTGGTGTCGTTCCCTTGTATTGCTTCTTAGCAGGTGATGTTGCCACCCGGATGGGTCCTGCTTGATTTGGTACTGCTGTAGTTGGGCAAACCCTTGCCGTATGACCTATAAGTCCACAAATTTGACATTTGCGGCACTTCACACTAGCCTGATGATGAAGGCTACATTGGTTGCACAAGGGTGCAGTTCCATTGTATGGCTTCCTGGCTGGTAGTGCTGTCACTTGGCTAGGTCTTGCCTGTTTTGGTGCCACCGCTGCGGGATTCCTGGAAGCCTTACGCTTCCTTGGATTTCGTGAAGGCTTTGCCTCTGTCTCCTTTGGTGACTCCTGAGTGGCTTCATCCTGGAGACGATACATGGCAATGCCTAAATCCACAATCTTCATAATCACTTCGCCTAATCGCTGGGCAAATTTGGCTGTTCGCTCGGACATTTGACCGTTGCTGAGAGGAAGAGACATTCTAGAAGGAAATGAAAGATATAGGAGGAAACAAATGAAATGTTATCGACAAATAAAACAAAATGACAACGTATAGAAATTGTGATCATTTGTTACCTAAGGCAAACAAATGAGATGGTGACTAATCAAAGTAAACGGATCACATTAATGTATCATTGAAGACATGCTCGCCTATAAGTGAACACTCACCCCAAGAGTTCCCAGGTAAGAGTGACTGGTCCAATACTGCGGATTTGTATGAACACTCTAGCCTTCGACAGAAAACTCAGGGTACAGGCATTCACTCTTCCAGTTTGCACGTGTTCACATTATACGACCCAAACTTTGACGAGATTTGAAAACTTAGAGGGTTCAAAACCTTATAACAGAGGGTTCAAAACCATACAATAGAGGGTTCAAAACCTTGGAATCAATCATCCTAGAACAGATGATTAGTTTTCAAAGCGGTTTTGAATTTTATGTTCTTGTTGTGGTTGTCGCCTAAGGATAGGTGACAGTATTGTTTTATGACTAAACGCAAGTAAACTCGCGTTAGGGTCCTAGGAAGGTTATAGACTAGGTCAAAGTATTACTAATAACCTAATTCCCTATAACCATGAGCTCTGATACCAACTTTTCTGTCACACCCGACCACGTAGAACATCAAATCATGGCGGATACGTCGGGGAGTGTTGTAACAGAATCATTGTTTCATAACACATGGAAATTGAAATACTGTTTTATTAAATAAAAGAGTTACATTGTCTTGAAAATCAAAGAAACATAACATAAATAACTAGTCTTGCATCTTTTATTGTCACTAAGGCCCAAGTCCGCCTAAGTGTATCTTGATAAGTCCTATGCATCATCTCCTGAAAACACATGTGAAAATAGGTACCTCAGCATAAAAATGCCTGTGAGATACATAGGTTTTGTGAAAACATAATTCATGACTTATGTTTGAGAAAATGTTTAGTAATGAACCTTGTAATTTGCTTTGTCTTGTAAATCATTTGAAAAACGATAAGATCAGATGATATGTATAAATAAGAGAATAATGTATGGTTAAATGAATAACCATGTAAAAATGAGTTTGTATAAGATAAGTTGTTTGTAAATTAATGTCTTGTGAAAAGTATGTTATTTGTATAAAATGTTATATGTCTCAAATTGAAATGATTCAAATAACGCTACAATATGTGATACCATACAAACACTTATATATAGGAAGTACCAGCGGCGTATCCACCATGCTTGTATCATATCACACACGCCTCGTTACTTAAATAAGTTACTCAAACCAAACCAACAATGTAAGATGTCTATGTTTAAACCAATTGCCAAACGTATTGAATAATATGTCAAAATGTTTATGTCAAGATGTAAGTCATGTAATGTATAACCAATGTCAATAATGTTTATGTGTCAAATGTAAATCATGTAATGTGTAACAAAAATGATATGTATGGCTAGTGAAATATATCAACTAAACCATATGCACAAAAACAAAGTATTGAAGTAAAACATGGTTTAAATCAAAGCTATGTTTTGTGGAACAAATGCATGCTATACTGATATAAACATCTATGCGGTATTGTGAGAATGCATACATCCAAGCCTTGAGACTGTGGCGATAAACCCTTAAACAAATTAAAGGTTTATCTAAGTTATGTATATCGAATTCAGTCATTCCTTTCATCCAAACCTACCCAGGATGTCCGGAACGGGAGTTGTCAATTCGTATGGTACCACTACCTACTAACGAACGGCGTGATCGGTGTTAATGAATGTATATTGATCCATCAAAACAAACCAAATATCATATCAAAATGTAAGCATGTGAATGAAAAATAAATGTACTAAGTATGATGAACATACATAGCATGTGATGTGAAACAAATGTACTAAGTATGATTAACATACATAGCATGTAATGTAATGTAAAACAATGTACTAAGTACGCACACAATGGGCATACATAGCATAGAATGTAATGTAAAATAATGTACTAAGTACGCACACAATGGGCATACATAGCATAAAATGTAATGTAAAATAATGTACTAAGTACGCACACAATGGGCATACATAGCATAGAATGTAATGTAAAATAATGTACTAAGTACGCACACAATGGGCATACATAGCATGAACACAATGAAATCATGTACTATAAATGTACTAATGAACATAGCAAGTATAGGATGTGAAAGCAGGAAAGCACGAAAGTAACAAGTAGGCACATGTGTTCCACCCCAAAACAGTTTGGAAAACAGTAAAAGAGGGGTCTATGTACTCACTTGAGATTGCTCAGAAGCCCTAAGATAACCACCAAGCAATGCTAGAGATCACGGAATCAAACGGCACCTAGTATAGGTAACTATGTTAATAAACCGGACCTAAATCGGAGGATCGGATAGAATGAGGGTTCGTAAACCAAACGAGTATGGAGACTCGTGTAATATGGTTTAACAAAGCCTACATACTAAATGAAACCTAACATAAGTGCTTACGACCCATTACGACCCGTTTAGGTAGCTTATGCTACTTTAACGCGTCGTTCGCGTGAAACGCGTTCGGACCGCCTAACTAGTCCTATGACAAGTAGAATATGCCTTAACATGCCTAATATTGTCGCCAAATCAGTTTAGATGTCAAAAGTTATGTCACATATGTTTAAAATGAATTTTGGCATCAAAGGGGTATTTTGGTAATTTACCTAAGGCATATAAACTACCTATCATACAACTACTTAAACGTCGTGACCATAAGGTATAACCTCGGAAGGTTATTCCCTACCTACTATGGTCACCTAATGTATTTGGTCGGATCCTAATGATCGACCAAATGGGTCGGGTTCGAAGGTATAAGCGATTTATTAGATCGCTTACCCTTACGACCCTAGACAACGTGGTAATCAGTAGGCATAGTCACAAGGGACTATAACCATCGTGATTACGCTCACGTTGCGAAGTTCAAACGAACTTCGCATTGACCATAAACTGGTCAATGCAGAAAGTCAAACAAAGTTTGACTTTCGGACTCGAAAAGCAATAAAAGAACGAAGGAATACTTACGAAGGGTCCCCGAATGCTAATCTTGATTCAAGTAGCTCAGGTATGAAACAAAGGTTTCAACTTAGAGCTTCTCAAATCAGATTCTAGTGGGTTTTGAAGTTGGGGGATGTGGGTATTTATAGGATTTCTCGAACCGTTAGGATCGTTTCTTGGAAACCGTGATCGAATCTAAGGCGTACACTTGTTGGAATGTTGGGGTGACTAAGAATGGCCCCTCATGAACTGAAAGGGCAAGTGTGGGGGTGTGGTTGGGAGCTTAACAGTTGTAATCTGCTGATTAATTGATCTTATCTGATCTAGGAGTCTGACGTGGGCCGCGTAAAGGATAGCCCTGGTTTTACGCGGGCCGCCTGGCCTGACTGGTCAGAAACCAACTTTCATAAATGACTGTTTTGGTCCCTGTTACGTATTTAAGCCATTTCCGACACGTTTAAGGCCCGTTAACCCCATTTCAAAGCTCTAAAATGAAGTTAAAGTATAGGGAACTTAAAATGTGTTAAAAAATATCTCGGGTGTCGGTTCGTTTGGCCGTACGATTGCGTTGTTCGGTTAATTACGACGGGAGTCGTAACGAACGCAAAAACGATCCAAATTGAGCGACGAATGGATTTTTGACAAGACAAACTCTAAAACATAATATTTTAGTGCTTACATAATTTTTTTGGATGTTCGGATGTATTCAGAACGTAAGTTATGCGTGAAAATGCAAACTTGTGCACTTTTTGACGCTTTTAGTCCCTGAATGACCCAAAAGTTTATTTTAGCACACCGAACATCTCAAAGCCTATTTCTAAGCTATGTAAAGGATATTTATGGTATGTTTAACTTATGGCCATGATCCAGAATGTCTGTTACAGTTCAAATTGGCATACTTTCGCAGTTTGTCAACTTTAGTCCCTGTAAGCGATTTAACTTGATTTTGCCATACCAAAGCCTTCAAAACTTATTTCTAAGATATGTAAAGGTTATTTAAGGTATGTTAAGCCTATTTCACTATTCCGGAGTGTTTGTTGCATTAAACTGGTTATATTTACGCATCAGTGCGCGTAAAACCTTCCAGAAAGCGATTTAGAGCCCGAAATCGAACAAGAATTGATATGTGCAAATGATACACATATTTGTACAAATCCCAAGTATGAAATACAATATTTCATTGGTTTGGTATATGTTTGATGGTCGCAGTGACCCAGGTGTCACAACCAGATCGTCCATGTATACTTCGATATGCTTGCCGATATCGTCACCACATGTTTCATTCATCAACCTTTGATATGTGGCTCCTGAATTGCGTAAACCAAAAGGCATCTTGGTGTAGCAATATAGGCCCATCCGTGTGCGGAATGTTGTTTTATCTATGTATTATATCGCCATCCGGACCTGTTGGTAGCCCTTGTAATAGTCTAGAAAGCATTTCCATCTGAATGCTACCAAACAATCGACTTTTCATCAATTTTCGGCAACGAGTAGCAATCCCTTGGGCATGCTTTGTTGAGGTCCTTATAATCGACACACATTCACCATTCATCATTTCCTTTCGGTACCATTGTTGGGCTCGAGACCCAAGTTTGGTAGCGCACCTCGCGTATAATTCCTGCATTGAGCAGCTCTGTCACTTATTCTTTCATGGCCTCGTTCTTTTCTGGGCCCTGATTGCGTTTCTTCTGCACCACCGGCTTGGCATTCTCTGAAACATTTAGTCGATGCTCGGCTACATGCCGTGGAACACCCACCATATATGTTGGTGTCAAGGAAAAAGTATCCATTTTTCTGAATAGTAATTGCTTCACGAACGTGTGGATGTTCTCTGATATCGCTGCGCCGATCGTGATCGTTTGCTCTAGATATTTTATGTTGAGGACCAACTTTACTGGCTCTACGCGCGGGGTTGGTTTGGTTGCCTTTTTCGGGTGCGCTTCGTCGGTCATTAGCTCTTCTTTACTTGCGTAAATAATTGCTATGCCTGTTTCTGTTGGGAATCCAACTACTGAGTGAGGTCCTGAGCAAATCATACTAATGTCTCCTTGGGATGCTCTCCCCAAGAGGATATCGTGACGAGAGTCCGTTGGTAAAACCATGAATATGACTTCTTTGGTTCGAGAATTCCTCCCATCTAATAGCAGAACTGGGAATGATATGTGGATGGAATCGTAAGTAAACACAGAGTGCCTTTATCCATTATCTCAGATAGAGATAGCCGATTCACATCCAAGTTCTGGACAAGTTTCCAGGAGGAACTTGGAACGTCTAAGCACGGCTTATCATCCTCAGACGGATGGCCAGAGCGAACGAACAATTCAGACTATAGAAGATATATTGTGTGCCTGTGTGATTGATTTTGGATGCAGTTGGGATAATCATTTGCCTTTGATTGAATTTTCATACAACAACAGCTACCACTCTAGCATTAAGGCTGCACCATTCGAAGCCTTATATGGAAGGAAATGTAGAACTCCCATCTGTTGGACCATAGTAAGAGATGATCAGTTGACCAAAACTGAGATTATTCTTGAAACAACTTATAAGATACAACTGATACGTAAACGATTAAAGGCTACCCAAGATAAGCAGAAAAGTTATGCTGACAAAAGAAGGAGACCTTTAGAATTCCGAATTAGAGATTATGTAATGTTAAAGGTTTCACCAAGGAAAGGGGTGACGCGATTTGGAAAACGTGGAAAGTTAAGTCCCATGTACATTGGACCATTCAAAATCATTGCAAGGGTTGGCCTAGTTGCATACAAGCTAGAATTACCCGAAGCATTAAAAGTATCTATGATACTTTTCATATATCAAACCTAAGGAAATGTTTGGCAGATCTAACCAAATCAATACCACTAGAAGATGTGCAGGTAGACAAGAAATTGAGCTTCACATAAAGACCAATCAAGATTCTTGACTTTCAAGAAATAAAACTAAGGAAGAAGATAATTCCCCTAGTGTTGGTTCAACGGGAAGGTCGAAAAGGACCTGAGAAAACTTGGGAGTTAGATGAAGAAATGAAAGTCAAATACCCTCAACTATTTGAATAACCTTCAAATTTCGAGGACGAAATTCATTTTAAGGAGGGGAGGATATAACTTGAGTCTTCTGGTCAACAAAATAAAAAATGTCCCGAGTAAACCCGTAATCAAACCCAAAGTGCACAGAAAACTTAACGGTTAAGAAAACATACGATCAGTGAACCAAGCTGCAAAAAGTACCCTTATAAGACTCACGATAAAAAACCGAACCATTTAAAATCAAGACCCGAGCATACGCGATAAGAACCAACATGAAAATCGAGAAAAACGCACGATTAGGCAAAAAAGGCAGTCGAGGACACGTGTCACCACGGCCCGACATGTGTCCAACCTACCTAGGACACGTGGCAGACCTATACCAAGCCGACCTTCCCAGGGACACGCGGGAGACTCCCTATCTCCTCCCACAACGCGCGGGAAAAGCCCACCTAGGCTATATAAAGGCAAGTCTAGGACTTGATCATTCGCACCTATTCGATCTTATTTCGCAAACAAACTCCCTCTCGTTCCCCTATTTCAATTCTCAAACCCCTAAACCTCGAAACTCTGCTCCGTAGAAAGTGTACTGAACCCTAATCACTGAAACGTTGCCCTGTCCGATCGATCTGATACCAATCAACAGATGATAAAGTGCTGGCTCAATAAGGCTATACATTGTTAGCTACGTTTTCGTTTTGATCTTGTGATGGTCGTTAAAGTTTGATTCGGTTTATACACTTATGCGTATTATACTCTGTTAAATTGGATAGAAGGCTTAGAACCAGGACTATAGACTTACAAGAAGCTTAATTATCTGAAGTCTCAAGAACTACCAGCTAGCAAGGTGAGTTCCTCTGAACCGTTTCTAAAAAAGGATGTGTTATTCTATCTGATTGGTAATAACTATGGAATCAACTATTTATAGCATCTATTTATAGGCAATGATTGATAGGATGATTGAGGGCTGGTTGTATGTATCTGATTTAGCTAGTAGAATTTGTATACAGAACATACTGTTCTTACTCTGTTCTTATATGTTTGCCATGATTATATCTGATTGATGTTATAGTCGATAAATGCATGTTTGGAATAAAATCCTTCATGTTCATGACCCCACCAGTTTATACTGAGTCCCAAATATTTTTCAGGCACACATCCTAGGTGACATGTGATTGCAGGAATTGCAGACATTGAAACTAGCATATGAAGAGATAGAGGTCTAGAGGACAGCTGAAGAGTTAGATCACTATTATAGTTAAACTGATATAATATTATTGTGTAATATGAGAGATGCATAATACTCTTTAATGTTTAAATAAAATTTGAAAATTCCGTTGTGAATGCTTTGATTACTATGTGTTCTGTATATCCGGCGCGTAACACTCCCTAGAGTTTATCCTGGGATGCAGGTAGGGGTGCAAACGAGCCGAGCTGAGCCCGAGTTTGACCAGGCTCGAGCTCGATTAACTTATGAGAGCTCGGGCTTGAGCTCGGCTCGTTTGTATTTTCTCAAGCTCGAGCTCGGCTCGGGCTCGGCTCGTTTATCATATATTAATTAATATATTAAATAAAAATAATATAAATAATAGACTTTTTAGGCTCGCGAGCTCGATAAGTGAAGCTCGGGCTCGGGCTCGTTTAATAAATATGCTTATTTTTAGGTTCGAGGTCGGCTTATAAACAAGTTTAAATAAGTTCGGCTCGACTCGGCTCGTTTACACTAACGAGCTTCACATGTGAGGCTCCAGCTCGGGCTCGATAAATAAATGAGCTTTATTTTGAGGCTCAAGCTCGGCTCGGGCTCGATAAGGTTCGGCTCGTTTCAAACTTTTTCTCGAGCCCATCTCGAGTAGCTCGCGAGCCGCTCGGCTTGTTTGCACCCCTAGATGCAGGTATTACAACTTAGGGGTAGGTTCATTTGAGAAGAAATTTAATGTGAGAAGAAAAAGAAGAAAGGGCATATTAGTAAAATACTATTTCATTTATAACTCATATCATTAATTTTTCTCTCTTTAATTAATTAGTCAACTAATCATTAATTATCCTACATATAATCTACAAAACCTACACATAACAAAAATTTTCTACATATACCCTACACATTATAGAATTTCATCCTACACAGTTGAAATTTATCCGACACACCTCGAAATATATCATACACAACTCATAATTTATCCTACACAACTAGTAATTTATTCTACACATTAAATTAAGTTGTTTTTTAATTTGGAAAAAGTATATATTTTGAAAAGGAGTTACAAATTTAATTTAGTTAGTTATTAAAGGGGAAGAATACAAATTAATGATTTATGTAAGTTTACCAATATACCCTTATATTAAAATTAAATACAAATATTAAATGAAGTAAAATAAAGCATTCTTATTGGTTGAAACTTCTTTTTTCTTTTTACAAAAAAAAATTTCTCATTTGAACCCTCCACTTACAACTTAATATTTTTGTAGAAATCTATATACCATTACAGTAGGTGTCATTTCTCTACGTTTTAATATAGTTCACATTAAAACAAATTTGTATCTTATTTACGTTGTGGAGTGGCGCCCATGTCATCTCACCCGTTCATCAATGCCAAACACCATAACACGATTGTTAAAGAGGGCAGCAAGAGGGTAGTTGTTACCCCCTTAACGAGCGTGAATAAAAAGGGGAGATTGGGACCTCTACATTCCACCAATGACGAATCACATGCACACAAAAATTCACTTTTTAAAACTTTTTTTATTTAATTATAGTAAGACACAACACACCTGTTAAAGGGTGGGTCCGTAAAGCTCCATTGCCTACATAGTGATGTGACACTTTAACATGTAATTTTTAGTTAACTCTGTTAGAAAATACATTATAATTATAATGTGATTTCATCCATGATTAGCTCTCATTCAAATCATATCCCACGATTATAGGGTCAAATATTTGCTTTCCTCTCCTCCATGAATTACAGCCACTGACAGCTATATTTCTCTTTTTAAATCATTGTTTAGTAGTATAAGTAGAGGTGGTTATTCTCTGTGTAATTCAATGGAAGCAATATCTCAATAAAATTAAGCCTTCTTTGTATCTTTTATTTGTCAACATGGTATCAGAGCAGAGTTTATGATCCTTGAAAACTCTGTTCGTCAATCTCAAAACCAAAACCAAAATCGTTCAACAATCTCAAACAAATCGATCTTCGTCAAACCCCCCTAACGAAGATTCAATCTTCAAAACCTTCAATGAACCATCTCTATCTTCAAGCCCACGAACCTTAACCTTCAATCCTAATTATTCGCCGTGAACCATCAAGAACCATCTCAAAACCCACGAAGATTTCAAGCCCACGAACTTTCAATTCCATCTCAAAACCCACAAAGATTTCAAGCCCACGAAGATTCATTCTTCATCAAAATAGTTCAAGCCCACGAACCTTCATTCTTCGTCCATCAACGAACCTTCAAAACCCCCAACGAAGCTTGTTGATTCTTCGCCAAACATTCTTCGTCAAACCATTCTTTAATTCCTTCCAATTTCTTGTCCGGAAAAAACCCAGCTGCCATGTCCGGAGACGGTAACTCGGGTCCCGATTTATCAATCCAACTAGCCAACTTATTCAAGAATGGCCTCAACATCCAACTCCAAAACCCAAAGTTATCCCACAACCTACAAATCAATCTCAAACTTAACAGTCAAAATTTCGATTTATGGACTCGAATGATTCGAGTCGCCATAGGCGGAAAATCAAAGGATCTATTGAAACATTTAACCTCTGACCCCCTTGATCCAAGCGATGAAAGTTTCGAGCACTGGGAACAAGAAGACTTCATCGTTTTTTCATGGCTAATACAGAACATTGAACCAGAAATTGCCGGCAACCTAACCGAGTTTCCCACGGCGAAATCACTATGGGATGCCTTGGTGGTTACTTACAGCAGCGGAAAAGACAAATTGCAAGTGTTTAATCTCCAAGTTAAAGCTAATGAGATTAAACAAAACAATAAATCTCTTGAAACATTATGGATTTCTCTGCAGGGCATATGGGGGGAGATTGAGAGAATCGATCCCAACCCTATGAAATGCCCAGAAGACATCAAAACTTACACATAGATCAGGTCAGAACATAAACTCTTTCAATTCCTAAATGCCCTCAACCAAAAATATGATCCTATAAAGCGAGAGATACTCTGGTGGGAGCCTTTAGCATCGGTAGAGATGGCCTATGCTATTGTTCGGAAAGAAACCGCCCACCAAACTATTCTAGGAGCGGCTCATAGTGATACACAAGGCATCGGAGTTGGGTTATTAGCCACCGAATCTGACGGGTTAGGACTCGCAACCAAAGGATATTGCAGGACAGAAAAGAAGAACGGAACACCAATTAGAAAAGATAAATCGCACCTCAAGTGCACCCACTGTGATATGAGGGGACACACCAAAGAGAAGTTCTTTAGAATCGTGGGATTCCCTGACTGGTGGAGTGACAATCACAAAACCAAGAACCCTAGTCAAGAGGGTAAGGTTGCCACTGCCATAGGCAACAATTGTGCTACTAGCAACGACAGCGCCAAGAAGGGTGGTGGTGATAAAGCTTCCGAAGGAAATCTTTGGACCTATCACTAAGCCCTAAGAGGCGAAGTGCTGCCTTAAAGGAAAAAAAAACCTTTTAATAAAATAAAACAAAACCCAAAACCCAAATATTTTCAAAAACAGTTCAATCAAAACCAAGATTCTAAAAACAAGTCCAAATGCACAAACCCAAATGGGCAAGTTGATTTTTTTCGGCTTGAGGGGAACCCAAAACCAAAAAAAAAATCCAAAACCCAAATTCTCAAAACAAAACAGAACATTTTTTTAAAAACCAAATCCAAAACCAAAACCAATTCAAGTTGAAGTTTGGAAATCCCACTATTCAACTTGAGGGGGAGTGTTAGAAAATACATTATAATTATAATGCGATTTCGTCCAAGATTATCTCTCATTCAAATCATATCCCACGATTATAGGGTTAAATATTTGCTTTCCTTTCCTCCAAGAATTACAGCCACTGACAGCTATATTTCTCTTTTTAAATCATTGTTCAGTAGTATAAGTAGAGATGGTTATTCTCTGTGTAATTCAATGGAAGCAATATCTCAATACAACTAAGCCTTCTTTGTTTCTTTTATTTATCAACAAACTCACAACACAGAGCCTAACATAAATAACTTTTTTAGATACGAGGAGACCAGCAATATAAAATTTGATTTATATTATATGCTATGATACATTTGAACATTCTAAACCATATGTAACTTTCAGGCGCTACAAGTGGTATTGGTTTAGAAACAACATGCGTGCTTGCCTTACGTGAAGTCCAGGTCGTTATACCGGTTAGATATATTGCATCTGGTGCAAAAGGAAAAGAAACCATTGCTGAAAAAGTCCCCAATGTTAGCTCACTGGAATCTATTAGAAAATTTGTATCACAATATCGTTCCAAAGGACTTCCATTAAACATCTTGATGTAAGATAAATCTGTATTTAATTTAAACCTTCAAAAACTTTTTTTAAGAAGTGTGCAACATTCGCCATTCACAATGGAAATAAATCCAGAAGTCGCCATTCACAATGGAAATCGCCATTACCAATGGAAAGTTGTACAAAAATCGTCATTCTCAATAACAACTTCAACAAAACCAATGATTAAAAGCTTACATTCTCTGCCAATGCCTACTAATGTGAGAAATCACCATTTCTAATTGCTTTAACATTACTTGTGAAAATTTTTGGAACTTGACATTAGTTGTGATTTTTTTTTAAATGGCACTATTTCAGTAAAAAAAACTCGTAAGTAGATGATAAAGAAACCCTTGAAGGTTGCAAGATTTTATTTTAAACAGCATGTATAAGATTGTTAATTTGTTATTATTCATGTCTATACAATAATTATGATAAACATAACTTACAACAAACATACAAAATATATATGTTAGATAAACAACCAGAAATTAGCCCAGAGAATACTTGAGAAACAATGAATATCAACGATTGAATGATTGAATCTTATTGAATCGGAAAACAAATTACAAGAAAGAAATTACAAAAAGAATTGAAATTGAAGAAGTATCTACAACTATTACAAACCACTTATTTATACTATAGGCTCCAAATTCAGTTACAACAGACCGTTGTAAGAATTTTCACTAATAACCCCTGATCTTACAAGAAAGTAAGAATTAGCCCCTGTAACTCAACTACTGCTTTCTCCTTAACAACTGATCCCCAGCAGCCAATGAAACTCCATCCACTGTTTGCTATTCACTGATTATTACAACAGCAGTTGTCCAACAGTTGTTTACCATCAGTGATTATTATCAGTTGTTTACCTTCATTAGTGTTTGAACATAAGCAGTGCTTATAAGGCTTTCATCAGTGGTTTGCCTCCTTAGTAATCAACAGTGATTTGCTCTTATTTATTATTCTGAACTCATCAGTGGTTTCTGTTAAACTAAAATGTTATTTCTTTTCAACAATCTCCACCTAAGTAACAATTTAGTTTAACCTAAACTTAATGAGTTAAAGCAAAAAACAAACGTTGCACCTGGCAAAGCCTTGGTCATCACATCAGCTGGGTTAACATTTGTTCCAACCTACTTGACCACCACTTCCTTTGAAGTCACCATATCTCTGATCCAAAACATCTTCACATTGATGTGTTTGGTTCTTTCATGAAATACATTATTCTTTGACAACTGAACAGCCCCTTCATTATCACAATTAACCTCCACACCATCCAATCTGATCCCAAGATCAGCAACTAAACCCATTAACCATAAGGACTCGTTTACCCCTTCAGTTAAAGAAATGAACTCTGCCTTAGTTGTGGATAGTGCCACCACATGCTGCAACTGAGACTTCCAGCTCGCCACATTCCCCATAACTGAGAACACATAACTTGTTATTGATCTGCCATTATCTTTGTCTTTAGCATAATCAGCATCAACATAACCATATATCATGTTCCCCTTCTTCTCAGCATGGTCTCCAAACTTTAAACCAAGTTTCTTTGTGCCAGCCAAATACCTGAGAATCCATTTCACTGCTGCCCAATGATTTTTACCAGGATTAGCCATATACCTGCTCACCACACTAACAGCATATGCAATATCAGGTCTTGTGCAGACCATGATATACATCAGACTTCCAATAGTGTTAGCATATGGAACCTTGCTCATATATACTTTATCCTCATCTGTTTGAGGACAATCTTTCTTTGACAAATTGAAATGAGCTGCAAGAGGAGTTGTAACAGGCTTACACTCTCCCATTCCATAATTCTTCAAAACTTTCTCAATATAAGAAGATTGAGACAGTGTTAACACCTTTTATGCCATGTCCCTGTGGATTTCCATACCAAGTATCTTCCTGGCTTCTCCAAAATCTTTCATTTCAAACTCTCTCATCAACAGTTGTTTGGTTTCTTCTATTTGGTTTTTTCTTTCACAAGCTATCAGCATATCATCAACAAACAGAAGTAAATAGACAAATTTACCCCTGTCATACTCCCTATGATACACACAACTGTCATAAGGACTTCTACTGAAACCACTGCTCACTATGTATTCATCAAACCTTTTGTACCACTGCTTGGGAGACTGTTTAAGTCCATACAAGGACCTCTTAAGTAAACATGCCTTATCTTCTTGGCCTTTAACCGCATACCCCTTTGGTTGTGCCATGTAGATCTGTTCCTCCAAATTACCATGCAAAAATCCAGTTTTCACATCCATTTGTTCCAATTCCAGATCTAATGATGCAACCAAGGATAAGAAAACCCCAATTGAGACATGTTTGACTACAGGAGAAAAGATCTCATTGTAATCAACACCTGCCTTTTGAGTAAATCCTTTGGCCACCAATCTTGCTTTATATCTTGGATCTTCTCCTGGTTTAACACCTTCTTTAATCTTGTAGATCCACTTGCAAGACACCAACTTCTGGTCTTTAGGCTTGTTTACTAACTCCCATGTACCATTCTTGTACAGGGAATCCATCTCCTCATCCATTGCTTGACACCACTTTTGACTATCTTCTGAATTAACAGCTTCTTGAAAAGTTAGTGGTTCATAGATGCTTTCATTCTCTGCTGCTACAAAGGCAACTGCAGAAATATCTTCTTGATCTCTGTACTTCAGTGGTTTCACAACTCTCCTCTTTGACCTGTCTCTCACCAAAATGTAATCCTCCAAATTTGGTGCACTTTGACTGGTCTCACCCTGACTTGAATCAGGACCACATTCTTGCCTGAATTCACCCTGAGTTGTACCAGACCTCTCATCATTCACCTTTGCTCTGTTTAACACTGGCTCCATATAACAACCCTCCTAAATAATTTTCAACACCCCTAATATATTTAAAATATCCCAATACGTCCTAAAATGTACCCCGTATGCGAAAACCGGGCCCCAAATACATTATATAATTAAAAATAAAATAAAAAACAATTTTTCATGGCGCTCGCGGGCCGCATAGCCCTTGGCTAACTCCTACGCGGGGCGCGATAAATAGGCCACCAGGAGAAGCCCGGAGCTGCCACTTGGCAGCAACGTGTTGGACCTAGTATGATGACCCGGACAAGCTAGGCCCTACTACCCCTACGACGCGGGCCGCGAAACCCTTAGAGGACTTCTACGCGGGCCGCGAAGAACTCGAAATCGGCTCCTACAAATTGGGAGCTCAGGCCTTCATTCCGAACTCGCACCACAACTCTTTCTCTCTCGAAATTCTATAGTATTGGCATAATCCTCTGGTATTATACCCCCCTAAATAGCAAAGTTCTGCCCCGTTGTAAGTATTATAACACCGGTTACGTATTAGATACGCTACCCGATTGATCCAGGGTTCCGTAACGGTTGTCGAGGTTCTGCCCGTCGTAGTCGTTGGAATGCCGTCTCGGGGAGGGTATTACTAATGTAAATATTGGGTTATTATACTAACACGTGTGCATTTTTATAATTTATAGATAATCACCAGGAAACCCTAAAGGAAAACCTAAGATAGCGATGTGAGTAATCTCCTTTTTGCAAACTGTTTTACAAAACCTTTATTTATTTAAATTATAATTAGCAGTGATTGAGTGTTGTAATTCTTCAATTACTGCCGGTATGTTGGGGTTTTGTATACAAAATGTGGAACACGTTACCATTGGACAAAGAGTTAGCCAATGTGTAATATGACCCACCAGTCAGGATTGATAGTACTGAATGAGTAATTGTGTAGATGTAAACATGTAATCGCTCTCAATACTGTAAATTGATAAAATCTGTTTTGATTAAACGGAGATTCACTAACCAGTATTTCCCACTGACAAAATTTTTTTAAACGCGTTTCAGGTAACAAAATGTGAAAGCCAAACTAGAAGCCAGCTGGACAGCACTGAAGGCTTGGAAAAGTGGTTATAAAAGTTACCTAAATAAAGAGATGTTTTATTAAATAAAATAGGATTTATTCCTATGAAAACGTGTGTACTTAAAACTTGGGATTTTCCCACGTGTTTAATATTATGAAAGTGTGGTATTTTACTCAGATAAAATATTTCCTAACTACGGTCCTGATGTAATTTCCACTGCCAAAATGATAAACACCGATACCACTGAAACTGGCCACGGCCGCCCGTTCCCAGGTTGTTAGGGGACGGGGGTTGTGACAGAAGGTGGTATCAGAGCTAAGCCACTGATTCAGCCACAGAAGTGTTCTGCTGACATCAATATATTATTTGGATTGTTAGGAAAATTTCTACGGAACTACGTGCATATCTGTATTTTATTGTTGTGTGTTATTTGACTATTTGTTAGTTTACAGTATGAGCGACCAAGGACCTTCCGACGCCTACCGTCAGTTGTCCAGCTCACCTAGGAGCGAAGGCACCTCTTCACAGCCTGCCCTCTTAGGGTATTCAGCTGACAATGAAGAAGGGATATTCGTGTTTAAGGCTCAGTCTGAAGAGTAATTCCCTCCTAAAAAGAGAGGATGGTTCAGTAGGGGAGCGCATGAACGTAGGAAGAGAATGAAAAAGTTACAGCAACAACGTGTGTTAGCAGCCGCTAAGAGAGAGAAAGATGCTCACGCCCAGGATATGTTAAATAGGAGTCTAGCCAACTTCCATATATTAGCAACTACAGCCGCAGATCCTAACCTGGAGCAACTGATAGCACCCCAACCATTACCCTTGTTTCCCACCCAACCAATGGAGATCGAAGCCAACCCAGAAAACCAAATCCAAATGCATGATTTTAACCCAGAGGAGAAACCTAAAGTGCCAGCACCCAATCCCTTAGATCCAAACTAGGGATTACCAGCCACACTACCCAATACCAGAAGATGAACCCATGCCAAACTTAGCAGCCTACCCAAACTTGGACCCTCTAGATCCTTATTATGATAATGATCAATTCATTAGAGAAATTCTAGAGAATCCATACCCATACCAGGAACCCATACCCCAGTTCCCAAACCCAGTACCAGCACCTGAACCCCCAATGAGTGAAGAAAATGTGCAAGAACTTAGAACTTTCGGTGAAGAGATTTTAGAAAGTAGCGAGAGGATGAGGCAGGTTGGAGAACGACTCGTCTGGAAGTATGACGAGCGTAATATGGAGTTCTGGATGAACCCATATCAGTGATGGTGGAAGTAGTAATAATAGTAACAACAACAACAACAACAACAATAATAATAATAATAATAATAATAATAATAATATGTGTGTATGTTTGAAAAAAAAAATCTAGACAATAGCTACTGATGCCTAATAGTATTGTAATTTTCAATTCCAGTACCAGTTTGTATTAGATACATATTATATATAAGAAAGAGTAAGTCGCAATGTTTGACGTTTTTTATCAATATGTGTGTTATGTGATTGGTTGCATTAAATATTATTTTGTAATATTAATAATTGGCAAATGTTTAAAATTCAGATGGACAACGAAGTGAACCAGGAAAACCAGAATGATAATAACCCGAATAACGATAACCCAAACAATCATAATCCGAACAACAATAACAATGGAAACCAAGTGGATAATAGTGTCATCCAACACATAGTGGCACAAGGGATTATCGATGCAATGCCATTTATTATTCAAACTGTTAAGGAAGCTGATAATAAAAGTAACAATGGCAGTAAGCGACCAACTGAACCAGATCACAGCGTAAACAATGGACCAGTACTTTAAGTGCCCATCCCCAAAAGAAGAAGAACCATGTCTTATGGTTGTTCTTACAAAGAATTCTGGTCCTGCAAACCAATAGAATTCTTGGGCAATGCAGGACCCATTGCAACTCTACGCTGGATAGAAAAGACTGAGGCAATCTTAAAACTAAGCAAGTGTGCGGAAGAGGATAACATAATGTTTGCTTCCAATCTGTTTAAGAACTCAGCCTTAGAATGGTGGAACACTATCCTCCAGTCTAAGGGAAGTGACAAGGTTTACAATATGGAATGGGATGAATTTAAGAATATGGTGGAACGAAAATTCTGCCCTCCCAATGAAAAAGAACAGATAGCAAATAAGTTTCTAAACCTTAGAATGACTGGAGTGGATAGTAAGGGTTATACTACTACATTCTTTGAATATGCTAGAATAGTGCCAACCCTTGCATCACCAGAACCATTACTGATCTCCCGTTACATCTGGGGATTAATTGGGGAGATTAGGCGTGTAGTCAAGGCAGCTAGACCCCAAACCATATAGGAAGCTGTAGAACTAGCAAATACCTTGACTGATGAATTAGTTCGTGTCACGGCCCCAGCCCCGGTTTGACCCGGTCAGGTGCCGCGGGACAGGAACCCGTGGTATCCATGATGCGACAGCGGAAGATTTTTAACAGGATCTTTTAAAACTCTAAAATGCCCAATTATTGTATTCCATAAATCGGGATAAACCCCTTATATTACAATAGAGGAATTTAACTAGGAAATTCCCTGATTTATTAAAACATGTTTATTCATTTTAACTGAGCCACCTCTTCAAGCTTGTTAGTGCTCCGTAGCACGTTTTCCTTGATTTACAGCAGGTTGCCTGAAACATGTTTTAAAAATATTTTATCAGCGGGGAAATGCTGGCGAGTCACTCTAATTTGATAAAATGACACCTAGTTATAAATTACAGCATAAGAGCGATTACAATGGCTTCTATCTTATTTTTATCTGGCGCCGTGTCACACTGTGTGATGATGGTCAACTATTGGGTCCTGTCACCCAAGTAGTGATGATTATCCCTGTTAGGTCAATGAACCTAACCGGGAGAAAATTAGTAATGTGCACAATACCCCACTAGCCAGTGATTCAAGATATCCACGACTTACTCCCTGTAATTATAACATTTGAAAATGGAGTATTGTAAAACATTGTTGATAAAAAGAGAATGACTCACATTGCAGATTTATACGGGTAGAGTTTAGCCTACTGGTTAGCCTTGTGACTTAAATTTAAACAACATGCACACGAACTAGGTTAGTAACTAATACAGCATTTACGATAACTCACGAGATTAAACCCTCACAACGAATGAGAAAGTGCGATACTTAAACATCCATCGAATTCACGACGAATGACAAAGCATAACCCTAATGTGGGCAGTACTTAAACATCCATTGGATAGTTTCAATCGATCGGATATTGAATCGTAGCAGCGATCGAGTTAATACCCGGTATCGTAGCAGCGCCTCGCTATAATAATTGAAATTCACAATTTAGAGCAGTGTAAATTCGTTTTTGGGAAGTGATTTCGACACCAGAAGACTGCTCGTAGCCCAAGCTATTTATAGCTAAAAATTGAGGTTCACGAGGCCCGCGTGAACCTTAGCTCGAACCTTACGCGGCCCGCGTGGGCACCTATATCGTAGATTAGGGCATCCGTGTCATGCGTAGGTATGCCACGTGGACGACACGTGGATCCGGAACACTTATCCGGTCAAACATGGGTTGACGCGGCCCGCGTAAGACTAAGCCAACTCTTACGCGGCCCGCCTGAAGACCATTTTTCTGATTTTCTTGATTTTTCATGCAGAGTATGGTTTCAGGGGTCCAGGTTTTTATTTACGGGTCAGTTTAGGACATTTTTGAGAGTCCTTACATCCTCCCCACCTTATTTAAAATCTCGTCCTCGAGATTTATTGGAATAAGTGAGGATACTTTCGCTTCATCTCCGATTCCAGCTCCCAAGTGTATTCGGGTCCTCTTTTTGATTCCCATTTGACTTTGACAAGTACTAACCTTTTGTGTTTGAGAAACTTAACTTTTCTGTCTTCTATCTGAAGAGGTTTCTCAACAAATTTTAACTTTTCGTTTACCTCTATATCCTGAGAGGTACTACCAAAGATTCGTCTGATAGACATTTCTTGAGGTTGGATACATGAAATACATCATGTACTCCAGCCAACTCTTCTGGTAGTTGTAAACGATAAGCAACTGGTCCTATACGTTGGATTACTGGAAATGGTCCTATGTATCTTGGACTTAGCTTTCCTTTCTTACCGAATCGAACTACTCCTTTCCAAGGAGATACTTTTAAGAGTACCTTGTCTCCAACTTGAAACTCGAGTGGCTTGCGTCGATTATCTGCATAATTCTTCTGGCGATCTCGAGCCGTCTTTAGTCTTTCCTTGATTTGAGTAATCTTGTCGGTAGTTTCTTGCACAATCTCCGGACCTGATAATTGACTTTCTCCTATTTCTGTCCAACAAACTGGAGTTCTACACTTTCGTTCGTACAGTGCTTCGAACGAGGCAGTTTCAATGCTTGAATGATAACTATTGTTATAGGAGAATTCAATTAAAGGTAAGTTGTTATCCTAGTTTCCACCAAAATCGATGACACATGCTCTAAGCATGTCTTCCAGAGTTTGGATTGTCCTTTCACTTTATCCGTCTGTTTGAGGATGATATGCAGTACTTAGATTTAGTCGGGTTCCCATGGCTTCCTGGAAACTTGTCCAGAAGCGGGAAGTGAAACGACTATCTCTATCCGATACAATGGAGAGTGGAACTCCGTGTAAGGATACAACTTCATCTACATACAACTTGGCTAACCTTTCCATGCTAAAGGTTTCTTTCATAGGTAGAAAATGAGCTGATTTGGTTAATCGATCCACAATTACCCAAATCGCGTCATTACCTTTTCTGGTTTTGGGTAACTTAGTAACAAAATCCATTGTTATGAGTTCCCATTTCCATACAGGCATTTCTAATTGTTGTAGTAGACCTGAAGGTTTCTGATGTTCGGCCTTAACTTGTGAACAAGTTAGACATTTAGAAACATATCTAGCTATGTCCTTTTTCATTCCTATCCACCAGAAATTATTTCTTAAATCTTGGTACATCTTATTGTTACCAGGATGCATGGTATATCTAGATTTATGAGCTTCTTCTAAGATTTTATTTCTTAACTCTCCCTGTTTAGGTACCCAAATTCATTTCTTATGGAATCTCCATATTCCATCTGCTCCTTGCTCTAATTCTTTTATCCGCCCTTTCATTCCTTCAGCAACATCTTGGATTGTTGTTTCCTGAACATCCTTTAATTGTTCCATTAAATCTAACTGTAGATTTAATCTAAGAGCACGAACTCGTTTTTGCTTTTCATGATACTTACGACTTAAGGCATCTGCAACTACGTTTGCCTTTCCTTCGTGATATTGAATATCACAGTCGTAGTCACTTAGGATTTCCATCCATCTCCTTTGCCTCATGTTTAATTCTTTTTGCTCAAATATATATCTTAAGCTCTTATGATCTTTATAGATAGTAAACTTACTTCCATACAAATAATGTCTCTAAATCTTAAGGGCAAAAATTATGGCTCCTAACTCTAAATCATGAGTTGTATAGTTTTCTTCCTGCTTTTTCAATTGCCTTGATGCATACGCAATTACCTTCTTGCGTTGCATCAGCACACATCCTAATCCTAGCTTTGAAGCATCACAGTATACTTCAAACTCTTCTGTTCCTTCAGGTAAGGCTAGAATTGGAGCATTTGTTAACTTCTGCTTTAAGATCTTAAAAGCTTCTTCTTGTTTAGGTCCCCATTCAAACTTCACTGCTTTACAGGTTAGCTTAGTTAATGGTACAGCTATCTTGGAAAAATCCTTAATAAATCGTCTATAGTATCCAGCTAAACCTATAAAACTTCTAATTTCCATAGCTGACTGTGGGACCTTCCATTTGGTAATTGCTTCTATCTTAGCAGGATCTACGTGAATACCTTCGTGATTCACCATATGACCTAAAAATTGCACTTCTTGCAGCCAGAATTCACACTTCGAGAATTTGGCATAAAGTTTCTCTTTTCTTAACAGAGTTAAGAGTGCATGCAGGTGTTGACAATGTTCTTCCTGGCTTTTGGAATAAATAAGTATATCGTCGATGAAAACAATTAAAAATTTATCCAAATACGGTTTACAGATCTGATTCATCATGTCCATGAATGCAGCAGGTGCATTTGTTAATCCGAAGGGCATGACTGTAAACTCGTAATGACCATACCTAGTTCTAAAAGCAGTTTTAGGTATGTCTTCTTCTTGTACCTTCAATTGATGGTATCCGGAGCGCAAATCTATCTTAGAAAAGTATCTAGCTCCTTGTAGTTGATCAAAAAGATCATCAATCCTAGGTAATGGGTATCGATTCTTAATGATAACCTTATTTAATTCCCTATAATCGATACACATTCGCATCGAACCGTCCTTTTTCTTTACGAACAACAGCGGTGCTCCCCAAGGGGATGAACTAGGTTGTATGAATCCTTTACTTAGCAATTCATCTAACTGCTTTTTCAATTCTAACATTTCCGTGGGGGCTAACCGATAAGGTGATTTGGCTATTGGTGTAGTTCCAGGAATTAGATGAATCCTAAATTCTACTTCCCTATCTGATGGTAATCCTGGTAACTCTTCTGGGAATACATCTGGGTATTCTGATACTACTGGAATTTCTTTGAGTTCCTTACTCTTAGTGCAAATGATTACGAAAATCATATACACCATTTCTTGTTTTCTTGAATAACTGGCCAATTTCATTACTGAAATGAATTTTAGAGGTTTTCGTGGTTTATCTCCTGTAATCACCACTAATTCTCCTGTGGGTGTATGAATTTCTATGGAATTCTTATCACAAAGAATTCGGGCATGGTTGGCTACTAACCAATCCATTCCTAACACAACATCGAATCCGGCTAATTTCATAGGTAACAGGTTTGCAGAAAATTTATGACCTAAAAGTTCTATTTTCCCTTCTTGCAAAACCTTATCTATGTTAACAGAATTTCCGTCTGCCGTTTCGACTGTACAATTCTGCCTAAGTTGGGTTAAAGGTAAATTAAGTGCTTGACAGAATGAAGTATTTATAAAACTTTGGTTTGCACCAGAGTCAAATAATACTTTTGCGTAAGCGTTGTGAACTAAGAACGTACCAGCTATCACATCAGGAATTAGTTCTGCTTTCTTGGGTAGTCAGTTGGAAGGCTCTTACGTTCTTCTTGGTAGCTCCTTCTGTAGGTTTAGTTTTGTTATCAGCTGGTTTGACCAATTTTGGGCAGTTTGGCCTAAGATGTCCAGCTTCTCCACAGTTGTAGCAGACTGTGAATTTCTTCTTCCTGCAGTCTTCTTCTTGATGCCCTGGAATTTTGCAAAAATTGCAATATCCCTTGCATCTCCCAAAATGCTTCCTTTTACAGGAATTACAAAATGGACCAGTGGAAGATTGCCCGGTTCCTCTTCTCTTGAAATTGTTACGGTTACCCATACGGAATCCTTGGGTAATCTTTTGGGCTACTTCCTTCTTTCTATTTTCTTCTCGCGTCCATACCAATTCGTCAGTCAGAGTATTGGCTAAATCCACTGCATCATCAATCGTGCGGGGTTTCGCAGCCTTGACGATATTACGGATTTCGCCAATCAATCCCCAAATATAGCGGGAAATAAGTACTGGTTCTGGCGAAGCCAGTGTTGGTACCATTCTAGCGTATTCGAAGAATGTTGAGGTATACCCTCGACAGTCTACATCCACCATCCGGTGGGTCAGGAACTTATTTGTCATTTGTTCCTTTTCGTACTCGGGACATAATTTTCTTTCCACGAGATTCTTAAATTCTTCCCAATTCATAGCATACGCCACAGTTCTTCTTTTAGCTTGTAGAACTGTGTTCCACCATTCTAATGCTCCTTCTTTAAAAAGGTTTGACGCATACATGACCTGGTCTTCTTCAGCACATTTACTTATGGTAATTACTGCTTCGGTTTTCTCCAACCAACGCAGTGCTGCAGTTGCCCCTTCATTGCCTGCAAATTCAGCTGGTTTACAAGCAAGAAATTCTTTGTAAGTGCAACCAGGTGTTGCAGCTTTCATTTTCTTAGGGGGTGGGGCCTGTCGTGGATCGTTATTGAGATTAGTATGGTTGCCGCCTCCGTTTACACTATTACTGAAGTTATCTTCTTGGGTACGTTTACTAGGAATGATTTGTTGAGGTTCAACAGGTTTCTGGGCAGCAACAATGATTGCTGGAATAGCATTGGCTATTCCTTGAGCAACGATATTTTCTATATCTTTCCTAGTCATAAATTGATCATCCTGGTATTGCTCAGATTGTTAGCGTTTTCCATCTGATAATTAATATATATAAGTTATTAGCATGAAATAAATAATAACTATATGTAAGACAATTGCACAAGAATCACACCACACGTATATCAAAATTGTCGAATTCTCGACTTCTATTTTTATAGATTATAGTATGCATCCGTACACACTTGTTATCTTACAAAAGTTTTATTTTTAGATTATTACACATACTGATTTTTATTACTATTATTATTATACAAACACAGTGTAACACCCCGAAAACGGGTTTGGTAATCAAGCCACGTTTATATTAAAAGACGGGTAATTTACCTTTAGTGGTAAAAGTAACCCGGTGAATATTTGGATTATTAAATAAACAAGAATTTACTAACTAGGAATTTTAACCTAGTTAGCTAATAGTCTAGAGATAACTTATAATAGGGTTAAAATTAGCCAAACTATAAGTTATACAAAAGTGGAGGGACCTAAGTTGTAGAACTAGAAACTAGAATTTAATAAAACAAATAAAAATAAACCAAACACCCCAATTAGAGGTGTCTGGTCGATCAAAGAAGAGAGCAGGTCGATCCCCACTCTTCAAAACCCTAGAACTTCACTAAACTTGCAAATTGAAGGTCCAATTCAGTCCAAAATCGAAATTAAAGCATGGATTATTGATCCTCATCACAAGAGGATTAAAAGGTATGTAAAATTTAATGAAAACTCTTAGCTTGAAATTCTCATGAAATTGGGAATTTCTGAATTTATGGTTGCATGTGTATGTTATGATGATTTAGGAACAACTATAGTGTCTAGGGACAAACCCTAGACAAACACAAGCTGAAACCATGTGAAATTTTAGTGAAAACTATAATCACCATTGTAGGTGATTAGTGAGTTATGTGAAATTTGATGAACACTAGGAAATAGATTGTTGATCTAGTGTAAATTGATAATTTTGAAGTGATTTCAGAAATTATAGAAATTAACCACTTTGTAAGATGGTTGATTTATGTGAAATTAGGGCTAAGAGATAAGCTAGAGACTTGATAAATAAACATGCAAAATTCTGCCCTTAAAGTGTTTGTTGAAATGCCTCAAAGAAGGCTCGAAACTAGAATTTTTGTAGTTAAAACACCTAGTTGTGATGTTTTGGCTATTATGCAAAATGTGATTAAAAAGAGTTCCAAATGTGATGAACGTGGTTAGAACTTTGGTTAAAAGGGTGGTCTAAAGATAAATCCTACCGGGTAATTAAAGAATGCTAGAACTAGTTGATGAACTTGAATATGCAATTAGTATA
The DNA here is from genome assembly GCA_030545235.1 of Helianthus tuberosus. Lineage (NCBI taxonomy): Eukaryota > Viridiplantae > Streptophyta > Magnoliopsida > Asterales > Asteraceae > Helianthus > Helianthus tuberosus. Next base: position 40,759,831 of record CM060402.1, on the reverse strand, counting down.
CTAATGGGCATTAGACTTTTAAAAAGTCAAACTGACCTATAATTCGATAAATGGTAAATTTTGATATGAAATGTGTAAGGTGGAATAATCGTATTAAATTATGATTAAACTAACCACCTTGAAAACGAATGATGATAGTTTGACGCGTAACAAGCTAGGTGGAAGCTTGATGAGGGAGCGGATCAAACGAATCAAGAAGGAAAGGAAAAGCGTAGTTCGGATGAGAGGTAAGTAAAACTTACACCGTTTATTTTTGTAGAATACATATCTATTCTATAAGTCATAAATATGATGGAGATAATATTCGAAATATGGTTTCCGACACGAAATGATTTTGGTCGGATTATAAGATAAAATGGGTTTTCGAACGGCTACTTTATAAGTAAGCCAAAACTAGTAAAAAGAATAAAAAGGGATCAAGTGATAATATTAATACTATTTGACAAATAACGACTAATAAGTGTATGTCGAGTCTCATGCTCGCAGGATGAACGGCTCGTGAATTAGCGAAGCTATGAAATAACAAAATAAGTAAAGACAAGGTATTAAAACGGGTCAATACGTTGATCCGAGTCTGGTACGCATAATTAGGTTGTAGTTGAAAGTGCTATTTGGTCGAATAATTAGTGAGAATCCTTCGTCACAAAAAAAGGACCAAAATCGACCAGAACGCCCTTGTAGGCTAAATAAAACGAACAACCCTTAAAGGTTGTTTGGAAACGAATTTCATGATTTGATGGATACTTTGAATAAGTATAGAAGTGGAAGACGTAATATGTTAGTCAAATGGCTCTATTTGAGTCTTTGCCGTAAAATAACGATTTGAAGGGTAATTTTTGGTACATATAAATCACCATATTGAATCCACCACAAATATAGTTGTGGTGGAAGATCCTTTGATAAGAAATGTGGACATATGTATTTGGAAATGAATGAAAGCAATTGGTGCTTATAATATGCTTAAATACCTCAAACGGGTCAAAATAAGCATATGGGTGAAAATGGGTTAAAGAAGGTATATAATTCTATAATCGGAACCTAATATATTAGACATTATTGAATTTATTAGGTTTGTAAGAAATAAGGGACAAACAAACTTGTATGTTTGACAAAATCACAAACGGGTCAAATTTTGGTAAAAGAGTAATAAGCCGAAGACTTAAAAGTCTTAAATTTTATCAATCCGGATGTCGGATTTTAACTCCATATGATGGAAAATCAAATTTCAAACATGTAGGAAGAAACGGTAGGTCAAACGGATAAGCGGTTTGAAAGATACGAATGATTTCGTGTCAAATTACGGCAAAATGGAAAAGATGGATGCAGAGTCCACCGTAACTTACGGTGCCACCGTAAGTTACGGTGGAGTTGATTTGGGTTACGGTGCTAATCTACTGTTGTACGGTAGGGAATTGTTAATACTTGAGCCACCGTAACTTACGGTGCCACCGTAAGTTACGGTGGAGTTCAGAAATAAGTTATTGTTTTTGGGTGCGAGATATCAATGTTGGATTTTTTTTTAAATTTCCTCATTATACTCATTATTTAATTATCTAAACTGACCTTTAACTTGGTTTTGATCACAGGTGAATGTCGAGAGTCCCGGATGAAGATCAAGCGTCGAGCAAGAACCGAACACACGTTAAACAAAGCTTCCGCAACGTTGTTTGTCGTTATTTTAAACGGCGAATAAAATTACATTATGTATATTACTTAAATTGTAAAAGTTTTTAACAAACCCGCATTTTTGATGTATATGTAATCATTAATCACATGATTATTTATGCAAAATATACGTTAAACCTAGATTTATAAGAACGGGTGTTACAAGTTGGTATCAGAGCCTTGGTTTAAGAGATTCAAGTATGGCGGGAAAGCTATGCTTGGACTTAAACCTTATGCTCTTAATAAAGAATTGGTGTTCGGTTCAAGGCTTGATCGCAAATCCGGTAAGTACGTGTATGTTAATAGTTTAGTATGCTAAAGTGTTGTAAACATCACATAGGGCTATCGTGTGATACACGTTACCCCAATTAAAATGATTGATATAGTTGATGAAAATACGCGCGTTGACGCGTATAGTAGAAAAAGCCGTGTATTATAATACGGGCGATTATTGAAGTTGACGTTACTAACTTTTGTGAATGTTTTAATTGAAGGACACTCGCGTTTGAAGACGACGAGAGTCAAACGAATTATGGATATGATGATGGAACGGTCCGAAGTATGACAAGAGGAGCATGCTCACCGAGGACTAAATCGCGTAACGACCGCGAACAAGGTTAATGGCAAGGAACGCCCGTCGGGGCAAACATTACCAGGTGCACATTTTAAATAATCGCACAAATAGTAATATGCAACAAATACGTAGAAATTGAAAGTTGCATATGTAGATTAAAAACTTGGAAAAACCCGAATAGAAAATGTATTCGGGATATTGTTTTCAAGAGAAACAAATAGAGGCGTTACTTACATAGGGCGTGATGTGAAAACTATAAAAAGGTCATGTATGTCATGTGTTAATCGCTTACTCTGGCCAAGTAAGTAGTGGCATATGGTACCATGAACTTCTTATGGCGGACACGTTTACATCCGATGTAGTAAGGGCGGGGTGAATGGGACTAATTAAAAAGTACCCAAATGAATCAGATAAGCAAAATATTTGATAATAATGTAAACGCACAACCGAGTGACGGAAGCGTATTACATTAGGATAATGAGCCCGAGTGAAGGGACAAAGAAGCATGTAAAATGATTTAGACAAGAATTGGGAGGGAGTGTACTTACACTCGAACCCAGAAAACGCAAGCATGTAAAATGATTTAGACAAGTATTGGGAGGGAGTGTACTTACACTCGAACCCAGAAAACGCAAGCATGTAAAATGATTTAGACAAGTATTGGGAGGGGGTGTACTTACACTCGAACCCGGAAAATGCAAATATGTCCCTTAACGGGTCATCTTTGTAAAACGTCAAACTTAAGGACAAAGTCGTAATATAAAAATGAAGCGAGGTCTTAATGCATACCGGGAGGGTTGCAATAATAAGGACTTCGGTAAAACACCCGGTTGATGGGTAAGAATTAAACACATGCGTAAACCAAGAGACGTGAGTAAATACGTTCAACTATTCGAAGTCGAATGGGTTGAATAAAGAATAAAGTTGATTGTTTATAAGTGATGGATTTCACGTTAATAAGTCAAACAGGTTGAATACAATATAACGCCGAATGGCACAAATGAGCGCTAGCCAGATAAAGGTAGCGTTACATGCAAGAGAATAATGAGCCCGGTAATGGGATATAACCAAATAAGAATATATGCAAATCAAATAACAGTAAGCATAAGAAGAACTGACGCATAAATGACATGAGAAGTCATAAAATTGGAAAATTGTCCGAAAGAAAACAATTATAGCCATGAAACTACAATTAAGATTAACGGGACCTAAGCTTGAAACCAAATGATTCTTCGAACAAAAACAGGGTGCCTTGACACCAAACATGTATTTTAAGAATGACATGAGTAAGGAGTGATCTACGGGATCAACATAACCTTTAGGGTTATAAACAAATGAAAGATCTACGGGACTAAAACGACCCACGGGTCATGATTAGAAAGAAGTTATAAGGACTTCGCCCTAAAGAGGTGAAAGTCTAATCAAAATAGCCCATAAGGCTAAGTGATAAAAACCTACGGGTTAATTAGATAAAGCGAGGGAATCGGTTGAGAATCCCCGCATAAAACTAAGACTGTAAAAGAATAAATGATGGACTGTCAATATCCTGGTATGGATAATTGACAAAAGTTAAAGAGAAGATCCTAAAACTAAAACTTTGGTTTTAGTAAGAAATAACGTTTTTACAAACATAAATTCTTATAGGAATTTAAATAGTAAGCATGAAAGATACAAGTCTTGACACTGATAGGCGCAAGACGATACATTCGAAAAGTGATATCTTCGAAAATGAAAAGTTGATACAAACTAAACATGATGTGACACGATCACGGTTGGGAAATATTATGTGAAGCAAAATCACATTATAACCAGGCGAGCAGTAAAAAGTAACGGGACTAATAAGTCTAGTTAGTAAGACTGGTTAAGGCCAGTAATTCAAATCAATAAAATTTGGCTTGCTTGTAAGCGATGGATTCTGTATAACTAAACCGAATGAATAAATCTGAAAACAAAAGAAATGATTGCTGAAAGTGAAATATTTCACTAAAGACCTTTAAATGGTTTAAAGTAATGGATTCATAAAGAATTCGATATTATATGAAAACAATGGATATCGCTAAGTTAACTAAACTAGTGGAAATAACGAGATTACGTTATTTCAAGTTGCACTATGTCGTATGAGTTAAGTAGACAATTAGTAACCAAAAAGATGTTATCATACTTTTCTTGCAATACTAACTATTGGATAAAAGTATAAGTAATGTGTAAAAGATTTCGCGGATCGAATACATTGAGTTAAACTCAATAAATTATGTAAGAAAAGGTTTCGAGGACGAAACCTCTTTAAGGGGGGTAGACTTGTAACACCCCGAAAACGGGTTTGGTAATCAAACCACGTTTATATTAAAAGACGGGTAATTTACCTTTAGTGGTAAAAGTAACCCGGTGAATATTTGGATTATTAAATAAACAAGAATTTACTAACTAGGAAAATAACCTAGTTAGCTAATAGTCTAGAGATAACTTATAATAGGGTTAAAATTAGCCAAACTATAAGTTATACAAAAGTGGAGGGACCTAAGTTGTAGAACTAGAAACTAGAATTTAATAAAACAAATAAAAATAAACCAAACACCCCAATTAGAGGTGTCTGGTCGATCAAAGAAGAGAGCAGGTCGATCCCCACTCTTCAAAACCCTAGAACTTCACTAAACTTGCAAATTGAAGGTCCAATTCAGTCCAAAATCGAAATTAAAGCATGTATTATTGATCCTCATCACAAGAGGATTAAAAGGTATGTAAAATTTAATGAAAACTCTTAGCTTGAAATTCTCATGAAATTGGGAATTTCTGAATTTATGGTTGCATGTGTATGTTATGATGATTTAGGAACAACTATAGTGTCTAGGGACAAACCCTAGACAAACACAAGCTGAAACCATGTGAAATTTTAGTGAAAACTATAATCACCATTGTAGGTGATTAGTGAGTTATGTGAAATTTGATGAACACTAGGAAATAGATTGTTGATCTAGTGTAAATTGATAATTTTGAAGTGATTTCAGAAATTATAGAAATTAACCACTTTGTAAGATGGTTGATTTATGTGAAATTAGGGCTAAGAGATAAGCTAGAGACTTGATAAATAAACATGCAAAATTCTGCCCTTAAAGTGTTTGTTGAAATGCGTCAAAGAAGGCTCGAAACTAAAATTTTTGTAGTTAAAACACCTAGTTGTGATGTTTTGGCTATTATGCAAAATGTGATTAAAAAGAGTTCCAAATGTGATGAACATGGTTAGAACTTTGGTTAAAATGGTGGTCTAAAGATAACGCCTACCGGGTAATTAAAGAATGCTAGAACTAGTTGATGAACTTGAATATGCAATTAGTATACTAATGGGCATTAGACTTTTAAAAAGTCAAACTGACCTATAATTCGATAAATGGTAAATTTTGATATGAAATGTGTAAGGTGGAATAATCGTATTAAATTATGATTAAACTAACCACCTTGAAAACGAATGATAATAGTTTGACGCGTAACAAGCTAGGTGGAAGCTTGATGAGGGAGCGGATCAAACGAATCAAGAAGGAAAGGAAAAGCGTAGTTCGGATGAGAGGTAAGTAAAACTTACACCGTTTATTTTTGTAGAATACATATCTATTCTATAAGTCATAAATATGATGGAGATAATATTCGAAATATGGTTTCCGACACGAAATGATTTTGGTCGGATTATAAGATAAAATGGGTTTTCGAACGGCTACTTTATAAGTAAGCCAAAACTAGTAAAAAGAATAAAAAGGGATCAAGTGATAATATTAATACTATTTGACAAATAACGACTAATAAGTGTATGTCGAGTCTCATGCTCGCAGGATGAACGGCTCGTGAATTAGCGAAGCTATGAAATAACAAAATAAGTAAAGACAAGGTATTAAAACGGGTCAATACGTTGATCCGAGTCTGGTACGCATAATTAGGTTGTAGTTGAAAGTGCTATTTGGTCGAATAATTAGTGAGAATCCTTCGTCACAAAAAAAGGACCAAAATCGACCAGAACGCCCTTGTAGGCTAAATAAAACGAACAACCCTTAAAGGTTGTTTGGAAACGAATTTCATGATTTGATGGATACTTTGAATAAGTATAGAAGTGGAAGACGTAATATGTTAGTCAAATGGCTCTATTTGAGTCTTTGCCGTAAAATAACGATTTGAAGGGTAATTTTTGGTACATATAAATCACCACATTGAATCCACCACAAATATAGTTGTGGTGGAAGATCCTTTGATAAGAAATGTGGACATATGTATTTGGAAATGAATGAAAGCAATTGGTGCTTATAATATGCTTAAATACCTCAAACGGGTCAAAATAAGCATATGGGTGAAAATGGGTTAAAGAAGGTATATAATTCTATAATCGGAACCTAATATATTAGACATTATTGAATTTATTAGGTTTGTAAGAAATAAGGGACAAACACACTTGTATGTTTGACAAAATCACAAACGGGTCAAATTTTGGTAAAAGAGTAATAAGCCGAAGACTTAAAAGTCTTAAATTTTATCAATCCGGATGTCGGATTTTAACTCCATATGATGGAAAATCAAATTTCAAACATGTAGGAAGAAACGGTAGGTCAAACGGATAAGCGGTTTGAAAGATACGAATGATTTCGTGTCAAATTACGGCAAAATGGAAAAGATGGATGCAGAGTCCACCGTAACTTACGGTGCCACCGTAAGTTACGGTGGAGTTGATTTGGGTTACGGTGCTAATCTACTGTTGTACGGTAGGGAATTGTTAATACTTGAGCCACCGTAACTTACGGTGCCACCGTAAGTTACGGTGGAGTTCAGAAATAAGTTATTGTTTTTGGGTGCGAGATATCAATTTTGGATTTTTTTTTAAATTTCCTCATTATACTCATTATTTAATTATCAAAACTGACCTTTAAGTTGGTTTTGATCATAGGTGAATGTCGAGAGTCCCGGATGAAGATCAAGCGTCGAGCAAGAACCGAACACACGTTAAACAAAGCTTCCGCAACGTTGTTTGTCGTTATTTTAAACGGCGAATAAAATTACATTATGTATATTACTTAAATTGTAAAAGTTTTTAACAAACCCGCATTTTTGATGTATATGTAATCATTAATCACATGATTATTTATGCAAAATATACGTTAAACCTAGATTTATAAGAACGGGTGTTACACACAGCTTCACACCCATCTTTTCCCTCGTTAGCTAACATATTAAAAGCGATGTTCCCTCTCATCGTATTTCCAGGAGATTTGTCCTCCTATCTCCCGGATCCTATTCCCTGCATCCATCAACTCCTCGCCAAAATGGCGGAGTTCAGCTAAGTTTTCATTACTCATTGGTGGTTTTGGTGCAGGTTCTGAGTCGAACTGAGGGAAAAAGGTATAAGGATTATTTAGAAGGTTTTGGAATTGCCAATCGTTGGTCCACCATTCGTCTATTCCTTGTGGTTAGGTGTGGATTAAAGGTTCTGGAATTGCTTATTCCAGGTTTATTGGAAGTTGGGTTTCAGCAGGATAAGTAAAAATGTTTCCATTAACAGGCTTAAGGGTATCACAGCTTGCCAGTATGAAATCTAGCTCTTCCTGTAACGTCATTTCCTTAGTTTGCTTGGAGCTTTGCCCAATTTCCATTCCTCCTTGTCCAAAATTTTCCTCAATTTCAATCCCTTTTCCTTTATTCATGGGATTTTCTATCTTGGGAATTTTCCTATTTGCTGGTTTTCTTCTGCGCACACGTCTCCAACTCACAAATCTTCTTCTTTTCTTAGGCTTTGATTTCTCCGGAGGTGGAGCTTGAAATTCCATAGGTTCTTCCACATCGGCCAAGTAACCAGTAAAATCTCTGGAAACTTCTACTTTTACTGGATAGAGATTGAGATTTTCTAGAGCTTCAGATAATTCATTCATGCTGTTTAGCATACAAAATTTTAGGTTAAAAATTTGTAAATTAAATTTTTCACAGAATCCCAAAAATAGACTCAGAATTTTAATATTAATTACAAATATTTAATAAACCATTTTATTGAAACAAATTACAACTAATATTATTTTAAAGTTTCTGGCTAATAGATAATATGGGTGCTAATACTGGGTCAAGGTGTTGATAGTTTAAAGGTTAGCATTTATGCCACAGTAGCTAACATATAAATATTTGCCCATTTTTCATCTAATTTATCTTCCCATGGTGGGTTGTTGCCTATTTCCTGGTTCTCTTTTATTATCACCTCTTTGGTTTGTAACTTCCTCATTTTCTCTTGACTTTTTCTAATAATCAAACTTCTTTTACGAGGGGAAAGTGGTTTCTCATACTGTGCCTTTCGAACAAATATTCCCTCCTCAGTATCTGCTGAGTATCTTGAGAAATTTGATTGGGATAAGGATCCCTTATCTTTTGGTATACTATCTAATTTAAGATAGATATCCGACATTCTCTGCTTACCCATATTGTAACTAATAAGTAGTCAGTTAATAAAGCACATAATCGTAAAATGGTAATCAGGAAAATTAAGTATAGTTAAATAACTAAAAAGGCTTAAATCAGTGGCTCTTTCAGTAGCTCTGATACCACCTTTTCCTGTCACGGCCCAAGCCCCGGTTTGACCCGGTCAGGAGCCGCGGGACAGGAACCCGTGGTATCTATGATGCGACAGCGGAAGATTTTTAACAGGATCTTTTAAAACTCTAAAATGCCCAATTATTTTATTCCATAAATCGGGATAAACCCCTTATATTACAATAGAGGAATTTAACTACGAAATTCCCTGATTTATTAAAACATGTTTATTCATTTTAACTGAGCCACCTCTTCAAGCTTGTTAGTGCTCCGTAGCACGTTTTCCTTGATTTACAGCAGGTTGCCTGAAACATGTTTTAAAAATATTTTATCAGCGGGGAAATGCTGGCGAGTCACTCTAATTTGATAAAATGACACCTAGTTATAAATTACAGCATAAGAGCGATTACAATGGCTTCTATCTTATTTTTATTTGGCGCCGTGTCACACTGTGTGACGATGGTCATACCACTATTAGGTCCTGTCACCCAAGTAGTGATGATTATCCCTGTTAGGTCAATGAACCTAACCGGGAGAAAATTAGTAATGTGCACAATACCCCACTTGTGACAACCCGCACTAAACCAGGTATCCGTACGACTTAATTAATGATTAATTACTGCTTAATTACTGTGCTTGTTTGAACTAGCTGATGAACTGCTACTTGAATACCGATACATGAACTTACTTGCATCATACTTGCTTGTTGTCACTACAATATTTATATGCTGAACCTTAGTGACAAACATGATGCACAAAAAGCACAGTAGCACGATACACGGATAACCTATTGAACATGCTGATAAAGCCAGCATCAGGCAAACACTGCCTCCAAGGCCTATAAGAGCCTGAGATATCTGACTACACTGGTAGTGAGTGTAGGGTTATAAGGGTTGTGGAACTGCGTCTCTAGGAATAAGATACACTGATTGGATGTGCCTAAAACGTACTTTAAGTACAAAACACAGCACTTTAATACATAATCCAGCTTCTAGCTGACTAGTAAAGTGCCAAAACATGGGGAAAATAACACTAGACACTTTCTAAAGTGTGGAAACAAGATGTGTCACTAAAAATAACAATAACGACACTTTAAAGCTTTTGTAACGCTTTAACGGATTACTATCCAACCGAACAACCGGATTATACCCTGAACATGAAAATATTGTTATTTTTATTATTACTCTTTTTCTGAGCCAGTTAGGGTCCCTGATTACCCTAACACCCGTCATAACACGCTGTACATAACTAACGGAGTTTAATACTTAACTAACCTATTTAACCTAAACTCCATCCCAACTAAACTAGTTTAAATCGAACCAAACCCCCCCCCCCCTCTCATAACCGGCCCCAAACTAGAGTGAGACATACTTGGTACTTGAATAATTATTTTAATCTTCAATGTTGAATATCTAGGAGGCATATTATCTTATGGTTAATACACTCTAATTGGCCTATAAGTTCAAGCAAATACACAACATAATCTTTCACATAAACTCACCACATTACTCTCCTTCTCTCTCGCCCTCCCACTCTCGGCCGAACCCCACTCTCACACCCATCATACCTTCGGCTCTTGATCACTACATTCCAACATCATACAAGTGCTAGAGGTTACGTATTAGGAGCCTTGGAGCAAGCGGAACACGAAGAACCTCTTCCGTTAGCTTTTATCCACCCACTTTCCGTCAAGATTCTTCCCTAGCCTTGAGCTAGAGGTATATTGTTTAAAACTCGTTTTTACACGTATCTAAAGTGGTTAAAAGGATTTTCGTCGGTTAAATATCGATAACATACTTTTTGAAGCATAAAAGTCTAGTAAAAACTCTAAAAATGGTGGTTAATAGCTTATAACTTGTGTAAAAGTTGTAGTATTTGGGATTTGTAATTGTTGAGACCCGATCTATGATGTGGTAGCTCGGATCACCGTTTAACCCGACTTTGTAAGATCATGGATCTTAACATAAGCTCGTTTTTGGTTAACACAAGGGTTAAAAGGTGAAACTCTACCACACAAGAGACATGAACTTGTGTAAAAATGTTTATTTGTGTAAAAGTGATTTAACTTGTACAATAGTGTTTAAAACTAGCGGATCTACATATCTGCAAGTGGTATTTTCAAAGAACCACACGTTAAAGAAATCATGTTTTTCTAAAAAGATGGATCTTACACTAACAAACATGATTTTATAAACCACAAGTGTGTAAACACTTGTGAAATGAAAAGATCCGACAAATAACTATTTTTGGGAAAAATGACTAGAAGTTGTAAAGACGGATTTCTCTAATCACAAGGTTTTTACGAGATCAAGGTTACTTGATGTAAAGATCTACAAAAATAAAAAGGGTTTTACACTATGGTTGCGGAAAAACAACAAGTTCATGCGACTATACAATCTACATACTTATCGACTAGTTTGATGTGTCGGAAATTGTTTGATTGAATAAAGAAGTTGTTGACTTGATTTGTTAAAAGAAAATGATACGCTTAAAAGCGTGGCCACCTCCAGTTACAGAGGAAACTCTGGCGAAATTTTTCTAAAAACCTAACACTTAGAATTATTTACACAACAAGTGTTAGAACTATTTTTGACATGTTTTCGAAACATAAATTTCGCCATAACTTTATTTACTAAATATTCGGAGGTGGGATTTTCACTAAGTTAACGTGATAAATATGTTTTGTCACAACACTGTTTATGATCATTTTGTGAAAATACATAAATATTATTTTAGTGTAAAAATAATATTTACAAGCGTTAATGATCCCAAAACTTTGCGAACGCTTTCACTACAAACATATAAGTTACACCGGTAATTACATTACCACACGATTGATAAAACGTAACTTACACACATGTATTATATCCCCCATCCTTGGGTAGGAGATTAACTACCAAGTATTTACAAAAGTAAACACGAAATAGTTGTCTAACTATTTCCCAAAGACTTAAACTATAAAGCTAAGGCACGGCCGTCCGTCTAATAGAATTAGCACTTGTAGGTCGTTGCACAGCTTTCTGTTTCAGAGACACTTGGTAGAGACGCGCATTCACTGTGAGTTCATGTCCCCCTTTTCTCTAACTGTTTTCAGTTTTCTTAACTGCGGGGGTGAAATACATGTTACTATGATTACGAGTACTTCTTATACGGTATGGGTAGCGTAAGGAGGTGTTTTATTCTGATCATGTGAGTGGGTAGGAGCACATGAGGCCATTAGTCCTCATGATGGGACCGAGGGACAGGAGCGGTAGATCTATCTGGGTGTAGCGAGCCCAGCCCCAGGCCAAACTAGAAACGGACCTTGGGGTGACTTTGTCCACATACAAATGCCGTGGCGAAATCTGCTAGGTTTGAGTCTCCCTATTTGCACTTCACATATGTCAGTGGCCTTGCAAACCATTGGTGATCACAAGTCCCCTTATTGGCTACATACCACGATTATTTCTGTACTCACAAAAGTTTACTTACTCATAAGTGTTTTACATACTCACTTACACATGAACTCGCTCAACATTATTGTTGATTTTTCAACTTACATGTATTTCAGGAAATTAACGAGATCTGGCACGGTATGGCATGTTTTCCGCTGCACTAGTTTCCAAGGTCATCCGGGGTTTAGGGGATGTGTCTCTTTCCTGGACAAGACACAATCCTTAAACCATGTCTATGTTATGTTTCAGTTTGTAATGTCTGTTGAACAAGATTATGGTTGTCAGGGTATGTTAAAACAATGGTTTTGTGTTTGGTTTTCTAAACTTAATGGATGATCTTGCATATTTTACTTCATATAGCTTTGTTATGGTTAAGCTATGGTATTAAGAAGTCACACCAAATTAACCACGCTTCCGCAAAGCCAGGATGTGACAGCTTGGTATCAGAGCTCTGATCATAGCGAACTAGGATTCTTTCTCGAGTCTAGACTATGATCACTAGGGCTCTCACGAAAACATTTTTCTGCATACCACTTAAGTCCAGATCCAAAACTTTTTACAAACAAATGTTGAGCACATTTTATTAATTATAGGCTCAGCTTGGAGGGCTGAGGATCGGTCTGGAGGATCGAGGTGATCGAAGTAGTTGAGCACGTTGGTTTGTTATAGGATCGATCTGGAGGATCGAGGCTCGGTCTAGGTGACCGAGGTAGTGGGCTAGCAAGGCTAGGAAGAGTAGGCTCAGTCATGACGACTGAGGTTCGGTCAAGGAGACCGAGGAGCGATCTAAGTGGTCAAGGTGGAGGATAGAGCAGTCTTGTAGACTGGATGATGTTGGCTAGTAAGACTAGGAGAATTACGTGATACCTTACGTGGTGACTTATGTGATTACTTGATTTATGATTTATGATTGACTATTTGTGCATGTTTGTGTATATGTTACAGACACATGGATTCTGCAGACACTGGTGGTTCAGGCACCACAGGCCCGAGGCCTATCGTTTCAGACGACATTGAGTCATCGGAGCACGAGGTTTATACGTCCGACTTCACCAGCACAGATGAGGACGATTTCCAGCCTTTTGCACTACCTGACGGTGCTGGCGAGCTCGCAGATGGTCCTATCGCCGGGGATCTACCACTTGCATTAATCCCTGCTCCTATACCGCTGGCTGCGTACCCAGCTTACGATTTGCCCATCGACGATGAGGAGGATGATGTCGATATGTTTGATGAGGAGCCTTTCGAGGAGGATGCTCAGGGCGAGGCCCTTCCTGCTGCCGATCCCTTGTTGATCGCAGACGCTCCCGCCGCGGAGTCACCTGCTCACTCCCCAGTCGCGGACTCCTTTGAGTCTGTGGCCTCTGTACCCTCACATGTCCAGAGTGCGCAGCACTTCTCTTATGGATCAGATCCTGATCAGGCATCTTCTGTTGCCCCTATCCCCAGTTTCGCTTTTGACCATGATGATGAGGGGGATTCCGATCCTATGTTTCCCCCAGGATTCGACCCTGATCGTGATCTAGAGTATGTTCCGATGGACCAGTTCATGGAGGATCCAATAGACGCTGTTGACCTATTTGATCCGATTGACCCAGAGTTCGATTTTGATATGGCTTTTGATGACTTCGAGCCTGCCGTTGCTCCTGAGCAGGCAGCCGCTCTAGACCCTATACCCGAGCATGACCCAGTACATGCTGACATCCCTTTTGAGCCTGTTGTTGCTGATCTCCCTGTAGATGTTCCTGTGATTGAGGGCGATCATGTTGCTGTTGATCCCGTTGTTCCCTTACCCGTTGGTGATATACCTGCTGACCACCCTATAGAGCACTTTGCACCCGTTCACCCTGTTGTTGTTCCCTTACTTGATCCCGTCCCACTAGAGCCCGGACATGCACTGTTCGCGGCACCTATGGATCCACCGGATGAGTCCGCACAGCACGGTTGGATACCGGCTGATGAGGATGTTCCACCTTTTCCCCACAGATTCCTGTTGCACCACATATTGACTTTTCATTTCAGGTTCCTATGTTTGTACCTCCAGTAGGGCCTGGAGAGGGTTCTTCAGCTCACCCTGATGGGCATGTACCGATGCCTATCCCTTTCATGCCTCAGACGTCATCTGTTCCACCCGCTGTTGCTCCATTTCGCGTGGCACCTTTTGACCCCACTAGTGAGCCATTTCTTTGGGCACCCGACCCTGGCATGCCACCTACTGACCCCTATCATGCGTTTCACAGGGGATACACTATCGAGGACGTCTTGATGTCCTTTGTCGCACAGCACGAGTCCCACACACAGCGTATCCAGGAGCTCGAGAGAGCTCGGCTGGCACCATGTCAGTGCCATGGTCAGGCACCCTCCCCTCTACAGCCGTTTCGACCATTGTCTCCAGATATTGCTGCTCGTCTCTTTGCATTAGAGCAGCAGATTGCTTCCATCATCCGTACACAGCGAGCCCAGGAGGAGGACTGGCTCCAGTTACGCCGCTTGTTTTACACCCACTTTCCCCCTCCTCCACCACCATCTGCATAGAGCTCACCAGTTACTGATTAGGTAGACGAGGATGAGAAGACGGTGATTGTTGGATTGCACAGTATTTTGGAGACCACTTTATGATTTTGACTCTTGTTGACATGTACTTGATGTTGTATTTGACACTGATTTGTATGACACTATGATGTACTGATACACTTACTCTGTGGTCTTGATGTATGACAATCGCAGTATTCTCATCATATCTGTTTCGCTTGATTACTTATTTGCATTATTATGTGGGTAATTGATATATGTGATGTATTGATGACATGAGATATTACGTGCTATTACTATTACTATATACGTACATTTTACTATGGCCTGATCAACGTGAACACATCTTTTAGAAGATGCCACCAAAACGCCCAACACCAATGCCTACTAATGAGGCAGAGCTACAGCAAGTCATTGCAGCTGCCATAGCACTGTACGCAGCATCTCAGCCAGGAGCGAGCGGAAGTGTTAACCAAGGCAATAACAATCCACCTCACGGTAATACCAAGCCATCTGGACCCACCATGAACTAGTTGGAGATTTTAGAGATAATGCTAATGCCAATCACATGTTTTAACATACGTGCAGGATGCACCTACAAGCAGTTTTTAGACTGCAAACCGGTCAACTTCGATGGCACAGGAGGTGCAGTTGCCTTCACCCGCTGGGCTGAGAAAACCGATTCTGTTTTACGCATGAGCAAATGCGCAGAGGATCAGCAAGTCACATACATCTCAGGGCTGTTTCTAGATGGAGCCCTCTCTTGGTGGAATCTACAAGTACAAACATTAGGCGAAGCTGCTGCCTACGCGCTGACCTGGAACGAATTGAAAGAACTTATGCGCAAAAAGTATTGTTCTCGCGCAGAAATTCAAAAGTTGGAAACTGAATTTTGGCACTTAAAGATGGACGGTCCAAAGGTTGCAGAATACGTCCAAAGGTTTCACGACTTATCTCAAGTGGTTCCTTACATGGTTACACCTGAATACAAGCGAATCGAGCGTTTCATTTGGGGCTTGGCTCCCCAAATCATAAGTATGGTGACCTCTTCAAAGCCTGCGACAATTACTGAGGCGATTGATTTGAGCGTGGCTCTCACAGAAGAGGCCATTCGTCTGAACAAGTTTGGTGATGCCAAGGCAAAGGAGAAAGAGACTCATGTTGAGTCGTCAGGAGGTAACAAGCGGAAGTTCTCAAACTTCAAGCAGGGCGCCAGTGTGGCGGTTAAGAAAGGAGGATCAGTTGGAAATGGGAAGAAAGGAAAAGGATACCAGGGCACCCAACCCAAGTGTAACAACTGTCAGCGCCACCATACTGGCCATTGTAATGTGAAAGTATGTGAAGCATGTGGAAAGCTGGGCCACTCGAAAGATTCTTGTTGGGCTAGTGCTGGCCGAGGAGGCCAGGGAGGATTTGGAAATAGGAATGATAACCGTGGTGGAAATGGAAACCGCCCACAAGGAAATTTTGGAGGAAACAGAAATCAAGGCAACAATGCTAACCAAGCGGGCGCAGTGAATCGTAATCCGGGGAATGATCAAGCTGGTGGAAACGGGCAGAGACTTGGATGCTATAACTGCGGTGAAATCGGGCATTTTAAGAAGAACTGCCCAACGTTGAACCAAGCCCGTGGAAGAGTATTCCAAATCGAAGCTAGGGAGGCGCGCCAGGATCCCAATGTTGTTACTGGTACGTTCCCTGTGAACCAACGCTATGCATCCGTTTTATTTGATACTGGTGCCGATTATAGCTTCGTATCGTTAAAATTTAAGAACATGCTTGGGTTAGCCGCTAATAAGTTAGATTTTCCCTACTCGATCGAATTAGCTAATGGAAAATTAGTTGAAGCCAACGAAGTTATCAGAGGTTGCGTGATTGAATTGGGAGAACGTGAGTTTACTTTGGATCTACTACCAGTCCAGTTGGGAAGCTTCGACGTGGTGGTAGGAATGGATTGGTTATCAGGAAACAAGGCTGAGATTGTATGTCACGAGAAAGTTGTTCGTATCCCAACCGATGATGGTGAGACAATTGTGGTTCACGGAGAGAAGCGTGACACACCGCTAAGATTTATCAGCTGCTTGAAAGCAAGGAAGTGTTTACAGAAAGGATGTGTTGCTTTTCTGGCACACATCGTGGATAAGAAGGCCGCTGAGCCAAGAATCGAAGACATCCCTGTCGTGAGGGAATACCCAGAAGTCTTCCCAGAAGACTTACCTGGACTGCCACCTCAGAGGCAAGTAGAGTTTCACATTGACTTAGTTCCAGGCGCCGCGCCTGTAGCTAAGGCACCTTATAGACTTGCTCCGTCTGAGATGCAGGAATTGTCGACACAACTTCAAGAGTTGTTAGACAAGGGTTTTATCCGACCAAGCTTCTCTCCTTGGGGAGCTCCGGTCCTGTTTGTCAAGAAAAAGGACGGAAGTTTCCGCATGTGTATTGACTACAGAGAATTAAACAAGCTGACGATCAAGAATAGGTACCCTCTGCCAAGATTCGACGATCTGTTTGATCAACTGCAAGGCTCGAACTATTATTCAAAGATCGATCTTCGATCTGGATACCATCAGTTGAGGATTCAAGAGGAGAGTATCCCGAAAACAGCCTTCAGAACTCGTTATGGACACTACGAGTTCCTTGTTATGCCGTTTGGTCTGACAAACGCACCTGCAGTCTTTATGGACTTGATGAATAGGGTTTGCAAGCCATACTTGGACAAGTTCGTGATTGTATTCATCGACGACATCTTGATTTATTCAAAGACGAAGGCTGAACACGAACAGCATCTAAGAGCCATTCTAGAGCAACTGAAGAAGGAACAACTGTACGCCAAATTCTCCAAGTGCGAGTTTTGGCTACGCGAAGTCCAATTCCTTGGGCACGTGGTGAATGGAGATGGAATCCACGTGGACCCAACAAAGATCGAGGCGAACAAGGATTGGGAAACGCCTAAGACGCCAACCGAGATTCGACAATTCTTGGGTTTGGCTGGCTACTATCGAAGGTTCATTGAGGATTTCTCAAAAATCGCTCAACCATTGACGCTCCTCACGCAGAAAGATAAGAAGTTTGATTGGGGAATCAAACAGGATGAAGCATTTCAGATTCTGAAGGATAAGCTCTGCAATGCGCCTATCTTAGCTCTACCAGAAGGTACTGATGATTTTGTGGTATACTGCGACGCATCGCGCCAAGGATTGGGTTGCGTGTTGATGCAACGCCAAAAGGTAATTGCTTATGCATCGCGTCAACTGAAAGTGCACGAAAAGAACTATACCACACATGATTTGGAGCTCGGCGCAGTGGTTTTTGCTTTAAAGATCTGGAGACACTACCTATATGGTACGAAGTGCACAATCTTTACAGATCACAAGAGCCTACAGCATATATTCAACCAGAAGGAGTTGAATATGAGGCAAAGACGATGGGTTGAGTTGCTAAACGATTACGACTGCGAGATAAAATATCATCCGGGGAAGGCGAATGTGGTCGCCGATGCCCTAAGTCGAAAGGAAAGGATCAAGCCCATAAGGGTTAGGGCTCTAGAGATGATTATCCGAACCGACCTTTCCTTGCGCATACGTGCTGCACAAAAGGAAGCTCTCAAGGAGGGAAACCTTGAGGAAGAATATCTCCGTGGAATGGAGAAGCTTTTGGTACCAAACGAGGAAGGAACGTTATGTTTTGAGAAAAGGATTTGGGTTCCTCTGTTTGGTGGATTAAGGGAAGTTATTTTCAACGAAGCGCATAAGTCACGGTACTCTATCCACCCTGGATCGGATAAGATGTACCAGGATCTCAAGGAATATTATTGGTGGCCTAGGATGAAAGGCGATGTTGCTGTTTACGTGAGCAAATGTTTAACGTGCGCTAAGGTTAAAGCGGAATACCAGAAGCCTTCAGGGCTACTGCAACAACCTGAGATTCCCAAGTGGAAATGGGAACAAATCTCCATGGATTTTATTACGAAATTGCCAAGAACGCCAAGAGGCCATGACATGATTTGGGTGATAGTTGACCGCCTAACAAAGTCCGCACACTTTCTGCCAATCAGAGAGAAAGACAGTACTAGTAAACTTGCGGAAACATACATGAGAGAGATTGTCGCACGCCATGGAGTACCTCTCTCAATCATCTCTGATAGAGACGGAAGGTTTGTGTCAAGGATATGGCAATCCTTCCAAGAAGCTTTTGGCTCACAATTGAATCTGAGCACTGCGTTTCATCCGCAAACTGACGGCCAGAGCGAGCGAACAATACAAACTTTGGAAGACATGCTGAGGGCATGTGTTATGGATTTGGGCGGTAGCTGGGATAAACACTTACCTTTGGTCGAATTTTCATACAACAACAGCTACCACACCAGTATTGGTGTCGCGCCATTTGAAGCCCTCTACGGACGCAAGTGCCGATCACCACTATGTTGGGCTGACGCAGGTGATAGGCAGCTTGCTGGTCCCGAGATCTTCCAAGAGACGACAGACAAGGTTGCGCAAATTCTTAAACGCATCGAAGCAGCTCGCCACAGACAAAAGGCCTATGCGGATCCAAACCGGAAACATGTGGATTTCCAAGTTGGAGAAATGGTGTTATTGAAAGTTTCACCCTGGAAGGGGGTGGCACGCTTTGGGAAGCGTGGGAAGTTAAATCCGCGCTACATTGGTCCCTTCAGAATTCTGGAAAGAATTGGAACAGTAGCATACAAGTTGGACCTACCTGCCGAACTAAATGGTGTTCACGATACATTTCATGTATCCAATTTAAAGAAAAGTCCAACTCAAGTTGACGTTGCCATTCCCACCGACGAGATTCATGTTGACGACACGCTCCACTTCGTTGAAGAACCTGTCGAGGTCACAGACTGGAAAGTTAACAAGACCCGCCGGAGCAGTGTCAAGCTCGTCAAAGTTCGTTGGAATGCCAGACATGGTCCTGAATTCACCTGGGAACGTGAGGACCGGATGAAAGAAAAGTACCCCCACTTATTTCCTAAGAACTCTGCATCTACAAGCAGAACTTAAATTTCGGGACGAAATTTATTTAACGGGGGGAGAATGTGACAACCCGCACTAAACCAGGTATCCGTACGACTTAATTAATGATTAATTACTGCTTAATTACTGTGCTTGTTTGAACTAGCTGATGAACTGCTACTTGAATACTGATACATGAACTTACTTGCATCATACTTGCTTGCTGTCACTACAATATTTATATGCTGAACCTTAGTGACAAACATGATGCACAAAAAGCACAGTAGCACGATACACGGATAACCTATTGAACATGCTGATAAAGCCAGCATCAGGCAAACACTGCCTCCAAGGCCTATAAGAGCCTGAGATATCTGACTACACTGGTAGTGAGTGTAGGGTTATAAGGGTTGTGGAACTGCGTCTCTAGGAATAAGATACACTGATTGGATGTGCCTAAAACGTACTTTAAGTACAAAACACAGCACTTTAATACATAATCCAGCTTCTAGCTGACTAGTAAAGTGCCAAAACATGGGGAAAATAACACTAGACACTTTCTAAAGTGTGGAAACAAGATGTGTCACTAAAAATAACAATAACGACACTTTAAAGCTTTTGTAACGCTTTAACGGATTACTATCCAACCGAACAACCGGATTATACCCGGAACATGAAAATATTGTTATTTTTATTATTACTCTTTTTCTGAGCCAGTTAGGGTCCCTGATTACCCTAACACCCGTCATAACACGCTGTACATAACTAACGGAGTTTAATACTTAACTAACCTATTTAACCTAAACTCCATCCCAACTAAACTAGTTTAAATCGAACCAACCCCCCCCCCCCCCTCTCATAACCGGCCCCAAACTAGAGTGAGACATACTTGGTACTTGAATAATTATTTTAATCTTCAATGTTGAATATCTAGGAGGCATATTATCTTATGGTTAATACACTCTAATTGGCCTATAAGTTCAAGCAAATACACAACATAATCTTTCACATAAACTCACCACATTACTCTCCTTCTCTCTCGCCCTCCCACTCTCGGCCGAACCCCACTCTCACACCCATCATACCTTCGGCTCTTGATCACTACATTCCAACATCATACAAGTGCTAGAGGTTACGTATTAGGAGCCTTGGAGCAAGCGGAACACGAAGAACCTCTTCCGTTAGCTTTTATCCACCCACTTTCCGTCAAGATTCTTCCCTAGCCTTGAGCTAGAGGTATATTGTTTAAAACTCGTTTTTACACGTATCTAAAGTGGTTAAAAGGATTTTCGTCGGTTAAATATCGATAACATACTTTTTGAAGCATAAAAGTCTAGTAAAAACTCTAAAAATGGTGGTTAATAGCTTATAACTTGTGTAAAAGTTGTAGTATTTGGGATTTGTAATTGTTGAGACCCGATCTATGATGTGGTAGCTCGGATCACCGTTTAACCCGACTTTGTAAGATCATGGATCTTAACATAAGCTCGTTTTTGGTTAACACAAGGGTTAAAAGGTGAAACTCTACCACACAAGAGACATGAACTTGTGTAAAAATGTTTATTTGTGTAAAAGTGATTTAACTTGTACAATAGTGTTTAAAACTAGCGGATCTACATATCTGCAAGTGGTATTTTCAAAGAACCACACGTTAAAGAAATCATGTTTTTCTAAAAAGATGGATCTTACACTAACAAACATGATTTTATAAACCACAAGTGTGTAAACACTTGTGAAATGAAAAGATCCGACAAATAACTATTTTTGGGAAAAATGACTAGAAGTTGTAAAGACGGATTTCTCTAATCACAAGGTTTTTACGAGATCAAGGTTACTTGATGTAAAGATCTACAAAAATAAAAAGGGTTTTACACTATGGTTGCGGAAAAACAACAAGTTCATGCGACTATACAATCTACATACTTATCGACTAGTTTGATGTGTCGGAAATTGTTTGATTGAATAAAGAAGTTGTTGACTTGATTTGTTAAAAGAAAATGAT
Source organism: Helianthus tuberosus (assembly GCA_030545235.1). Lineage (NCBI taxonomy): Eukaryota > Viridiplantae > Streptophyta > Magnoliopsida > Asterales > Asteraceae > Helianthus > Helianthus tuberosus. The sequence continues at coordinate 40,738,105 of CM060402.1, read as the reverse complement.
ACGCTTAAAAGCGTGGCCACCTCCAGTTACAGAGGAAACTCTGGCGAAATTTTTCTAAAAACCTAACACTTAGAATTATTTACACAACAAGTGTTAGAACTATTTTTGACATGTTTTCGAAACATAAATTTCGCCATAACTTTATTTACTAAATATTCGGAGGTGGGATTTTCACTAAGTTAACGTGATAAATATGTTTTGTCACAACACTGTTTATGATCATTTTGTGAAAATACATAAATATTATTTTAGTGTAAAAATAATATTTACAAGCGTTAATGATCCCAAAACTTTGCGAACGCTTTCACTACAAACATATAAGTTACACCGGTAATTACATTACCACACGATTGATAAAACGTAACTTACACACATGTATTATATCCCCCATCCTTGGGTAGGAGATTAACTACCAAGTATTTACAAAAGTAAACACGAAATAGTTGTCTAACTATTTCCCAAAGACTTAAACTATAAAGCTAAGGCACGGCCGTCCGTCTAATAGAATTAGCACTTGTAGGTCGTTGCATAGCTTTCTGTTTCAGAGACACTTGGTAGAGACGCGCATTCACTGTGAGTTCATGTCCCCCTTTTCTCTAACTGTTTTCAGTTTTCTTAACTGCGGGGGTGAAATACATGTTACTATGATTACGAGTACTTCTTATACGGTATGGGTAGCGTAAGGAGGTGTTTTATTCCGATCATGTGAGTGGGTAGGAGCACATGAGGCCATTAGTCCTCATGATGGGACCGAGGGACAGGAGCGGTAGATCTATCTGGGTGTAGCGAGCCCAGCCCCAGGCCAAACTAGAAACGGACCTTGGGGTGACTTTGTCCACATACAAATGCCGTGGCGAAATCTGCTAGGTTTGAGTCTCCCTATTTGCACTTCACATATGTCAGTGGCCTTGCAAACCATTGGTGATCACAAGTCCCCTTATTGGCTACATACCACGATTATTTCTGTACTCACAAAAGTTTACTTACTCATAAGTGTTTTACATACTCACTTACACATGAACTCGCTCAACATTATTGTTGATTTTTCAACTTACATGTATTTCAGGAAATTAACGAGATCTGGCACGGTATGGCATGTTTTCCGCTGCACTAGTTTCCAAGGTCATCCGGGGTTTAGGGGATGTGTCTCTTTCCTGGACAAGACACAATCCTTAAACCATGTCTGTGTTATGTTTCAGTTTGTAATGTCTGTTGAACAAGATTATGGTTGTCATGGTATGTTAAAACAATGGTTTTGTGTTTGGTTTTCTAAACTTAATGGATGATCTTGCATATTTTACTTCATATAGCTTTGTTATGGTTAAGCTATGGTATTAAGAAGTCACACCAAATTAACCACGCTTCCGCAAAGCAAGGGTGTGACACCACTAGCCAGTGATTTAAGATATCCACGACTTACTCCCTGTAATTATAACATTTGAAAAATGGAGTATTGTAAAACATTGTTGATAAAAAGAGAATGACTCACATTGCAGATTTATACGGGCAGAGTTTAGCCTACTGATTAGCCTTGTGACCTAAATTTAAACAACATGCACACGAACTAGGTTAGTAACTAATACAGCATTTACGATAACTCACGAGATTAAACCCTGACAACGAATGACAAAGTGCGATACTTAAACATCCATCGAATTCACGACGAATGACAAAGCATAACCCTAATGTGGGCAGCACTTAAACATCCATTTGACAGTTTCAATCGATCGGATATTGAATCGTAGCAGCGATCGAGTTAATACCCGGTATCGTAGCAGCGCCTCGCTATAATAATTGAAATTCACAATTTAGAGCAGTGTAAATTCGTTTTTGTGAAGTGATTTCGACACCAGAAGACTGCTCGTAGCCCAAGCTATTTATAGCTGAAAATTGAGGTTCATACGGCCCGCGTGAACCTTAGCTCGAACCTTACGTGGCCCGCGTGGGCACCTATATCATAGATTAGGGCATCCGTGTCATGCGTAGGTATGCCACTTGGACGACACGTGGATCCGGAACACTTATCCGGTCAAACATGGGTTGACGTGGCCCGCGTAAGACTAAGCCAACTCTTACGCGGCCCGCCTGAAGACCATTTTTCTGATTTTCTTGATTTTTCATGCAGAGTATGGTTTCAGGGGTCCAGGTTTTTATTTACGGGTCAGTTCAGGACATTTTTGAGAGACCTTACAGTTTGTACGCGAGAAGAGGACCAGAGGAGGAACCTAGCTCAAAGGCTTACCCAGGAATTCCGTTCTGGAAATTCCAATCGTAGGAAAAATGTAGGTTCTACTTCTGCACCCTATTGCAAGTATTGCAAAAGGAAGCATTCTGGAAGATGTTCCATATACTGTAACTTCTGCAAAATATCTAGACACAAGGAAGACGACTGCAGGAAGAAACCCAACAATAGGATATGTTACAACTGTGGAGAACAAGGTCATATCAAGCCAAACTGTCCGAAACTAGCTCCAGCTACGAATACCAAGACTACTAAAAATGCTAGTGCATTTGTTTTGACTGCAGAAGAAGCCAAGATGATTTTGGACGTGATTGCCGGTACGTTTTTTGTTAATGATGTTTTTGTTAAAGTATTATTTGACTCTGGTGCGAACCAAAGTTTTATTAATACTTCATTTTGCAAACTTCTCAATCAACCATTAACTAAACTCTCACAAGAATGTCTAGTAGAGACAGCAAATGGAGAAACCATTAAGATTTCTGAATTCTTGCAGGGAGCAAGAATAGAATTTTTAAATCAAAAGTTTATTGCAAACCTTTACCCAATGAATCTGGAAGGATTTGATGTTGTATTAGGAATGGATTGGTTAATAGCCAATAAAGCCAGTATTTTATGTGATCAAAAGTCAATCCAAGTAAATTCACCAAAGGGTGAAAAGATCACAATTAAAGGAGACAATCCATCTAGATCCACGAAATTCATTTCTGTAATGAAAACAGCCAGTTATCTAAGAAAAGGATCATTAGTGTATTTGATTTCTATAATCACTTGCACTAAAGGAAAAGAACTGAAGGATATTCCAGTAGTATCCCAGTTTCCAGATGTGTTTCCGGAAGAACTACCAGGACTACCGCCAGATAGGGAAGTTGAATTCAGAATCCATCTGCTACCAGGAACAGCACCTATTGCCAAAGCACCCTACCGTTTGGCACCAGCAGAAATGCAGGAATTAAAGAAACAATTGGACGAATTGTTGGAGAAAGGATTCATACAGCCAACTTCATCGCCATGGGGAGCACCAATACTGTTCGTCAAAAAGAAAGATGGATCAATGCGTATGTGAATTGATTACTGTGAATTGAACAAAGTCACGATTAAGAATCGGTACCCATTACCGAGAATCGATGATTATTTGACCAGTTGCAAGGAGCTCGATTTTTCTCTAAAATCGATTTACGGTCAGGATATCATCAATTAAAGGTACAGGAAGAGGACATTCCTAAGACCGCTTTCAGAACAAGGTATGGTCATTATGAATTTACTGTCATGCCATTTGGTTTAACCAATGCCCCAGCCGCATTTATGGACATGATGAACCGAATATGTAAGCCATATTTGGAAAAATTCATAATTGTCTTTATAGATGATATTCTCATTTACTCTAAAAGTGATGAGGAACATGCAAAACATTTACACACACTTCTAAGTTTATTGAGAAAGGAAAAGCTTTATGCAAAATTTTCAAAGTGCGAATTTTGGTTAGAACATGTACAGTTTCTTGGACATTTAGTCAATCATGAAGGAATTCATGTGGATCCCACCAAGATCGAGGCAATTACCAAATGGAAAACCCCTGAATCACCAACCGAGGTTAGAAGTTTCTTAGGATTGGCCGGTTATTATAGAAGATTTATTCGAGATTTTTTTAGAATAGCCATTCCCTTAACTAAGCTAACCTGTAAATCTGTTAAGTTTGAATGGGGACCAAAACAAGAGGAAGCCTTTAGAATTCTTAAGCAAAGATTAAGTCATGCACCCATATTAGCGTTACCAGAAGGAACTGAAGACTTTGTAGTCTACTGTGACGCTTCTAAGTTATGTTATGGATGTGTGTTGATGCAACGTCAAAAGGTTATAGCCTATGCATCTAGACAACTTAAGAATCATGAAGAAAATTTTTCAACCCATGATTTGGAATTAGGAGCCATAATTTTTGCCCTTAAGATTTGGAGACATTATCTTTACAGTAGTAAGTTTACCATTTTCACCGACCATAAGAGTTTAAGATATGTTTTCGGGCAAAAGGAGTTGAATATGAGACAAAGGCGCTAGATGGAAATTCTTAGTGATTATGATTGTAATATACAGTATCATGCAGGAAAGGCTAATGTGGTAGCTAATGCTTTAAGTCGAAAGTATCATGAAAAACCAAAAAGAATGTGTTCTCTTAAGTTAAACCTACAGGTAGATTTAAATGATCAGATTAGAGAAGCACAAGAACCAGTAATCAAGGATGATACTGAAAAGTTGATAGGAATGATTAAAGAATTAGAAAAAGGAACAGATGGAATTTGGAGATTCCATAAGAAAAGAATGTGGATACCTAAATTAGGAAACATACGCCATCGTATATTAGAAGAAGCCCATAAGTCTAAATATACGATGCATTCTGGAAGTGATAAGATGTATCAGGATTTAAGAAAGAATTTTTGGTCGATAGGAATGAAAAAGTATATAGCAGCTTATGTTTTTAAGTGTTTAACCTGTTCACAAGTCAAAACTGAACATCAGAAACCCTCAGGATTGTTGCAGCAGTTAGAAATGCCCGTATGAAAATGGGAATTGATAACAATGGATTTTGTTACCAAGTTACCCAAAACAAGAAAAGGTAATGATACAATCTGGGTGATTGTAGATAGACTAACTAAGTCAGCTCATTTTCTACCAATGAAGGAAACTTGCAGTATGGAACAGTTAGCTAAGCTGTATGTAAATGAAATAGTTTCATTACATGGAATTCCTTTATCAATTGCTTCTGATAGAGATAGTCGCTTTACCTCTCATTTTTTGACAAGTTTCCAAAAGGCAATGGGAACCAAGCTAAATCTAAGCACCGCTTATCATCCTCAAACGGACGGACAAAGCGAAAGGACAATTCAGACAATGGAAGATATGCTTAGAGATTGTGTAATTGATTTCGGAGGTAATTGGGACGATCACTTACCATTGATAGAATTTTCTTACAATAACAGTTATCACACAAGTATCAATGCTGCATCATTCGAAGCAATTTATGGACGAAAGTGTCAAACCCCAATCTGTTGGGCAGAAATTGGGGAAAAACAACTATCTGGACCTGAGATAGTACAAGAAACAACAGATAAGATTGTTCAAGTCAAGGAACGACTGAAAGCAGCACGTGATCGACAAAAGAGCTATGTGGATAACATACGCAAGCTGTTGGAATTTCAAGTAGGAGACAAAGTGTTATTGAAAGTCTCTCCTTGGAAAGGAGTGGTAAGATTCATCAAAAGGGGAAAGCTAAGCCCCAGGTATGTTGGACCATTTGAGATTATTAGAAGAATAGGACCTGTAGCCTATCAGGTACAACTGCCAGAGGAAATGGCAAGAATACATGATGTATTCGATGTATCTAATCTCAAGAAATGCTTAGCTGATGAATCACTGGTAGTACCTCTAAAGGATATAGAGGTAAATGAGCAATTAAAATTTGTAGAAAGGCCTCTACAGATTGAAGACAGAAAAGTCAAGAACCTCAAGCACAAGAGATTAGTTTTGGTCAAAGTGAAATGGGACTCCAGGAGAGGACCGGAGTACACTTGGGAGCTTGAATCAGAAATGCAAAGGAAATACCCGCATCTATTCCAGTAGATCTCGAGAACGAGCTCTAAAACAAGGTGGGGATGATATAACAACCCTCCTAAATAATTTTCGACACCCCTAATATATTTAAAATATCCCAATACGTCCTAAAATGTACCCCGTATGCGAAAACCGGGCCCCAAATACATTATATAATTAAAAAAATAAAAATCAATTTTTAATGGCACTCGCGGGCCGCGTAGCCCTTGGCTACCTCCTACGCGAGGCGCGACAGATAGGCCACCAGGAGAAGCCCGGAGCTGCCACGTGGCAGCAACGTGTTGGACCTAGTGTGATGACCCGGACAAGCTAGGCCCTACTACCCCTACGACGCGGGCCGTGAAGCCCTTAGAGGACTTCTACGCGGGCCGCGAGGAACTCGAAATCAGCTCCTACAAATTGGGAGCTCAGGCCTTCAGTCCGAACTCGCACCACAACTCTTTCTCTCTCAAAATTATATAGTATAGGCATAATCCTCGGGTATTATACCCCCCTAAATAGCAAAGTTCTGGCCCGTTGTAAGTATTATAACCCCGGTTACGTATTAGATACGTTGCCCGATTGATCCAGGGTTCCGTAACGGCTGGCGAGGTTCTGCCCGACGTAGTCGTTGGAATGCCATCTTGGGGAGGGTATTACTAATGTAAATATTGGGTTATTATACTAATACGTGTGCATTTGTATAATTTATAGATAATCACCAGGAAACCCTAAAGGAAAACCTAAGACAGCAATGTGAGTAATCTCCTTTTTGCAAACTGTTTTACAAAACCTTTATTTATTTAAATTGTAATTAGCAGTGATTGAGTCTTGTAATTGTTCAATTACTGCCGGTATGTTGGGGTTTTGTATACAAAATGTGGAACACGTTACCATTGGACAAAGAATTAGCCAATGTGTAATATGACCCACCAGTCAGGATTGATAGTATTGAATGAGTAATTGTGTAGATGTAAACATGTAATCGCTCTCAATACTGTAAATTGATAAAATCTGTTTTGATTAAACTGAGATTCACTCACCAGTATTTCCCACTGACAAAATGTTTTTAAACGCGTTTCAGGTAACAAAATGTGAAAGCCAAACTAGAAGCCAGTTGGACAGCACTGAAGGCTTGGAAAAGTGACTATAAAAGTTACCTAAATAAAGAGATGTTTTATTAAATAAAATAGGATTTATTCCTATGAAAACGTGTGTACTTAAAACTTGGGATTTTCCCACATGTTTAGTATTATGAAAGTGTGGTATTTTACTCTGATAAAATATTTTCCTAACTACGGTCCTGATGTAATTCCCGCTGCCAAAATGATAAACACCGATACTGGCCACGGCTGCCCGTTCCCGGGTTATTAGGGGACGGGGGTTGTGACACTCCACCTCAAACCGAAGATCATCTCTCTTGGATACACTTTTGTTCACAAATTCCATGATATCTTTGTACAGGAAATTCTCCCTGCACTGAACATTTCTACTCACAATCACCTTTGGATTTTGCAACCTCCAAAGTCTGTATCCCTTTACACCTTCAGTATATCCCAGCATTATACACTTTTGAGATCTTGTATCCAACTTATCATGTCTGACTTGAGAATACACCAAAGACCCAAAAACTTTCAAATCTTCATACTCAGGTTTATCACCAGACCACATCTCCATAGGTGTCTTCATCGGAATTGCTGATGAAGGACATCTATTGATCAAATAAGATGCTTACGATACAACTTCACCCTAGAACTTCTTTGGAATCCCTGAAGTTGCTAACATGCACCTCACCCTCTCCAACAAAGTTCTATTCATTCTTTCAGCCAAACCATTCTGTTGTGGAGTACCAGGAACGGTTAAGTGTCTGGCTATACTATTTTCTTTACAAAATTGATCAAACTCATGATTACAAAACTCCAGCCCGTTATCTGTTCTGATTTTCTTCACTTTCTTCTCAGTTTGATTCTCCACCAATACTTTCCATTCTTGAAACTTCTTGAAAGTATCACTCTTATGTTTAAGCACATAAACCCACACTCTTCTTGAGTAATCATCTATGATGGACAAGAAGTATCTACCACCCCTCAAAGTTTCTGTTCTTGCAGGCCCCCACAGATCAGAGTGAACATAGTCTAAGACTCCCTTAGAGCTATGTTTTCCTTTGCTGAACTTCACTCTTTTCTATTTGCCCAAAACACAGCTTTCACAAAAGCTTATATCACAGTTCTTTAAACCTCCAAGAACTTGTTGTTTTGACAATTCAATCAGGCCTTGTTGACTTATATGACCAAGTCTCTTATGCCACTTCAGGGCTTCATCATCACCTTCTTCACTTGCCACCGAAGCCACTCCACCAACAACTTTACAATCCAACATGTAAATGTTGTTCTTGATTCTAGTACCACTGAGCACCACCATAGACCCTTTTATGACTCTAGCCTTTCCATCTCTAAGACTAACATGATATCCCATCTTCTCTAAAGTACCAAGAGATAACAAACTTCTCTTAAGATTAGGGATGTACCTCACACCTTTGAGATCAAATGTAATGCCAGATTCTGTCTTCATTGTGCCTGTACCAATGCCAAGAATCTGACAAGGCCTGTCATCACCAAGCTTTACAGACCCCATGTCTACCATTTTCAATTCTTTGAAGGCTTCTCTCAGGGGTGTCATATGGAATGAACACCCTGAATCCATTACCCACTTCTCTTGGTTACAATCACTTGTGACCACAAGAACATCAGCACTGTCATAACCTCCTTTTGACTGATCATCAGAATCTACATGACTACTTTGCCCCTTGGAGTAATTACTACTTTGCCCTCTTGAATAACTACCTTCACCTTTTCTTTTCTTGAATTCTGGACAGTCTTTCTTGAAGAGTTTCTCTGAATTACAAACAAAACATCTCCTCTTGAATCTTGACTTGGATTTTGACCTGGAATTTCTGATGCCACTGCTTTCCTTTGATCTGACCTTCCTCTCACAAACAAACCATCTCCACCTTCTTCTTTAGAATCTGACCTCTTCTTCAATTCTTTTGAATTCAAGGCTGACAACACATCTTCCATAGACTGAGTATCTCTACCATACATCAATGTATCCACAAAGTGTTCATATGATGAAGGTAAAGAAGTGAGAAATATAATGGCCTGATCTTCATCATCCAACTCCACCTCAATATTTTCAAGATCCAAGATCAACTTGTTGAATTCATCTGTATGGTCTTCAAGACTCTTCCCTGATGACATGTGAAATGTGTACAACCTCTTCTTCGAATACAATCGATTTGCCAAAGATTTAGTCATATACAATGACTATAACTTTGCCCAAATCCCAGCAGCAGACGTCTCCTTTGATACTTCACGAAGAACTCGATCACCCAGACTCAATATGATTGCACTATGAGCCTTCTCGAGCATATCCTTCTTCTCTTTATCATTTAAGCCTTCAGGAAGTTTATCTTCTCCTTTCAGCGCATCTACCACACCATTATGAACCATAAGATCCCTCATCTTCACACGCCATAGACTGAAATCATTCCTCCCATCGAATTTCTCCAATTCAAACTTCGTCGACACCATCTTTGATCTTTGATTGCGGAATTGAACGTCAATTTCTTCAAATCGAGCCACCAATGGCTCTGATACCACTTGTTAGATAAACAACCAGAAATTAACCCTGAGAATACTTGAGAAACAATGAATATCAACGATTGAATGATTGAATCTTATTGAATTGGAAAACAAATTACAAGAAAGAAATTACAAAAGGAATTGAAATTGAAGAAGTATCTACAACTATTACAAACCACTTATTTATACTATAGGCTCCAAATTCAGTTACAACAGACCGTTGTAAGAATTTTCACTAATAACCCCTGATCTTACAAGAAAGTAAAAATCAGCCCCTGTAACTCAACCACTGCTTTTTCCTTAACAACTGATCCCCAGCAGCCACTGAAACTCCATCCACTGTTTCCTATTCACTGCTTATTACAACAGCAGTTGTCCAACAGTTGTTTACCATCAGTGATTATTATTAGCTATTTACCTTCATCAGTGTTTGAACATAAGCAGTGCTTATAAGGCACTTTCATCAGTGGTTTGCCTCCTTAGTAATCAACAGTGATTTGCTCTTATTTATTATTCTGAACTCATCAGTGGTTTCTGTTAAACTAAAATGTTACTTCTTTTCAACAATATAAAGCTCTAATTGTTTTCTTGTGATGACATCTTATATTCTACCCCAGATGAGGAAAACAATCTCACACCACCACTGATCAGGTCGCTCTGAACCATCACATGTTTTATTATAAAAAGAGTAAACTTTCGTTTTGCTCCTTGTATTTTGATTGTTTTAACGGTTTTGCCCCAATCATTTAAAAACGGGTAGTTTCCTTCCTGATGTTTCGATTTTGTCGCTAATTTGCTCCCCGTCTCTAATTCAGTTAAAATTAGGTTATTTTAATAATAAATAAATAAATCCTTATATATAAAACTGCCGAAATACCCCTACATTTAATTCGATGATTTAACTGAGTTAAGAGTCAGGAGCAAATTGACAATAAAATGGAAACATCAGGGAGGAAAATGTATGTTTTTAAACGATTGGGGCAAAACCGTTAAAACGCCCAAACCACAGGGAGCAAAACGGAAGTTAACTCTTATAAAAAAAAAACTCTAAATGACTAGGCATGTGGCATTATCTAATAGGGACCATGAGGAAGTAATTGATTAGTAGAACACTTCATAGAAATTTGTTTTTTTTTTTTTTTTTTGGTGCGTTTCGGTTTGCAGATTTTTTTTATTGAAGAAATCGAAAATTGTCAAAGGAATTGGTTTTGCAATTGAAATTTTCACAAAAATAATTCAAAGGAACCGGATTTACAAAGTAATTTGAATTTATAATTAATTAGGTGAAAAAAAAAATTAGGTGAACAAACAATTTAGATTCTACACTGTAGCCATCGCCACCCTCAACCTATTGGGTGCTATGGCAGACACATACCGGCTACAGGCGTCTCCGCAACCATCGTCATCGGTGTCGGTTTCACTCCCACCGTCCCAGTGACATGACCAATAACGGGATGGCAGCGGAGACTGGCATAGCGACAATGTCCGGGGTAGTGGCGTTGGCGAAGGCAGCAATGGTGACAGGTGGCAAGTGACAGATGCCATGACGATGAGTGGTCGAAGATTTCATTTACATTAGTTTTTTTTTTTTTTTGATAGGTGTGAATTATTCGCGAATGTCGAGAGGTCTAGCATACGTTGTCTTAATCGGGTCCGCGCTAGAGAGCCCTCAGACTCAAACTTGAGACCTGGAAAGGAAAACTCATACCGGCCCACCATAGGTGTAACTTAAATACCCTTAGCCACCACTAGAGCACTAGTGATGGTTATTTACATTAGTTGAATTCCTTTATATCTTGAAGATATGTGACTTCCTTTAATTTACATTAAGGGTTTCTAGAGCTTTAATTCGTATTCCATTTTATTTCCAACTTAACACATTATTATATATATCAAACCATATCACATGTTTGCTACAGTAACAGTAATATATTATGGTATTTTGATACTTTAATCAATTCAAATCAAATATCAATGTGCTGAAGTGCTACTGGACCGATCTCACATGTTTGACATTAGCACATGGCTACTTTATTGAGCCAAGAGATAACTGGCCGACCACATCATCACATGCAATATAGATTTAGCTGCTTGAATGGACAAGCAACCTGATTGGGCCGCTAATTGTAGAGATCAGTTAATGTTTTCATGGGCCGACATACAAGATATTGAAAGCTGTTAAATAATTTGGCCACTAGTATAAGTTCTTTATCAAGTGTGTTGTACAACCCCAAAGCTAGACATGACAAAACATTACATAAACATCATGCAACACCCAATCGTAACAATACTTAATCATCCAAATAAACTACTCATGACACCACGTAACAAATTGTAAAACAAGTGATAAGTAGGAGAAAGACCTTGAAATCTCGGGTTGTCACATCATCCCCAACTTGAAAGAAATTTCGTCTCGAAATTTGATAACTAACCCCAAGCGGTAAGATTGTTAGATCAGGATGACTGTGGATTTTCCGCATGTGCCACAAAGGCAAAGAAGAGTAGCAAGTAAGTTAATATAATTTAAGATTCCCAAGAGAATTTTGTATACCAAAAGCTAGCTTTTGTTGGTTTTATATAAAACCCAGTGGGGATATAGTGTTGGTACCTAAAAACTCGGTTGAGATTCTTATATTTTGTTAAAAAAAGATGACATATTTTTAGATGGTATTGGTTAGGTCTTACTGGATGTTAACATACGTTTTTAATTAGCTAGAAATTTTGTATGCACAATGAAATTTACATACCAACTTACATTTTCGTATGCATGTTTATAAGTTCTTGGTTGAGGATAATCTATGTTCGAATTACGTCAAAGAAGTTGAAAATCTTATTGTTTGTCTTTTCGCATTTTAAATTGTGTAACCATAATGTTTCTTAACAACTTCTCTTATTTTTCAGTCAGCTTTCTAAACTTATTTTATACACTTTTGGGAGACGCACCACATAGCGGGCGGGTCTGAATACTAATTAAAAGTTATAAATGAAAATGAGATTCTATATGAAACAAATATTTAAAGACCAAACACAATAAGAAATGGAATTCAATTCCTAATTCCATTGAATTCCAGAGACCAAACCCACCCTTAGATCACAAAATTGTCTCAGTTTGGATAGAAGCAATGCTAAAGAAAAATTGTAATATAATAGTTTGAGCTAGCAAGTTTGATTCTCTCAAAATTTCGTTCTATCAAAGTACATATTCGGCCTAAATCTTGAGTCAACATCACTGTCACCTCGAAAACACTTCTAAGTACACACAGGATAAGCAATCTGTAACTTGACAAACATATCCTTATACTCGAGACACAAACCATGACATCTATACCCTTTTCCAAAACATCCCATGTATTGACACGCGAAATCTACAGTACTGTCACGAAAGGGAGTCGATGAGTCATGTATCATCAATAGTTCTTGTTCGCTTATGCCTCTCCTGATAAGATCTCAAGCTCAGCCCACCAAAGAGGCGAGAGTCTTGGCATTGCTTGCTCAGGTGAAATTCGTAGCACTTCCCGTAGCTTTGTAACCACTTCTTTCATTGTTGGTCTCTTTCGAACATCCGGCTCAATGCATTCTTCAATAACTTCACATATGATGTCAAGCTCGTTTTGCTTAAATGATTTTAATGTCGGGTCAACAATGTCACTCCAGTTTCTTTTATCCTTCAGATATTGTGCAGCCTGCACGTATAAACGGATTATAATGAATTTATAAAATAATACGACAAAGATTTGATCGCCAATCAGAAGCAAACCATCAATGTTGCAGAAATGCAAAAAGAACTATGTGGAGGTTTATTATGGTAATTAAACCATTAATTATTTTTATGAAATTATAATACATAGAGCTTCCTACATATAAAGTCACTAGAAAGAGTGATAACTATTTAAAAGATATCATTTTCATATAGTAAGATTATATTAAAAATTTGGGACAAAAAGACTTCGTGTCAGTGATATATTTCTGAAGATCTTACCCAAGCTTCAAGATGCCCTTGTTGGTAAGAATGAGGAAGGTTGCCAGAAATGATTTCAAGCAATAAGATACCAAAACAGTAGACGTTTGTCTCTGTATCAACGAGTGGTGGAAGTGCAGAATGTTCTGATTCTGATTCTGCCGATACCTTTGGTTTCGATATCAAATTTGTCCAGAAAGCTATCTCCGCAACCTGTGAAGCTACATTCTTTTAGTAATATATTCATTTCTAAATACCACATGTAGCATAATTAGACTGCCAGGCAGGTTCATAGATCAACCGGAGAAGCTACATTCTTTTAGTAATTTATTGTACTGGCCCAAAACACTTATTGCCCAGATTTTTCAACAATTTATAGATATATGTATGCTAAATATAATTATAAATGGTAGAGGTCAGAATGGGTCATGTTGAAAGTAAATGGGTTGAATTGCCTTTTCTTGATCAACAAATAATGAAAACGATAACAAAAAAATCTTACTTTGGGTGCATAATCGTCGGTAAGAAAGATTACTGTTGAGGTGACATAGGTATGCGGCACAGGAGGATTCAATTCATGCAAGTATTCAAGACAATAGGATATTCCCATGATAATTCGCATCCTTGTGATCCAATCAAGATGTTCAAGTTCTGAAACTGTAACAGCATCGATCTATTTCACTACAAGCATCTAAAAAACCACAATCTAATGAATATATAATTAAAACTGAGTTATCACCGTGTAGATGCTCTGAGAGTAAGCCATTAGCAGAATACTCAAACACCATCATCCTTACAAAAGGTTCATCCTCCTCACAATAACCAAGAAGATTAACAAAGTTTTTGTGATTCACTCGTGACAACACATCAATCTATACAATGAGCAACAACATATATGTTAGCTAGATTATGTATAGATTAATTAAAACCCCAAAACAAACAAACCTTCTTGTGAAACCCTAGCTCTGCGCGTTTTGACCAATCTTTGAGACTACCAATGGAAGTTGATGCTACACAAACCTCAACTCCACTAGATAATGTTCCTTTATATAATGTATAGCCTTCGGTTGTCACAACGATGTTGCTAAATTCCTCGCAAGCTGTTTCTAGCTCAGCACGGCTTAGCTTTGGAACACCTGTGCATATAACCAGAATCCAGAATCCAGTCAAGACATACTCTAGTGTAGCAAATTATAATGATAGACCATCATTTTCTACAGAAATGTGTATAGCTCATCTTAATCAACAATAATTCTAATAGATTAATATATGGCATTTCATCATCCCCTTCAACAATTTACCATTTAATCATCCCACTCTACGATTCAGGATTTCATCATCCCCTTATATTATTACTTTCAAAAAGAATCAAATACAAAACAATCAATGCCATCACAAGTGAGTGCTACAAGTTCAAGCTTTTGAAACATCTTGTGCATCATGTTATCGAACTTTTGGCACCCCCAACTATCTAATTATGAGTATTCAGAGTTGCATAGCCAAACTCAAAATGCACATCCAAGCATAGTGACATAATAATGTAAACAACCAGTGGTGTTTTTTATAATGTTTTTGCTCCTTATCTCTCGTTCCCAATCAACAAACGTAGGTTTATAGATTTAGCTCGAGGCTAGAGAAACAGGAAGGAGATGATTAGAGAATGAGGATGTGAGAATGAGTAGATGGGAGTAATAATTAAAGTTGCTGAAATGAAGAGTTAGTGAAGATATCATGAGAGAAAATTAATTCCACTCCTGGAAATGAATAGTGTTTAGGGGGAAACTAAAATAAAGTATCCAACTTTGAATGTTAAAACTTTGAATAACCCCCTTTATGATCTAAATGAGAACTTTATTAGAAAAACACTTAAACTTAAACAAGTAGACGAATCAACCCTTTTAATCAACGGGTGGTGTTTGAGTTAACCCATTTATTAAACAATTTGTGTTCAGGTTGACCCATTTAATAAGCAGGTTACATTAGCCAACCAAAACCTAATTGATTTTTTGTCGTGTTACAAAGTGTTGCCTCTCCAAGCACGTCTTGCACTAAAGTTGTACTTTTTTTGAAAAACAAATGACTCTAGTTCATATCATGTGATAACTATGCAAGTGATTATGTGATATTGAACGAACTAGATTCAGATAATTAGCTACAACAAACAAACCATAAAAATTAGCTCTTGGATGTTTGAAGTTGAGATAATCACATAACCAGAATATTGTGTCTTTTCCAACTTCTGATAATATTAGAACTGAGCAAAACGGACACGTATGAAGAAGGTAAAGACTGTATGGAGAATCGAAGTAAATTAGGTTAGAAGAAGGGTCGCACAGGATACTGTTTTTACCCTTAAATCATAGTTGTTAACGGCGAATAGCCACAAATAGCGATAAGGTACCTATATGCTACATAGCGAATGGCGAAAAATAACGGGGGCTATTTTATAAATAGCGATACACAACTATCAAATGACAGTTAAAGTTGGTTTAGTAACTACCAACCGTCCCTATCCACTTAATCCTAATCTAATATGTTCGGCTATAGTAATATAATTACGTAAGTTTCAAATACAAATAAATTGTCTTGTAGAATTCTAGATTATTATGCTAATAGTAACTAGTGTATGTTATAAAGTAAAAACTAGATGAAGTAAAAAGAGGAAAGAAGAATTACCAGTAACAAATGCTTGCTGCAATTGTCCACTGATACCACTTCTCCATGGTCCCATGGTCTTTACTCTTAGACTTCGACGACACACACACCAGAGAACTGTGGCAATCATTATCAGCAGAAGTATGCAGAAAGATATTATAAACCAAATCTTCCACTTATATATATTGCTACTTTCTTGAGCCTGATTTGCCGGTGGTTGAGAAGATATTGTTTCTTGATTGAGGGCAAGAGGATTATGTTCCTTCTTGTGCTTGGGTACAGCAGGAAATGATCCACTACTTCTAGTAATTGGGAGAGCTATGATCTTTGGTGGCCCAGTCTCGTCACTAGGCGATGGTGCAGCTGCAAGGTTTAAAGATTCTTGTGCAAGCTTTCGACGCACATCATTTTCCACCATTTCTGCTTCCAATTCACCTACTGATTCATACATACAATGAAGAATCGCAAAAAAAACCATCAGTATTTTTTTAAAGACTCGCATTTTCCCATTTCTGAACAATCTTTTGGACATTTTACGAAAAGTCAATAGTTGTTTAAATTACTTTTTTCACTTATCTGGCAATTGCCTGAACAGCTCTTGTGAATCCTGAAACTTTAGTGAAGAAAGAACATAAAGAAAATTATGTTCAACAGAAAAAAATAAGCATGAACTGGAAAATTAATTTACATTCTCCCTTACGGTTGGAATGGACTGAGGTAACTAGAAACTGTTTGTTTCACTTGTTTTAGAATAGAGTCAGCTTTCCTTTGAAGTTTAGAACCTCCCTGCCATACGCTGTCAATAATATGGTACAATAAGAAAATCAATTAAAGTTGGGTTGTATAGCCAGCATTCACTGTACAAATTTCTGCACCAATCACTCATATCATTAACAAAAATAAATATAATATTGAGGTATGAAAACATGCTTAAAAGCTTTATGTAGTGATCGTTGCTTTATTTTTTTTATTTTTTTGCAGTTGACTGAATGGGGGTGTTTAAATGTGTATTAAAAGAGCATATTCGATAAAGTTACAACCATAGTTATTAAAGGCGCTAGGCGCACTCAAGGCACATAGGCCTCGCCTGGGGCCTAGGCGCAAGGCGCAAAAAAAGCGAGGGCCTGAGAAAAAAAAGCGCACAATGAAAACAATTTAAAATATTCTGTGTATTAGAAAATTAATAGTTTTCTTCATATAAAATAAACAAAAGCTATTATATAACATTTAATATCATCTATTTAGTACCAAAAGTTCTAAAATATTAATGTAGAAAAGTAGTTTTCCTTTGATAAAAGTAGAAATTTGGCTAGAATCTTGCCGGAATATAGAGAATCTGGCCAGAAACTCTCCAGAATATAGGAATCTCGTCAAAATCTGCGCTTGAACCATCATCTGGAGAATTAAAGCGCAATTTCCTTGACTTAAAGCGCAATGACCTCGCCTAGCTTGGAAAATGGGCCTAGGCGCAAGAGGAGATGGCTTTTAACAACTATGGTTACAACTATAATTAGAAGTGAAATAAACAGTTTGATCACTATCAGACTTAAAAGAAACTTAACACCACCCAAAATGATTGTGACAACTTCAGACAATGTTAGCACATCCCAACACTTTGTTCTATAAAACATTTGATTATAATTGTTATCTGATTTTGATGACGAAATACAACATGATCACTTCCAAAAGGCACCTCCAAATACCCCCTAAATAGGAACCCGGATTTAAATTAATAATAACAACGTGTCACGTCTCACCATCGTCCTATCTTCCTATTTAAACATCCAATCCCATTGGCAACAAGAGATGGAGGGTTCTCATCATATTCCATTTCACAGAGAAAGCTGAGAGTCCTGAGTTCCATGGGAATGGGTCCTTCAAGATTGTTGTTACAGAGCAACCTAGAGTACACATCTACAATAAATTAGGTACTCATTTAACCATATTAGACGAGGAAGATGTTTGTTTTCATTTTCGAGCAAACATATACAATGTTACTATTTACTAACAAAGACTCTATATGAAACATGTACACTTTCGATAAACAATTATAACTTCATTGAATTGCATAACAGAAACTAACAAGTGCTAGTGCTAGTTTTGCTATAAACACAAATTTATATCTTAGGTCCAAGGTGTGTGGATGTTTGTTTTCAAAATTATATACGTGATTTCAAATCATCATCATCATACTCAGTAAATCCCACCAATAGCAAAGGTAGGGTCTGAGGGGGGGGGGGGGGGGGGTAAGATGTAGACAACCTTACCTCTACCCTGTAGGAATAGAAAGGCTGCTTCCAGTGAGACTTTTACTTAGTTTGCGATAGTCAGGTAGATTTCAAATATCTAAACCAAACCATTTTACTTAGTTTGCTATAGTCAGGTAGCTTATACATTTTGATAATCTGTTCTCTTATAGCAACTTTTTAACTTTTACACCATATCTGATTATTTTGACAGCAAATAACAACATCTAAACCATAATCCATTTAACACTGGTTATTGTGACATTGTTTTAGAAACAAATCGAAACACCCCTTAAATTTGAAAAGCTACAGATGGGACCTCCAAAATCAAATTTTATTTCCTCTTAAAAGTGTAGTCAGTCTGACATGGTACAACCGTGGGAGTATCCAACAGAATCCTGAAGCCATTTGATATCAACACACATAGATTGGATCATATGCATGGAAGATTAGGCTTAAGACAAATTATTACTGTATATATTATGTATTAACTTTCATAATCTAACTTTGAATATCGAACGAACTACTTTTGATTTACAATTTGATGTCGTTACATTTAACATATGAGGGATAATGAATAAATGCCACCGTAGACGATGAATCAGTGCTAAACATGCATATGACTATGTAATGATTATAAACTTAACATATGGGAAGAAAGTTTGGCATTTGAAAAGTCAAAAGAATGAAAACTCATAAAGGGAGTGATTTATCTCACTTACAACCGTTTTAGCGAATACATCCTTCCTAGCTCCACAGGAATATGTCCACTCAAATTATTATCCCGTAAGTCTAGCACTTCCAACATTGAGAGTTCACCAAGCTCTTTTGGAATAACTCCAGAGAACTTATTCTGTGAGAGGATACTAGTAAAACAAGAAAAAAGAAACAGTATTAAAAAAAATTCAAAAAAATGGTTCTTCATAAAGTCATGAGCCATGTATATGGTGTTCTAAAGTGATTTCGAGTGTCTCAAAGCTGCGACTATCTTATTTATACCAAAATAGCAAACTCCCATTTTTGAATTACCAAATCTTAGTTGCAACATTTTTTTTAAAATTATACAAGTTGAAGTTTCATGTTTACCCAATTACCCATGGTACAAACATACCAATTGCATTGAGTGGGTCCATAAGATTCATTATTTTATTTTTGCAAAAAGTATTTTACATAATTTACAAAGAGCATTTTGTTAAGCTGTGCGTCCTTTCACTACTCAAAAGTAGCAATAAACCATCTATTCATTAATCAAATGTTTGGTTAGCATCACATGCAGAGATTATGCAAAAATTAACAAAGCAATATAAGCCATAAATATTGATGGATGACATTCTAAACAACATATTACTTAACATAATTACCTCAAAAATTGAACATTTTTTCAAACTACATCTACTGTACAAGAGGCGCTATAGCATTATAGCAAGTTGTATTTTAAAGAGAAACCACAGAATACAATTTCAAAGAAAAAAAACTATATTACCAAACTCAGAAAATATTTGAAGTGTGTGTAGCACTCACAGGCGTCTCAAATGTGTGAGGTTCCCTATCTCAGGTACCAATACTCCTTCCAAGGATAGCCCATTGAGATCCCTTCAAACAGAACACCCAAATAAACATCAAAACACCCCTATTCAATCAAAATAGAAAATAGCCATATTTTCAATTGTATGCACAAATTTAGTCCTACATACATGTATTCATAAGGGTTGTTTGTTTAGGAGTTCATGAGTAGAAAGTTATTAATAGCTTATTTGCTCAACCATGTCTGAGTTTTCACTTTGACTTATTGCCAGCACTTAAATGGCAAAAATAGACATCATCTATCATCCAAAAACCAAAGCAAACAACAACAATTCATTCACCACGTACTGCATACAACCCTCCATCATCCATTTATCATGAAATAAAACAGGCCCTAAGAGCAAGAGACAAAAGACTGATGAACTTACAGCACATGAACATTGCCATCAACACAATGAATATAAGACCACGAACATGGATCACGGTTATCAGGAAACCAACTTTTGAAGGCGCCATATGGATCATGAGATATTCCTGCCCGAAAATCCAACAACGCCATACCTATATTCCAAGTGCAAACAACCTAAAACACTTAGAGACCACAACACATTCTATACAGAATTCCACCATTTAAACGAGCGAGTTTTGCAAAAGATTGTTAACATACCCTCAGGGTTCAGTGAAGAGCACCCTCGAATTAAAAAAAGAATCAAAAGCAGAAAAGAAGATACACCGAGTTTGTATGTTGTCCATCTACCCTCCCATTGCGCGCATAGGCAGCAGTGGTTTCTAGCAACAGCCAAGACTCTGTAAAAAATGCTAAAAAAATTTGCCAGCTTTATGGCCACTAAGCCTCCTTGAGTAACCGATTACACAGATCTTGAGTAATCACTCAAATGACAGCTGCAGCAATTTTTTTCTTTTCTATTTTTCTACCATATGATAATTCACAAAAAAATGAAAAAAAAAATGGTAATCTATACGACACACAAAAAAACAAATTCTCACTCTCCTATGAAAATCCTATTTTGTATAAAATACAATAATAACAGATACCCCTCTTCAACTTAATGATCTAACTGGGGTCCCTCATTGTATATATTTCTACTTTTGTTATAGCACGTCCTTTTGTGGCATTTGACATCACCCAGCAAATTTTCCAATCTTCAATGATTCAAGTGAAAACTGGAAAAAAAAAAAAGATATTAGAGAGAGATTAGAAACCCAACAGCTTTTTTGTATTCACAAGAAAGAATCTAAAAAAGAATATCAAAAAGAATACCCTTAACATCAAGTATACTATCAAAAAGCATAAATATAACCAAAAGATATGGATCAAAGGGCAATCATCTAGAACCAAAAGGTTGGCTGCCACTTTCAGGATGATCTCAGACGAATTTCTCTATGGAAATTGAAGGATGTTTCTCTCTATACCCATGGCTACAACAAGATCCACTTCTGCTTAAGATTGAAATGACACTCTTGCGTAACTAGAAGTTCTTACTAGCTACGTGTGATTTATCTATTTCTTGGTTAGAGATTTGATTCCTTATTTGTATACAATATTATTAGACATTCCAACTGCTCACTACGTAATCATTTTTCCATGGTTTTCATGTTATGTACCATCAAATAGTCTGTTAAATTAACACCAAGCCTTTTCAGTTCGTGGTATATGTATTTATATTTATATCTATGTTGTCAAAAGCGTTAGGCGCACTTAAGGCGCAAAGTTCTCGCCTAGAACCTAGGCGCAAAAAAAAAACGAGGGCTTTTTTAAGTAAGGCGCCGTAGTAAAAAAAATAAAAGAAATTATATATAAATAATAGGCGTAAAATTAATGGTTCTGCACTATTATAAGAATATAATGTAAAAAATCATAATATCCGTTTAGAATATGTACAATAATAATTAATTTTTGTAAAAATATCTAAGTATTTATAACAAACTAAAACAATAAAGTGAAAAACAAATTAAAGATCTTTAGTTGGGCCACCTAACTATTCTATAAAATAGTTTAGTTATTTAAAACAAAGGTTGACCCAATACCATCTACACATAATCTACAAAAGGCTCAATTTTATTGAATTAGGGTTTCCGATCAAAAAGAGCTGCTGACCAGTCCACCACATTGTTGGTCAGCCACAATGCTCTAGAGTTGAACCAGGTAGTCTTCAAGAAGTTGCTAAACCAGGTTCCTAACTATCTACCCTCTCTAAATTAACGTTTCAGGCCGTCCCTTCTTGTTTAAGGCTGTTTTTTCGGTTTAGGGTCGCTTTTTTGCGCCTGCGCCTAGCTCCAGGCGCTCTTGAGTGCGTTTTTTGAAAAAAGACACAGAATTGCACCTAGCTCTCCACCAGGCGGTTTAGTTGAACCTGAGCGCCTAGGCGCGCGCCTAGCTCGCTTTTGACAACATAGATTTATATAGCTCTCTATCCCTACGGATAGAGGTAAGGTTTGCCTACATCCCACCTTCCCCTAAACCTATCAGTAATGCTATTTGTGGTAGATACTGGGTACGGTTGTTGTTGTTATTGGTACTTGTATATATATTATTTACACCACATCCATTTTAATACCATAAACTAGCATAGTCAGCTCTCAAAGTCAATCTCCTTTCTAAAATATTTACTACAATGCCACATATAAACACAAACAACAAGCAATTCATCATCACTTCCACATATAACATACTTCAACTAGAATCTCCAGCAACCAAAGAACCTCTACAAAAGCAACTAAGCAACCAAAATCACTTGACCACACCGAAACAAAACCGAACAACAATCAACAACAACATTACCAATCAAACTAACCCTAAAATATTAAAAACATAAAACTGAATCCAAATTTAACATGATCAAACCCTAAATACTTGTAGGATGTAACGTACCACCACAATTTCAGCAAAAAAAGAGATGAGGTGACGGAAGTGTAAAGTCGTTTCAGAGAATTGATTTATTTGCATGGAACGTCCCGCCATGATTCCACCAAAAACCATGCAGTTAACGTTACAAACTCCACAACCGACGGTGTGACGGTGGGTGGTCGGAGGGTGGGTGGTGCGACGGTGGTGATGCGACGGGAGGGGGTGGGGTCGATTGGGAATTAGGGTTATGAGCAGAGATTTTGGGAAACACCGAGCCCTTGTTGTTGCAACGGATCGAAGCATGGAAAACAATGAAAGCGGGTTATGTGTGTTTTTTCGTATTTGATTGATTTGGTGGATTTTGAAATTTAATAAACATAGCTTCATGTTTTAATTTTTTTTTAAATTATAGTATGAAAACGAGAATTATTTTATTGTTTTTGTTATTGTTATATATTTTTTAATTTTAAAACATAACATATAACATATTACGTGATTAATAGTGTTTGTGTCATCGTGATATCATACAAGCACCCTCTCTATTATGTATACTTATACTAAAGGGGTGACTACGTGATATATCGGATAACATAACACACTAAAACATACACTGGTATAATGCTTGAACAATTTATTGGTGAAGTATCATAAGATTTGAAGGTTTAGTTTTATAATCTCACCTAGATGTGGTTGGTCACTAACAGTCCCACTTTTTAAGTATTTTTCTCTTATTGCACCTCGTTCTGATCAAAGCCCTAAAAAGTCAGTTTATGATTCGAAAAAACAAAACCTTAAATGAAAATGTAGTGGGAGATAAATACTTAAAAGGTGGGACTGCTAGTGGTAATATTCAGGCTACAGGGTGTGGTCATGACCACCATGACCCTTCATGTTAGTGTCATGTAACTCACCTCTAATACACCATCCAAAACCACTACCCTAAGGGTGTGGTCATGACCCAAACCACTAGCCCCTTATTTATTTTAATTTATTTTTGTCTAAAGAAAAAGGAAATGATTTGTTGAAAAATAGAAAGGATGACCATGGTTGCCATGGTTTAATCCATGCAAACCATGGTGGATCAATCAAGGGGGTGGTGTAGCTTTCGATTCATGTTTCTAGATGGCAAATCATGTCTCAATCATGACTCCCACACCTTATAGCCTCATAGATGGGACTGACAGTGGCCCACCAACTCTAGGTTGAATTATTAAAATCTAATTTCCCTAAATAAAATGATATGAATCATCTATTATCTATTACTAGCGGTAAGACCCGTGTGCAAACACGGGTGGTTTCTTAGAAAACCATGCATAACACATATTAATAGAAAGTATAGATAGGTGTATAGATATTGCAATTTTTAGTTTAGTTTTTCATTTGATTAATATTAAAATAGTCAGCTAAAAGTTAAATAATTTGTGTATCATTTAAAAATTTCTTCTCCGATTACGATGTTATCTCCAATTTTCGAATATCTGATAAATATAGTTTATAAATGTAAATTATCGTTTAGTATATAATTAATTAATCATGAAGTATATTAAACCAACAAAAAGTTGATAGGATCTAAGTTTAATTGTTGTGATAGTCAAGATGATAACAATGGAAGAAGATAAAACAGAAATGGAAATATGCAGCGGAATAATAAACTTTTAAATCACAACAATGAGAAGAATGCTTTCATCATCATGCTTTGTTCTATTTATAGTACAAATCAAACATCTGAAGCATCTAAGCTGACGTCACCTAGACAGCGACATCTAACAGCCTAACAAACTCCTAACATCTGCTATTAGCCTAAGCACTGTTATATTGATAACCTCTGTTGAGCATCATCTGTTGATCTTTAACATCTGTTGAGCCATAGCAGACATTTGCTTCTTCAGACTTTGTCTTTATCAGCAGAGGATCACTTTGGCAGACCTTTGGATCAGCAGACTTTATCTTCAAGCATATGTTCTCTTTTAGCAGACTTTGGCTTTGGCAGACCTTTGGAGTAGCAGATGTTGAGTCTGCAAATCAAAAACATCTAAGCAAATAAAAAACACATCACTCTTCATTCAAGATAATAGAGTCATTGAACATAAACATATGCATCATTGAAGTGTTAATCAACTCGGTAAGAACTCAAAATCAAGTACTAACCTCAAATTCTTTAAAAGATAAATACAATCCTTTCACAAGCTTCTTCATGATAGTAGCAAAGTCCATTGGATGCTTGATCACATCATGATAATCATGAAGCTGAGAGTAAACAACAAATTGCGAATTATATGACTATAATCTAATATCATACTTCGAATCATAATTTCAAGAAAATGACACTAAGAATCCAAAGTAACTCAAAGCTACCTCCTCAGGATCAACCGGCTCAGCGTAAACTCTATAAATATCTTTTCTGTCACAATTAATCCACCGAAAAATCACATCGAAGGTCCAATTCGTTCAATCAGATTTGAAAAACTCAAACACATTGCAATCATAATCCAATTCATTCAAATATTAATCACTGCATAAGGTGCAGTATCTAACTACTATACACATGTGCGCGATGCGATGCGGTCTCAACACAATGTGTGAATTATTAAAAATCTATCAAGTTTAATTCAACTGTATCTACACATTGATGTTGATGACATGAAAGATTGAAACCAGATTAAAAATTACACATGTTAGTTATGTTATGGCTGAAAACTATGACATCAGCTCCAAGCCTCATAGTACTGCTCTTAAAGCCATTTCCATCTGAACATTACTATGTCTATTAATAAAAATGGATAAACAATAAATAATAAAAAAATGCTATTTATCAAGAAGAGCATGAACATACACTTTCCAATCGCTGATATTGAGGATTTATCGGAAAATCCAAAACTCAGACATTGGCGCATTGACTCTAGATCCATCCCGTTTCCGTCATCTAGTTTAAAATTAAAAAAAAAAAGATACAAAAGAAACTCTCAAGATCAGAACATTCAACTAAAAATAATGAAAGTTTTGCAGTTAAGGCAATATAAAATCGGATATCGGTCAAGGACCGATATTTTTGAGATATAGGTTATCGGAGTGGGATATCAGTAATTTTAACATCATGCAGAATATATATATAGAAATTTAAGACTAACAATTCAGTATACTCTCCTACCGTTAACAAATTAACCTTTTGCAACTTGCAAAACACTACCAATTGTAGCAAGTATGAACTGATTAAGACTTAAAAGACTAACATTTAACACTAACAGTTAAGACTTAAAACACTAACCGGAGATGGTATGACAAAAAGAAAGTTTTATTCTTCTGATCCGAGATCTTCATTCCAACGCTATTGCACGCGAGCTTTACCTACACACAATACAAGTTGTACATGGTTATGAAGACATTATCCATAAACATATAACTATACCTCACATCCCAACATTCAAGTTTTTGTAAACAAACCTAAAATTATTTTGAGTGTTAGTAAACATCAAATATGCAGATAATGTGTGTTTACAGATATACCCTATGTAATCACAGGTGCAAGAGGCTTACAGGGGCAAGGCTAGGTGCCTCAAAACACACGCAAGGCCATCTTGATCACTGTTGTTTTGTGTTATTTAGTATGTGCACTATTTTTGTAAAAATAATCTATTATTTATTTTTATGCTATTTATTGATTTTTTCCGTTTAGTATGTTGACGTGTTCCTTTTTTTAACCTTTTTGACTGCCTAGGAACACCTATACCAAAAAATATCACCAGTTTTGCCATCTTATACCTGTGTTTTTAGATTTGGTATCCAAATCGATGATCTTTTCTTGTTCGTCTTTGTCATCACTGGAAGAAGCTCCCACATCAAGTGAAGTTGTTGACTTTTGTCAAAGTTCGACATCTTTTCACCATTGAAAACTTTCATCTCGTCTTCAGGGTCACACATAATCACACCCCCTTTAAGATCATAAATAACTTGCTCCTGACTCACGAAAACAAACAGATTACCATATTACAATAGTACTAAAAGTGACAAAACACATCACTATTTAAAGTTCTAAATCACACATCTCTGTCAAACTTGTTTAAGTTCTCCTCTTGTACAGGCTGGGCAGGAGCAGGAGAAACTCAGATGATTCCCTTCTTATAGTGAAGCCTAACTTCATTTAAATAACATAGACTTTATCTCTATAATCAAACTTAACTTAAAATGGTAATTCAACTTCAATTATCCCTTTTTAATACAATCCTAGACCATAAAAATGGTCATTGCAAGTGGTGAAGTAATGAACACTTGACAAAAGTACAAAAAAAGGTAAATTTACACCAATGGCACTTCTTAGGTATTTCCATTGCAAACACCATTACATTTGATTCTATAGTTGGTAAATTCTGGATAGATACGCTAAAAGAACAATGTGATATACTGAAGCAAAGTTCGACAAATTGACAATAATAGACACCACATAGATGATGAAAACATGAAAAGTTCAAGACTTGGTTGATTAAAAGAAATAAGATTTGCTACTTCATTAAAAAAAACATCAAAGGAACTATCTCCACTAAAACTTGTTAACTCATTAAAACTCATTTTGCGTGTATCCAGTCCAAAAATATATATATAAAGGGAATACTGATAATGAAACTCACCTAATAATCACCTACGAAATTCCAAGTTCAAAATAAAATATATTATATTTGTAGGAAATATGCTAAATAGTGTTAAGCTTCCGTTCATTCTAGATTTTACTAACTTTAAATCCGGAAATTTCTAAATGACTAAATCTTAAAAATTTAATGTTCGGGTCATGAACTTTACTTGGTCCTTTAACAAAGAGTGATGATAATGGTTTTGGTGAAAACCAAACAACACAATAAAGACTACACCATCAAGGCCTAATTACTTCAAAAATTACAACATGCTAGAAAAAAATGAAGGTTAAACATAAATTCTTACCAACAAAAGATGTAAAACACCAATGTTGGTGAAAACATGCTATTGTTGAACTCAAAGTTGTTGATTTCAGCCTCCAAACTCCACTAACATGAACATAACAGTCCTTTTTCTTAGATATCAAACAAAAGAAAAGAAGTTTTTTAGTAATATTTTAGGTTCAAATGACAAAGAAGTGATGTCATTCATATATGTTGCAGCTTTTATTTGCCTCAACGTAAGTTGACCCTGAAACTAATCTGAAAATTGGAATTATTATAACAAAAATTAATGGCCTAAATCAATTGAAAATCCAAAATCTTGAAATCAGAGCATCAAAGAAAGAGACTTACATCCTAATCGTTGTTCCCATGTAAGTTGTTGAAAATCCAAAATCGTGAAATCAAAGCATCAAAGAAAGAGACTAACATCCTAATCGTTGTTCCCATGTAAGTTATTGAAAATCCAAAATCGTGAAATCAAAGCATCAAAGAAAGAGACTTACATCCCAATCGTTACACCCACTGAACCTCCAACCATGTTTTCATCATGACCATCATCAACAGAACATAAAACTAACAAATTAAACATATGTAAGACCTAAAATCATATTAATAAAACCTAAATCATCATTCAATACTTGAGCATCATAAATTACTTACTTATAAACATCAGTTATAAAGAAAAAACACTCATGCAAATTAGCCAAAAGAACAACAACATTAAACCTGCAAAATATCAAATTACTCTGTTTAAATGAGATAAACTGGACATTGATATTCACCAAAATACGCATACTTTATTCCCCCATTTTATGCATTTTTGGCCGTAAAACCATGAATCGGATACTTAATCAGGTATACTTTTGTTTACAGGCGTAAAACAACATGCCAAACAAGAAGATGATGAAAACGAGGACTTTCCGGGCAAAACGACAAAGCTGTGAAGATTTTGTGAACATTCTGATCTGGGCAATTGGCACGGTCGTGCAATGAGTGGCACGACCATGCGGATCCGACAACAGAGCTCTGCCCAGCAATGCACGCCAGTGCGATCAGGAGTGCAAGCCTATCCCGGAGTTGAACGACCGTGCAGCTGGATGCACCCCGTGCGGATCCGATGTCTAGCACCAACCCGGAAATGCACCACCAGTGCAGCTGCTCGTGCCACCCTAACCCCAGAGATGCACGCTCGTGCCACCTGTGGAACGGTCGTGCGGATACGAAGACCGGTCAAGATCTGATGATGTCACACAGTATGGTGAACAGTGATTCAAAAGTGAATGGTCATGCACTTTAATGGCACGACCGTGCGATCTGAAAATGTTATAAAAAAACAGAAGGCAAGATTATGTTCGTAACTCTGGACTTTTGGGAGCTTCACAAGCGAATTATCAGGCTCCGAATGCTATTGCTTTCACCCGGATTCAAGCCACATTGTGCCGATTAGCTCCGTTACTATCCGGATTCTCAATCTAGTGCTTGTTTATGGTTTGATTCTCTAATCTTTCCATAATTTTGTTAATGTTTCAAGCATTTAGATTGATGTTTTATGTATTATTGTAAGCCTTTGGGCAAAAACACTAGTATCCCTTGCTTAATTACAACCTTTAGTATGTTAATTATGTTTGTAATGACACTTTGAAGCATTTTCTATGTTAATCTTTGATGATTAGTTTGCAACCTTGTTTATTGATGTTGAATTCTTGATTATATGTAATTATCTTGGATGATTGATATATGGTTAGTTGGGATATTTGCAAGAAGATGCTTAATTAATCATGTATTAGTAGACTTTGAACTTGGTTAACTTGTTTAACTTGTTAAATATGTTTGCACCATGATACTAGAAATGGTTAGTGGGTTAATAAGGGATAATTATTGTTAATCAAGAAGGCTTTCCCTCACAGAAGGACCTTAACGGGTTAAATGGTGTTGTTATGAATTCTTGAAATGAATTGTTAGCTTAGTTAGTAGTTTCAGCCAAAATTGCTATCTTGGTGAATTTGTGTTCAAGATTTATAAAATGAACTCGGTTGTGATTTAATCTAGTTTATGCTTGTCTCGGTGGTTGCATTGTGTTTATCGGTGTCACTTTCCTTGATTAAGTGAGGTTAGAAAACTCCTAACGGATGACTAACTTATCTTTAGGAGATTATCATAGACATTTATCAATTGCACGTTAAAGAAAAATTTTAGGTGGTTAAAGTGTGTTTATCGTCTTAGCTTTCCGAATGATTGTCATGTTAGGATTCCCGAAAGGGATACTAATTGTTATGGGTCATTTTCTGAGCATATATCCTGACTAATATTCTACTTTTGATTGTTTACTTGTGGTCAGGATACCGGATCAGGATATTGGTAACATCCTGGTATGGTATCCTGGTATTGACTGAATTAATCACATGCAGATTAAGAGTTACAAGTCTCCAACGTTCAAG
Source organism: Helianthus tuberosus (assembly GCA_030545235.1). Lineage (NCBI taxonomy): Eukaryota > Viridiplantae > Streptophyta > Magnoliopsida > Asterales > Asteraceae > Helianthus > Helianthus tuberosus. The sequence goes on along the minus strand of CM060402.1, from coordinate 40,708,043 downwards.
AAGACTTCTTCCCCCCAAGACTCGGGCAAATCAGTTGGAATAGAGACGTTGATTCCGAAAGACCAGGACTGCAACGTTTACTTGGGAATATTCGGGGCATCTCAGTTTATTAGGAAAGTTAGTTGTTTTCGTTTAGCTATAAATAGTATGATCGGATCAAGTTAAGGCACTCACTTTCATTCGCACACTTTACTCTCTAGTTACTAGCAATCACTACACACCAACACTTGTAATCAAGTCACGTTGTAACACCTAGTTGATCCGCATCATATCCTGCACTGTATCCCGACATTTGAAGTAATAGAAGAACAAGGCGGTTGCGATTGTCAGCTCCCGAGGTTTTGTGCCGGCGATCTAGATTGATCAAGGGCTTTCCTCGTATATCCGGTGTCACCCTTTACCTTTTTTGCTCATTGTTTGACAATAAATACAGCTCTGTATCCTGAGTGGTATCCTCAAACTGTTTTTGCAAACAACTTAACTTGAACATTTTCGACACGCCTTTTAAGCACACTACCTCACTTAACTAATTTGATCACTTAATTTCTTCGGTAATTTTTTACCAAAACAATTTGGCGCCATCCGTGGGACAAGTGGTGCTACTTTTACTAAAAGCTTTTGCAAAATCGCTACTCGGTTTTCTGTTTTCGAAATTCTTTTCAAAACTATTTTCAATGGCCTCAAGATCAAACGTGAGCTCTTCCACCATGTCTGCTACAACCTCTGCAACGATTGGTTCGGTGCTTCCACCACCTCCTCCGAGATCACAAACTTCTTCCCAAGGGACTGAAATTCATGTGGCTCGGGATGTTATCCCTACTCGCAACATCCAGGGATCTGGTCCTGTTTTAGCTTCTAATGAGGAAATTCTAAATTTGTTTGGTAGTGTACAGGAACAGATGAGGCAGCAGCAGGAAACTAATCAAATGCTGATGAGAGAGATACAACTCTTGAAATCCGGCTCGAGCAGGCCTGCTGAAGATACTGTCACTCCCTTGCAACCCAGGGCTTTGAACTTCAGTTCTGCAGTCTATACCGAGGATAACCGAGGAAATATTGTGCCTAGCCATTCCCAGAATCATACTCCTGAGACACCCTCATCAGTTAAAATATCAACTGTGAGAAGCTCAGGATATGCTTCAGGATATGGCCAGAATCCTCAGAACGGTAATGTATCTAATAATAATAATACTCTTGCTACTAACGGTGTTGGATCTTTGCAGGATGCAGGTATGACATCAGCACTGTCTAGAGAGCTTCAGAAGCTGAAGGACATGATATCCAGTGTACCTGGGGTGGTGCAGCCAATTCCTGAAGTGTCCCAGGATAGCCACAGGATATCACGGTTTGCATATCCTATTTGTGATGCTGAAATCCCAAAAAGATTTCAAACCCCCAACATGAAACTCTATGACGGAACTACGGATCCTGAGGAGCATATCGCCCAGTATAGGGAAAGGATGGAAATTAATCCTACCCCCTAGATCTTAAAGAAGCATGCTTGTGCAAGGGTTTTGGCTCTACCTTAACGGGATCAGCCCTAAAATGGCTGTTAAACGTTCCTCCTCACCCAATTACTTCCTTTGCCCATTTAGTTAATTTATTTAATAGTCAATTTTCCTGCAGCCGAAGTTTTGAGAAACTAACCAGTGACCTTTACAGGATAACTCAAGGACCTCAGGAATCCTTGAGGGATTACGTGAATAAGTTTAGCCGGGAATCCTTAGATATCCCGCACCTTGATGTTGCAACAGCTATGCAGGCTTTCAAGATGGGATTGCAAAAAGATTCCCAGTTTTACCAGGATCTTGTAATGAATCCCTGCAGGAATCTGGATGAAGCTTGTAACAGGGCATTAAGATACATTCGGCTGGAGGATGACAAAAAGATGCGAGAAAGAATGAATTCATCCACAACCTATGAGTCAACCAACAGGAAATCAGAATCCTCGTATAAACCATATCGCTCAAAGCCATATGGCAGAAATGATAGTAAAAAAGTCAACACTGTTGAAGATGAGGATCCTGAGGAGTATCTTGAGTTGTCTGAATATTGTTTTTCTGTTAATATACCTAAACTAATGTATGCTATGCAGGGTTTAGGAGACAAAGCCAGGTGGCCTTGCAAAAATCAACAAAAAGCTGATTGGAAGGATAAGTCCAAATGGTGTGCCTTCCACGAGGATTTCAGACATATCACCGAGGATTGCATTGCTCTAAGGAAAGAAATAAGCTACTTGTTGAGCAAGGGATATCTAAAGGATCTGCTGGGAAAAAAGAAGAATAAAGGGCAGGATCCTGAACGAGCAGCATCACCCCCAGCAGATGCCAAAATAATTAACTTTATTTCAGGAGGATCCGATATTTGCGGGACTTCATATTCCGCAGCCAAGACATGCAAAGGAAGCTAAGGCAGAAAGAGGAGAAAAGCCAACCTGGATGACGACGCTCACAACTGACAAAGTGATCACTTTTGATAGTGATGACAGGGATACTGTTCAGGATCCTCACCATGATGCTTTAGTAATTACTTTGTATGTCGCTAACCATTTTGTGCGCAGGATACTGGTAGATAACGGCAGTTCCGTCAACATAATTCAGCTGGAGACGTTAAAACAACGAATGTATCCCCGATGGATATTACTTCGAAGTCCACCGTGCTCGTCGGGTTCAGTGGAGAAGCCAGGAATACCATAGGGGAGATAAAATTACCAGTATATGTTGAAGGAGTCAATTCAATACAACGCTTTTGCGTGATGGACTCACTATCCTGCTACAACATTATATTGGGTAGGCCTTGGATCCATGATATGAAAGTTGTGCAATCGACCTATCATCAGTGTATCAAGATCCCTACGCCTTGGAGAGTTGTCAAAGTGGATAGTGACCAGCAAGAAGCAAAGGAATGCTACTCATCATCCATGAAATCCTCTACCAAGCCAAATGCAGCATAGCAATTAAAGATGCGGGCCCAGGATATTCTGGAGGCTTCTGAGCAGGATGTAAAGAAAATTATCCTGGATCAGGATAACCTAGATATCTCAGTGCTCGTAGGAACCAATATCCGTCAGGATATTGAAAATCAATTGACTAACTTTTTGAAATGCAGGATGTCGACATTCGCATGGAAACATGAGGATATGACAGGCATCTCCAAGGAATTTATAACATATAAGCTTGGTATTGACAGGTCATTTAACCAGTCCAACAAAAGAGAAGGAAATTTGCTCCGAAACGAAATATGTTCATCCAAGAGGAAGTTGAAAGGCTACTAAAGAGCAAGATGATTACGGAAGTGAAGTTTCCCAAGTGGCTGGCTAATGTGGTTGTGGTGCAAAAGAAAAACGGGAAATGGGGAGTATGTGTGGATTATACCGACTTGAATAAAGCTTGTCCCAAAGACCCGTTTACTCTACCTCATATTGATTCAATGGTGGATGTTACCGCTGGCGACGAGATGTTAACCTTCATGGATGCCTCTTCAGGATTTCATCAAATCCAAATGGAACCCTCTGATCAGGAGGATACTGCTTTCATGACACCCGCAGGTATTTACTGTTATATTGCTATGCCTTTTGGCTTAAAAAATGCAAGTGCAACGTACCAAAGGCTGGTGAACATGATGTTTAAAGAAAAATTGGGGGACACCATGGAAGTATACATCGACGATATGGTAGTAAAATCCAAAAAGGCTAAGGATCACCTTCAAGATATTAAGGGAGCATTTGATATCCTGGACCAGTACAACATGAAATTGAATCCTGCTAAATGCCACTTTGGAGTGGGGGCAGGAAAGTTTCTAGGGTACATGGTGACTAAAAGGGGGATAGAAGCAAGCCCGGAGCAGATTAAAGCCATCTTGGATATCAAGTCACCTTCAAATATGAAGGATGTTCAACGATTAACAGAGCGAGTAGCAGCATTGAATAGATTTATCTCAAGATCCTCCGAAAAAATGCAAGGAATTTTATGATATTCTGAAGAAAAATAAGAAATTCGAGTGGGGCGAGAAGCATGAAACAACCTTGCAGGATTTGAAGCAGTATCTTTCAACCGCACCTCTGTTAATGAAACCTGAAGATGGCGAACCACTATCCCTATACCTTGCAGTATCAGGGAATGCAGTAAGTGTTGTCCTTGTAAAAGATCATGAAGGTCAGCAGTATCCTGTCTATTATGTCAGTAAAAGCTTATTAGATGCTGAATCCAGGTATTCTCACCTAGAAAAGCTAATATTAGCCCTAGTTATGGCATCAATAAAACTTAGACATTATTTTGAAACACATAGGATTCATGTTAAAACCAACTATCCTGTTAAAAATGTGCTTAGGAAACCAGAGATGTCGGGTAGGATGGCTAAATGGTCGGTAAAATTAAGTGCATTTGATCTAGTATACGAACCTAGAAATGCCATAAAGTCTCAGGCTCTAGCTGACTTTGTGGCTGATTTCAGTAGTGATATATAAAATGAAGTAGACCTAGAGGTACAATAGCTAGGAGAAAACCTAGAATACTGGATATTATATACTGATGGTGCATCTAATGTAAGAGGTGTAGGTTTGGGTATACTACTAAAATCGCCACATGGGGACATATTACCCCAGGCTATTAGATGTGAGTTTCCTGCCACTAATAATAAAGCAGAATATGAAGCCTTAATTGCAGGATTAGAATTGGCTAAGAGCATGAATATCAAGAGTCTACAAGTGTTTGTTGATTCCTTGTTAATCACTAATCATTTTAATGGATCTTATGCAGTAAAAGGTGAAAATTTGGCTGAATACCTTGAATTTGTCAAAAAAATTAGCAGGATATTTCGATGTTTTTACACTTGAACAGGTACCAAGAGAGGACAATGCTGAAGCTGATGCCTTGGCAAATCTGGGATCATCAGTCAGGATACCGGAAGGGACATAAATACCAATATTACATATCTTGTATCCTGCGACGGATCCTCACGGTAAGGAGGTAGTAAGTGTTCAGGATCCTGGTGCTGAATATCCTGAAGAGGATCCTAGATCCTGGATGGAACCAATCACAAGATATCTTAAGGAAGGACACATCCCCAAGGATGAAAATCCTAAGGCCTTTAGGATGAAGGTGTCACGATTTACTATTATAAATAATGTTTTATATAAGAAATATCTTGCAGGTCCATATCTGAGGTGCTTGGAGGATCCCGAGACCAAAGAAGTGCTTTAGGATATCCACGAAGGGGATTGTGGTAACCACACTGGGGGCAGGTCATTGTTCTCAAAAGTATTAAGAATAGGATATTATTGGCCTACCATGAGAAAAGATGCTGCAGAATATGCTCGAAAATGTGATGCATGCCAAAGACACAGCAACATACTACATCAGCCTGAAGAGCCATTATATCCTATTGTATCTCCTTGGCCGTTCATGAAATGGGGGATGGATATAGTAGGAAAATTGCCAAAAGCTCCAGGAGGAAAGGTCTTCATATTGGCAATGACCGATTATTTTTCTAAGTGGGTCGAAGCTGAAGCATTCGTTCAAGTTAGAGATCAAGAAGTGGTATCTTTCATAAAAAGGAATATCCTGACTAGGTTCGGAGTACCAGCTGAAATTATTTGTGATAATGGATCTCAGTTTATAAGTAAGAGAACAACTGACTTTTGTAAGAATTGGGGAATCAAGATGGTTACATCTACACCAGTACATCCTCAAGCGAATGGACAAGCAGAATCCTCAAACAAGATAATTGTTAACAACCTGAAAAAGAGACTAGGAGCCAAAAAAGGAAGATGGGCAGAAGAATTACCCTTTGTTTTATGGGCTGATAGAACAACGGTGAAAAATGCAACCGGCCAAACCCCACTTTCCTTGGTATTTGGAGCAGGGGCGGTGATTCCGACAGAAATGGTAATACCTACGGCAAGATCCAGCCTCCGGGATCCTGAGCAGAATCCAGAAATCCTATGCCAGGAATTGGATACTATTGATGAGCCAAGAGACGCAGCAAGGCTAAGGATGACAGGATATCAACAAAGGATATCCAAAGCATATAACAAGAACATAAGGACTAGAAGGTTCCAGGTTGGAGATTGGGTATTGAGAAAGGCTTTTCAGAACACTAGTAATCCTGCTGATGGAAAGTTAGCTCCAAAATGGGAAGGACCCTATGAGATTGAATCAGAATCAGGGAAAGGAGCATACCGACTCAAGAATATGGAGGGGGATATGTTACCAAGATCCTGGAATTCTATACATTTGAAGCTCTATTTCAAGTGAGTTAGGAATTTAATTTCTAACTCAGGATGGTATGAATATTATCTCTTTTAATATGTTTAATATCATTTATTGTTTTGAACCCGTCACTGACTTAAGCATCGGAGGGGTGTTAGCCATGCTAACACCCACCTTAGCTTATAATTGTTTTGCTGAATACGCTTCGGGACATAGCTCTAGGATACACACTCAGGATACTTCGAAAAATTAGAGGATTGGCCCCCTCTCTCACGTATAAGGGATCCTGATCCCTTCACAGGTTTAAAGGTATTCACCTTTCTCATGAATTGGGTTTAAACACCCCGCCTGGAGCACAAGTTGTCCAGGGATAATTCAAGGTGGCGGGACCAGTTCATATAAAAGTGGCTGACAATTTCGTCACTGTTGGCTATATCCTGGACCTTTAAGGTATATGAGGATTGATCACCCTCTCTCATGAAAGGGTATTTTCATACTCTCTAAGGTTTAAAGGTTTTCACCTTTCTAAGTCTTGGAGTTTATACACTCCCGCCTGTAGCGCATGAAAAATTGGGATTTTCCCCAGGATACCTATGAGATTTTCCCCAGGATACTAAGGATTTATCTCCAGTATGTTTTTGGGTTTTACCCTAGTAACACAAGAACTGTCTATGCAGTTTAACACGAATCCAAACAATTTTCTAAGTGTTGGAAGATTTTGTGCACAGGGGACATTTCTCCTAAGGAGATTATGGATGGCGCGAAGAGTCAAATTTGAACCCAGTACACTAAGGCTGGGGACATCTTATAGGAGGGAGTTACAAGAAGGATTGAGGTTTGGTACTAGGGTTACACTATATTCCTGGTATGATCTTTTCTTTGTGAATCTTACACAACTAGTTTGAACTTTTGAAACCATGTTTAAAGTTTAAGTATCCTGATTGGGATATATCTTTAGGATATATTCTCGGAATATGATTCAGGATATTCGGTTAGAATATCTGGGATACAATACTTGGATTTAAAAATCAGAGTTAAAAGTGTATCAAAACAAGGTTTATAAGTTCTAACCAAACCATCTTTTTCCTTTAAAAACTCTATTTAAATTGTTTGAGATTTTGTAGAATAAAATGTTTTAAATTATTTGACGAAAGATATCGGCTGAGTATCCTGGTCAAGATATTTTCTAAAAGTAATGCCATTAATCTTGCAAAATTGAAATTTGAACTAAGCAACAAAAAATTAAAAGGCAACAGCAAGTAAATCGAAAGATGAAATTATCTGAAATAACCAATACTAGTTGATAACCGAAGGCTTCATCCTAAAACCTAGGACCCATCCACCTTCGGCTATCAAGTTGTTTTAATGCAGAAGTAGAAATTGTTCATAGGACAAGAAGTAAAATTGTTCGAACATAAGCATCAAATTTAAAAGAAACGAGTTTTAGGGGGCAACGCCTTCTTCAATCATCGCATCTTCACCAGCATCCGCCTCAGGATCAGCCTGAATATCCTTCTCAGTCTTGTCGCTGGTACCTGATGAATTTTCCATCGCCTTTGGAGATCCTGCAGCTGCAGACTTAACGGGATGTTTTATGGGATGGCCTCCAAGAGTTTTTAGCTTGGTCTCCCAGGCATCGATGTTCCAAGAAGGACATTCGAAGCCCAGGGCTTTGGCCTCGTGAGCCATTTTTAGCCGAGCCTGCAAGAGAGAGATAACAACAGAACCTTTGAGGCTTTCCCGGTAAGTAGCCATATCCTGCTCGTGTTGGGCATGTACAGCATCCAGTTGGGTTTGAGCTTCCCGAATGGCTTTTTTGAGAGCGGCTTGGTGCTCCTGAGTCATGGCCTTGAACTTGTCTTCGTAATGTTGAGTTTTGGCCGCAATAATCATGCCTTGATCGGAAATGGTAACCTCAGCTTTCTTCAACTTGGACTCAAGTGTTTTGATGAGCCCACATGATTCTTAATACAAATGAACTAAACGCTCAAGGCCCTGTATCCAAAAACACAGGTATAATGAAAACTAGGATATAGGTTTGACATATATGTGCAGGATGTGGAATGGGAATTTATACCTGATTAAGAAAGGAGGTCATAAACCCGCTTGCCTCAATGAACCCATGATTCTCATAAGGGAATGTGTCAGAAATGGTAGGTGAATCGGTCTCTTTCCTCTTGCGAGAATTTGAACCCCGGGGCTTTGTGGCTGGCGAAGGTTTGGGTATGATCATGGCTTTGGAGCTGTTGGGCTTAGATGAAGCCGTAGCCTTGGGACTGGGTTCCTTCTTGACTTGGACGTGGCCGGAATAACTATCCAACTCCTCAAGATCGAAAACCTCTGGGATCTTGGCTGGTGCTACATAAAGGGGGAATTCTAAATCCTTATTGCTCTTTCGTTATATTGCATTAATTAATTATATTACAAAATAACTCTTACCAGACATTTCAGATGATGAATATTGGCTGGAACTTGGGATGTGTGTAGAAAAACTCCTATCACCTTCTGGTAGCTGGTAAATTGCTTTAATCTTTTTTCTCAGATTCTGCAGTAGGGGGAGCTACTTCCTTAAAGTTCACTGCGAAAAAGACCAAATGAGAAAATATTAGCACGAGACAAAAGCCTGAAAGTATCTATGGATATGTTTGAAGCCCTAAACCCTACCGGTGGTTAACCACTCCATCGGAAGGCTAGCACCCTTGTAGATGGAATCTCGCTTGACGAAAAAGAATTTGCGTTGCCATCCATCTTCGTTTTTGGTGGCTTTAAGGATGAGGGGTTTACTGGAAGTTGAAAAAAGCAAGAATCGACTAGAACCATGTGACCGGAGGCGATAGGCGATTGGGATATCCTCGATGCAGAGGTCAGGACAATGAAGATTTTTGATTTGGTTGAGTACAATCAGTACTCTCCAAACCATGGGCATGGTTTGTGCAAAGGAGATACCAGTGGTTCGGAAGAATTGCATCATAAACTCGGGAAATGGGTACCGAAGACCTAGCGAGAAAGGGTATGCCGGGAAGCAGACCCAATTAGCAGAAGAAACGTCCGATCGAATTGATCGATCAAATGGTCTGAAGACCGTGCCATCAGGGAAAGCGCCGGAGGCTCTCAGCGCTGCAATGTCCGCATTATCAAAAGCACAGATCTCCTTCTCGGGATTTTTAAGAAGATTTTGCTGGATAAAGGTCTCGGACGATTCGCCGGTTTTAGAAAAAGTTCTAGTGGCCATTGCAAGTAAAGGAAAAGAGATTGACAGAAAATGAAGAAGAAGTAAGGAATTACCTGGAGACTCCGTTGATGATATCTGGTTTTCAAACAAAAAGAGAGAAGATATAGGGGCATAGTAGATATCCATCGAGTGAAAACCGCGTAGGAAGTTACACATTGCTATCATGACCGTCATTTCGTTTTGATTACCTCGATCCAGGTGATAAAATTTAAAAATATATCTGTTTGAATTCAGAATTCCAACAGGTATATTTTGGGGACAATTGTTATGGGTCATTTTCTGAGCATATATCCTGACTAATATTCTGCTTTTGATTGTTTACTTGTGGTCAGGATACCGGATCAGGATATTGGTAACATCCTGGTATGGTATCCTGGTATTGACTGAATTAATCACGTGCAGATTAAGAGTTACAAGTCTCCAACGTTCAAGAAGACTTCTTCCCCCCAAGACTCGGGCAAATCAGTTGGAATAGAGACGTTGATTCCGAAAGACCAGGACTGCAACGTTTACTTGGGAATATTCGGGGCATCTCAGTTTATTAGGAAAGTTAGTTGTTTTCGTTTAGCTATAAATAGTATGATCGGATCAAGTTAAGGCACTCACTTTCATTCGCACACTTTACTCTCTAGTTACTAGCAATCACTACACACCAACACTTGTAATCAAATCACGTTGTAACACCTAGTTGATCCGCATCATATCCTGCACTGTATCCCGACATTTAAAGTAATAGAAGAACAAGGCAGCTGCGATTGTCAACTCCCGAGGTTTTGTGCCGGCGATCTAGATTGATCAAGGGCTTTCCTCGTATATCCGGTGTCACCCTTTACCTTTTTTGCTCATTGTTTGATCATAAATACAGCTCTGTATCCTGAGCCGTATCCTCAAACTGTTTTTGCAAACAACTTAACTTGAACATTTTCGACACACCTTTTAAGCACACTACCTCACTTAACTAATTTGATCACTTAATTACTTCGGTAATTTTTTACCAAAACACTAATTGTCTTGAAAATGGAGAATTGACCAAATGTTTCAAGTGGCAAAACCGACTTAGTTCACATGCTTGGGTTGTGCATAAAGCAAGGCTATATATCTATTTTCTTATTTGGAGTCTACAATGTTTTTATTTATATTTGTTTATGCTTATTTTAGTTTTTAGAAAATCACACAACTTATCTTCCTACCGGTAATTTAATGACAAAGGTTTAGTATTATTCCTCCGCCCACTTCCTTGGATTGACACTTGGTTCTTACCGATACTTTACTACATATATGACGAGGTACACTTGCCCTTTCGTGTGTGTTTTGATGTTGAAGTATAAATCACTTTTATAAATTTAAAACCGAATCGTGTGTAAATTCATTATAAAAATATGTATATACGCGCACACGTCAAGTTTTTGGCGCCGTTGCCGGGGAAATGGCGAGCTTTAGGAACCACCCGAGTCATTATTTTATTGGTGTACATACTTGTGAATATTCGTAAATACTTTCTTGATTATTTATTCGTTTATTTATTTGTTAATATTTCTTGTTTTTAATTTAATTTATTCGATTTCAAGTTCATTTTAAACGCTTATGAATTTTTTATTCCATTTATTTGTTCGAATTCGAACTAATTATTTATTTATTCTTTGAGTTTTCGGCTCTGAAAAATCATTTTTATACTAGCCGATTTGATTATTTTTATTGTTTTAATTTTTATAAAATTTTGGGTCCATTTTTGAATTTTTATAAAAATTTTCAGCCCTATTTACATAAATTTTGTTTTAATTCAGCTAAAAAAAAACAGCATTATTATAATTATAAAATATTCATTGTGTCAATTTTTCGTTTGCAGGTTGATGTCCTCAACCCCCGCTCCAGACGCTGTTAAGCCTTCAGACGAAACCGAGCATGATCTGAGGAGACGTATTCGTGATAGATCCCGCGCGATAGCGCTGCTACTCGCAGCTGGTGAGCCAGAGCAGGTGGTACCCGCTGAAGCCGAGGACTCAGGGGAAGTAGGAAACGCAATCATGGCGGACGACGAGCGACCTTTGAATGACTCGAATCAGCCCGGAGGGGCAGTCCTGGAGCCGAGGATCTTGCAGCCGACTATAGATGCACCCACCTACTTTTGAAATTAAATCTAGTATTATTAATATGGTGCAGAATTCGGTGCAGTTTGACGGGCGTGAGCATGAGGATCCCGGAAGATATATCGCTGCTTTTCTCGCAGTTTGTTCGACGTTCAGGATTAGAGGTGTTTCTGAGGATGCTATTCGGTTGAGGTTGTTTCCATTCTCATTGCATGACAAAGCTAGAGCTTGGCTTATGTCACTTCCAGCTGGGTCCGTCAGGACCTGGAATGAGCTGGCGGAGCTGTTTATGCAAAAAATACTTTCCACCTGAGAAAACAACCAAGTTAAGAAACCGGATTGTGACCTTTCGCCAAGATGAAGGAGAGTCGTTGCACGCGGCCTGGGAGCGATTTAAAGATTTGTTAATTGATGTTACACATCATGGCTTCTCCAAAAGACAGCTGGTCTTGACGTTCTATCAAGGGCTTAGTTACAACACGCAGGAGAGATTAGATGTGAATGCAGGAGGCGATCTAGGAACGAAGACGCCGAATGAAGCTTATGATATCATAGAAAAAGTTGCGTTGAAGTCTAGCTCGCGTCAAGAAGGAGATAGAGGCCGGGCAACATCATCATCATCACCTCGCCCAGGAGTTCACGTTGTGGATGACTACACAGCCATTACTGCACAAATCTCGGCTCTTTAAGCGAAATTCGATAAGTCCCAGATAGCTGCGCAAGCTGGTTTAGGGTGTGACCAGTGCGGAGTGTCACACGAGCCTGGTGCATGCTTTCAGGGAGTCGTGTATGAGGGCCAAGAAGAAGTAGATTTTGTGAGTAATCAGGTGAAGCCGCAGAAGAACCCTTACAGCAATACATACAATCCGGGATGGAGGAATCACCCAAATTTTGGGTGGCGAGCGAATGTGGGTAATCAGAACCCACTGGGATTTGTCCAGCGCGCTCCAGCATCGCAGCAGGCTCAGGGTCAGCAATTCCAACCATACAATCAATCTTACCAGCAACGTCCATACTCATATCAGAATCAGGGCACTGGGAGTAGTTCCCAGCATCAGGCCCCTCAATCTAGTTCCAAGCTGGAGGATATGATGGCTCAGCTTCTTACTAGCTCCTCGAGTGCAAATCAGTTGGCTGAAAAACGATACCAACAAAGCGAAGATCGTTTTCTATCCCACGAGGGAGAAATGAGGAGTCAGAAAGCCTCGATTTAGAATATCGAGAATCAGGTTGGTCAGCTGGCGAAGATGATTCTGCAAGACCCCCAGGTGGTCTTCCGAGCAATACAGAGCCAAACCCGCGCGGGCATGTGAATGCTGTCATGACTAGGAGTGGTAAGACTACCAGACCCAACATATTGGACTCACCACCGATCGATGAAGCGGTCCAGACTGATGCTCAGGACGAGGTGCAAGCAAGGCTGCGCCCAGCAAGTACAGCACAAGTCCAGGAGCCAGTTAAAGAGTACACTCCACCAGTACCATATCCGGGCAGGCTTAAGAAACAGAAAAATGAAGAACAATATGGTAAGTTCCTTGAATTGTTTAAACAACTACACATTAACATACCGTTTTTTGAAGCCTTGGCCCAGATGCCAAAGTATGCCAAATTCCTAAAGGACATCCTCTCGAATAAGCAGAAGCTCGAGGATATATCATATGTGGTGATGAATGAAAGCTGTTCTGCCATTCTGCAAAACTGTCTGCCCACGAAAATGGTAGATCCGGGTAGTTTCACGCTCCCTTGCTTGATTGGAAACATGTTTGTTAGCCATGCATTGGCTGACTTGGGAGCGAGTATCAACCTTATGCCTTATAAGGTTTTTACTAAACTGGATCTGGGTGAGCCGTCACCCACTAGAATGAGCATTCGGCTTGCAGATCATTCAATCAAATATCCACGTGGATTCGTTGAAAACATGCTCGTTAAAATCGACAAATTTGTTTTCCCCGTGGATTTTGTTATTCTTGACATGGACGAAGATTCAAAAGTGCCATTGATACTTGGGCGCCCGTTCCTCAATACTGCGAGGACGATTGTTGATGTGGCAGCTGGCCAAATCACGCTCCTAGTAAATGACGAGAACGTGACATTTGATATCAAAGATCAATGCAGCATCCGCAAAGTCACGATGACATGCTTTACTATGTCGACATTGTCGACGCATGTGTGTGCTCTCATTTCCAAGGCACTATCGAAGAGATTGATTCGGATACACGTCTGTCATGTGGGGACCTGATTGGCATTACGCAGGAGGGCCACGATTTCGAGTAGCCAGTCTATCAGATTGGTGACGATGGTTCCTAGAGTCTGGAGCGGTTTCTAGAAATTGGCCATGTAGAAGACGAGAAAGCAAAACCTTTGATTGAAGATCCACCATCTTTGGAATTGAAAGAACTCCCACCATATCTCGAGTATGCATTTCTGGATGAGGGGTGTCGCTTGCCGGTCATCATTTCAGCACTGTTGGTGAAAGAGGAGAAGAAACAGCTTCTCGAGGTTCTTAGACTTCATAAGAAAGCCATTGCTTGGAAAATCATGGATATCAAAGGCATCAATCCTTCTTTTTGTACTCACAAGATTCTGATGGAAGACGAGTACAAACCCTGTGCACAACCTCAGAGGCGGTTAAATCCAAACATGCAAGATGTGGTCAAGAGAGAAGTGATTAAGTTGTTGGATGCAGGATTGATATATCCTATATCTAACTCTGTGGGGGTGAGTCCAGTGCAGGTAGTACCCAAGAAAGGGGGTATTACTGTAGTCTCTAATGATAGGAATGAGCTAATTCATACCCGTACCGTCACTAGGTGGCGAGTTTGCATCGACTATCGCAAACTCAACGATGCTACTCGTAAGGATCACTTCCCGCTTCTATTCATCAACCAGATGTTAGAGCGTCTGTCGGGGAAGTTGTATTACTGTTTCTTAGACGGGTTCTCTGGGTACTTCCAAATTCCTATAGCTCCTGAGGATCAGGAGAAGACTACCTTTACCTGCCCCTTCGGCACATTCGCCTACCAGCGTATGCCTTTTGGGTTGTGTAATGCACCGGCGACCTTCCAGAGATGCATGGTTGCAATTTTTCATGATATGATCGAGGATTCTTTGGAGGTTTTCATGGATGACTTTTCGGTATTTGGAGATTTATTCGATCATTGTTTGGAAAATTTAAAGAAGATGTTGAAGAGGTGCGAAGAAACGAATCTGGTCCTAAACTGGGAAAAGTGCCACTTCATGGTGAAAGAGGGCATAGTTCTGGGACATAAAATTTCTCGTGCTGGTATGGAGGTCGATCCAGCTAAAGTTGACATTATTTCACGACTTCCGCCTCCCACCTCTGTGAGAGCGATACGGAGTTTTCTTAGTCATGCGGGGTTCTATAAGCGATTCATCAAGGATTTTTCAAAAATTGCTAGGCCCATGACCCGTTTGTTGGAGAAAGACGCTTCGTTTATCTTTGGAGATGACTGCTTGAGGGCTTTTGACCTTCTCAAGCAAAAGTTGATTGAGGCCCCTATTTTGATTGCACCTGACTGGAGTCTGCCATTTGAAATTATGTGCGACGCGAGTGATTTCGCTATAGGGTCCGTTCTGGGTCAAAAGAAAGAGAAGCACTTTCACCCGATCTATTATGCGAGCAAGACTCTTCATGACGCTCAGGAGAACTATACGACGACAGAAAAAGAGCTCTTGGCTGTTGTTTTCGCATTTGACAAATTTAGATCGTATTTGGTGCTTTCAAAAACAATTGTGTATACTGATCACGCAGCCATCAGATATCTTTTCAGCAAACAGGATGCTAAACCGCGTCTCATCAGATGGATCTTATTGCTGTAGGAATTTGATATCAAAATTCAAGACAAAAAGGGTTCGTTGAATGTAGCGGCTGATCATCTCTTTCGGTTGGAGCATGGAGATATCAAGGACACGCGTTGGGATTCAATCAATGACAATTTCCCACACGAGTCGTTGATGAGAGTAGAGGTATGCGATGAGTCGCCTTGGTTCGCCGACTTTGCGAACTATCTTGGTTGCGGGATTCTGATTAAAGGGTTGACTCACCAACAAAAGAGGAAATTCTTTTCGTATGTCAGGCACTACATTTGGGACGATCATTTCTTGTTTAGGGTTGGTGCTGATCAAGTTATAAGGAGATGTGTGTCTAGAAAGGAGGCGACTGACATTCTGCGCCACTGTCACGAGGGACCTACCGGAGGCCACTATGGAGCCAATTTCACCGCTAAGAAGATGCTTGATTCCGGGTTTTATTGGCCGATAATATTTCGTGATGCGCTGAGTTGGGTCAGAGCGTGCGATGCCTGCCAGAGGGCAGCAAACATATCGGCACATGACAAAATGCTTCAGAATTGGATACAGGTGTGTGAAGTCTTTGATATCTGGGGGATAGACTTCATGGGACCATTTCCCCCCTCACGAGGAAACAAGTATATCCTGGTTGCGGTAGACTATGTATCGAAGTGGGCGGAGGCACAAGCCTTACCCACCAATGATGCTAGGGTAGTCGTGAGATTTTTGAAAAGTTGTTTGCCCGGTTTGGTGCACCGAAGGCGCTTATCAGTGACAGAGGGACCCACTTTTGCAATACACAGCTTGAGAAAGCTTTGTCTCGTTATGGTGTGCATCACCGTTTATCCACGCCCTATCATCCACAAACGAGTGGGCAAGTGGAGGTCACAAACCGGGGGTTGAAACGAATCCTTGAGCGGTCGGTTGGTGCAAACCGCAAGGATTGGTCAGACAAGCTTGATGAGGCATTGTGGGCTTTCTGTACGGCTTACAAGACGCCTATTGGGACTACTCCCTTTAGGAAGCATGTCATTTACCTGTGGAGTTGGAGCATAAGGCGATGTGGGCTCTAAAAAATGCTAATCTGGACCTAAAAACTAGAGGTGAAGCCCGGTTCCTTTAGATTCACGAGTTAGAGGAGCTACAACAACACGCATATGAAAACTCCGTGCTATACAAGGAACGCACCAAGAGATTGCATGATAAACGCTTGAAGGACCATAAAGAATTCCAAGCGGGCGATCTTGTTTTACTCTACAACTCGAGGTTGCGTTTATTTCCGGAAAAATTACATTCACGTTGGACAGGACCATACACGGTAAAAGAGGTATTTCCATATGGGACTGTTGCAATAGAGAACGCGGACGACGTTATTTTCAAGGTAAATGGTCATCTTTTGAAGCTTTACGTTGCCGGGCCGATCGAGTCGGCGGTGGAGGTTATCGAGCTCCACGTCCCGCACACATCATAGGTGTGGGGAGGAGAGTCTACGCTACTGACTCGAGGATTAAAAATGTAGCAAGAGCGTCTTTGGCGCTTCAGGGGTAATATTGTCCATATTTTTATTTTTGCCATTTTTACGTAATTTTGGTGTGTTTAGTAGTTTCCGTAGGTTTGTACAGTTTTTAAACGTGCCAAGCAAAGGGTCTATGGTTGAACAATGTTAAAACAGTTTGCGAATGGTAAAAATGGTGGAAAACGGCCGAAAAAGGTGCTGAAAATGGTTTCTGCAGAAAAAACACTGATCTGCAGATGTGGCACGGCCGTGCCAGAGACCGCACGACCAGTGCAATGCCGAGATCATCGTGCCAGGGCCACACAAAGTCGAATACGCACGACCGTGCGTCATATTCGCGAAACCCTACTGCACCAGCCATTCCAGACCGAGTTTTCCCCAAAATCGCATCATTTTTTCGCACGGTTTCTCAGATCCTTTCGCACGGTATGTTTTTCCTCTTCGCTTTTCAGTTTCATCCTCGTTCTAGGTTAGATTCGTTCGATTTCTTGCAGGCTTTTTAGGGTTCCCTTCATAAATACAAGCGAAACCCTAGCCCTTGCAAGAATCATGTGTCTCGTGAACAACCGGTCTGATTTCCAACCACCGTTTGCCAAAAATTTGATAATTTTAAAAAAAGTATAGTTGTTCTGGTTCAGGGGTTTGAAATCTGTAGAAATATGAGTCGCACGGTCATGCCATGGGTGCACGGTCCGTGCAGTTGCGGTTCGTTCACGATTTTGGCTGTGGTCTCGGTGATGCACGGGGGTGCCATTGCTTGCACGTCGTGCAATTACGACAAACGCCGACCACCATCACTGATCTTCGACGACGCACGACCGTGCGTCTGTCGCACGCCCGTGCGAATCGCCCAGATCAGCGAGACAGAATCTTCATAACTGTGTGATTAGGCTGTTTTGTTTGTAATTTTTCCTGCTCCTCATATTTTAACAACTTTCCTCATGCAGATAAACCATCCCTTTTTACAATTCAACCCCAACAGCGAGCGGGAAAATCTCTGCATCCCGAAACTCAACATATTGTGGCAAAGGCGAGGCCAGTTTGGCATCCCTAGAAGGTTGAACTGGGACATAATGACCGAATTAAACCAACGCGACCGGCTCGAAAACATGTTAACAATTCCGCTTGCGCCTTTGGTCAACATCGACCGCCTGATCTATCATGAGCCTACACTTGAATTCTTCGCTTCCTACTCGTATGACAAGCCAAAAGTGAGTAGAGATCCTGACTTCCGCTACAAGAAAAGGATAAATTTCAGATTAGGCGGTCGTTGGCATAGTTGGATAGTGGGAAGGTTGGGTCAAAGACTAGGTATCTACACCAATGAGGATATGGATTCTGAGTTCTTTACAGATCAGTTCACCAGCGAAGAAGAGCGGGGCGAGTTTTGGGCACGGGTTGCAGCTGGCGGGCCATATGATCCTCGGAAGTCCAAAGCTTCAAGGTTACGAGACCCTTTGCATAGAGTCATGCATCACATCTTCAGCCATACCATAGCTGGGCGCATGGACAGTTTGTGAAACTGTCCAACACCGGATATTATATTTCTTTATGCGCTCACGGAGGGGGTTCACATCAACCTCGCCGCACGGATGGCTGATTACTTTGTGCACGGTTCGGAGAGAACCAACAGCAGTCAAATACATTGTGGTCAGTATGTGACCCAAATCGCTTACAACATGGGTATAATGACTGATGAGGTGGTTCAGGGTCTTACTTTGGTGACCGAGGGTATATATGTTGCCATCCGCTCCTTGAAAGCGATGGGGATTATTGCAGAGACAGATCACGGGGATCGGTTGAAGGGATTGAACAACGAGTTCTGGAACCCATTGCCTCCACTCCCAGGCGAGAATGAGGATGAGGTTATGGAGGAGCAGCATGTCCAGCATGAGGAGCCGCCACACACGCCACCACACTCACCACAGCAGCACCACTCCCCACATTACGAGCACTGGCCTCCCGGCATCCCTTCGTATCCGGAGTTCTATGGCCAGTTCCAACGGATGCTGGTCAGCCACAAGCAGCAGCGGGCCAGTTTAGAGCAGCTGCAGGTTGGTCAGGAGCAGCTGCGGGTGAACCAGGAGGCGGTTAGGGCGAACCAAGACTTCACGCGCCAGGGGGAGCAGGCCAGGTTTTCATACCTTTTTGGGGGTCTTCATAATGCTTTTCCCAACTACTTTGCGAAGCCCCCACAGTTCCTATTCAGGAACCCAGGCGGTTATGCAGGGGCAGGCCCATTCGGCACGGGAGGAGATGCGGATGACGACGACGAGCAGTAGGTGGAGTTGTGAGTTGGTGGTTATGATATTTTAGTAGTTTATTTCTTGGGTGTTCATTTTGGTCTTCATTTCAAACACCCACGGCTATGTAATTTATTTTTCAGACACTTTAGTTTATTTGTTTTGTCTATGTTTGGATATTTAGTACTTTTATTTATGTAAATTATGGTTTGTTTGCGTTTATATTGTCTATGCCTTCTGTTTTGTTTTGCTATGCCTTGTGACATACTTACAGAAATTTTTGAAGCAAGTCTTGGACCGGAGCACATCACAGGACCAGCTTTGAAGTCTCGTTTCATCTGATTATTCTCCTTTTTCTCTATATTTCGGGTTTCGCATCGGGGACAATGCGAAGTTCAAGTGTGGGGAGGGGGTTTAACATTTTGGCTTTGTTTGTCCTAAAAAAATATCAGTAAATTATATATATTTTTAGTAAATAAACTGGTTGGTTGTGTTTTAGAAAGCTTCGGATATGATAAAAAAAACCCGACAAGCCAAATAAATTTTGAAAAAGAAAACTAAAAAGCGTGACAAACAAAGAAAGACTTGCATGATAATTTTCACACTGTTACACATTCCTTCCGTTATGTGAGCATATTTGAGCCTTGAAATTGTTATATGTTTGTTCATTTCGGAGTAGGAGTGAGCCGGATGTCACGTGTAATTTAGAACTTGTCACTAGCATGTTTGTTGTGACAACTCGAATTTCCGACATTCCTTATTCGCATTAAATGCACGTTGACTTTGACCGTATAGTTGTGATATGATAAATGCATTGTGTTTGCTTGATTCTGTGTTGTTATTATAGTGTATTAGTTTAGAAATCACAGAAACCGATTTAACACATGAGACTGCTCGACGAAACACAAATGTGTTTCGCCATGAACATACCCGACGAAGCAGGCTGTTTCGCCGTATGCATTCCGACGAAACAGAAGTCTGTTTCGCCGGCCCAGTAACTCACGAAGCCCAGCTTGGGCCCAGAACGTTATTCCGTGTATTTTTACGTAAAACATCATCATTTTACACTTTCTATCAACACAACCGAAACCCTAGAGCTCTCTTACTGTGACGGCAAGCTAGAACCCACTAGAAACTCTTGTGTGATCAAACCATCATCTCGGTTAGTAATCTTATGTGTCTTGATTGATCTTTCATCCATGTATGTGTTTCTGTGCCGTGTGATTCTGCTATGTTGATTGTAACTGATACATGTTAAATATTAGGGTTCTTGTTATGATGATGATGATATGGATTTCGATATGAATATTGTAGTCGGATATATATATGGTTGTATGCGAAACTTAATATGATTAAATACTCGGTTCTGGATGTTGTTATTATGATCTGATTCTGAATGCAAGTTAGCATCTTGATAGGGTTTGATGATGTGATGTTGTAATCGATATGTTGTATATGTAAGCTAGGGTTCATGCTAGACGTTAAAGTGGTCCGATGATTATGCTATGATGATGTTACTATGATTCTGTGTTGAATGATTACTGCATGATTGATAATATTGATGTCGGCTGTTAGTGATGATTAGGGTTTCTGCATGATTGTACTGACGTAACTGAACTGTCCGACGAAACCGAACCCTCGGCGAAACAGACTGTGTTTCGCCAAGGGCAGTCGACGAATTAGACCTTTGTTTCGCCAAACCTGACCTCGACGAAATAGATGTGTTTCGCCAAGGACCACCGACGGATTAGAATCCTGTTTCGCCAATCAAGGTCACGACGAAACAGAATGTGTTTCGTCAAAGTGTGTTTCGCCATAATGTGTGTTTCGCCGAACAGTAATCTACACAGTAACTTGGGTTAATTCTGTTAAGTGTTAACTGGAATATTTAACTGCTGTTAGGTGTAACCATCTTGTATATGATTGTGATTTCGTGTTACATGTTTATACGTGCACAACTTGAACGCAAACTGATTTCACATACGTGCATACTTTAGGACGTGATTGATTACTTGCGAGCATACACTTAGCATACCGAGCAAACCAAGGTGAGTTCACACAGCCAAGGCATGGGATTCCCAGGATGGGAATGGGTTGGATTATTTATTCGTTCAGTTTATGGAACTTAGATATATGATTCCCGGTAGAGGAAGGATTATGGATAAGAACAGACTAGACTGGTTATACTAATTTAAACGATCTTCGCGCACACGCCAAGGGTCGGCCGCGATATTATGACAATCTTCGCACACATGCCTAGGAAGGGCCGCGAACTATATACTCTAATCTTCGCAAACATGCCAGGAAGGGCCGCGATACTACTATACCTAGTCTAGTAAACATGGGAAATCCCCACTATACTTCGCAAACATGCCTAGAGGGCCGCGATACGATACATACGTTACATGATTACTAAATGAACATACGAACTACATTATGAACACGATAACTAAACAAACTCACTGTGAACTCGCTCAACTAGTTGTTGACTCTCTGTTACATGCCTTGCAGGACCTTAGGTACTTATGGAGCTTGCACGGGAGGCACGGTCGTTGTGGGCACAGTTTGTGGATGTTATGAACAACATTTAAACATTTGATATTGCTACTTATGATTGGGTTTATTTATGCTTCCGCTAAACGTTGAATTTATACATATGTTTTGAATACCTTTCATATTGGTTTGGTTGTTTTACATTTAATACTTACTATGTTCAATATGATTGGTGGCTTGATCCTGGTCAGTCACGCCTCCAAGCGGTGATACTCCGCAGGTGGATTTTGGGGGTGTGACAGATTGGTATCAGAGCCATTGGTTATAGAGAACTCGGTTTTAATAAGGGAAAAACGTTTTTATTGAAACCAGACTATAACCAGTACAGCGCTCAACGATCCACAACGACGCCTCGCTCCACGTGCAAGACTCAACAACCTAGGTAATAAGGTTTATATTTATTGCCTACTTGATAGAACTACATAGAACTTTGCTCGTGGTATGCTTAGATTACGTTGTTTACTATTCGTTACTGCTTGAGAACGCTTACATGCTCACACTCTTCTATCATCGCACGATTCGCGATCCTCTCTGACTTATGCTATCTTTACTATGAAGATCATGTCTGGACGTATCAACATGACACAAGCCCAATTGACGGCTCTCATCGCTGAACAAGTTACTGCGGCAGTTGCAGCCGCACAAGCAGGAGGTATACCCTGCAGTTGAAACTCACACTAGGGTCCTTAGATCCTACATTCCTAAACCAACTCTTGTGCTAAAATTTTTGTTTACTCTTACGCACACAACAGGTCAAGCACCTGTTTGCACTTTCAAAACGTTCATGGACTGTCGCCCCAGTACTTTCAGCGGCACGGAGGGAGCAGTCGGACTCCTCCACTGGTTTGAAAAGATTGAAACTGTATTCGAGATGTGTGAATGCCCTGAGGCACGCAGGGTGAAGTATGCCACCGGTACCCTAGAGGGTTTAGCTCTCACATGGTGGAAAGCTCAGGTGCAAATGCTGGGGTTAGTTGCTGCTAACGCTACCCCATGGAACAACTTTAAGGAAATGATCAAAGAAGAATATTGCAGCAGGGATGATATTCATAAGCTGGAGGTCGAGTTTTTCAATCTCAAGATGAAGGGGTCAGAGATTGAGGCATACACCAAAAGATCTAATGAACTTGCTCTATTGTGTCCTACGATGGTGGACCCTCCAATCAAGCGAATCGAACTGTTCCTCAAGGGTCTAGTGCCAGAGATCCAGAGTCACGTCACTTCAGCAAACCTCGCCACTTATCAGCAGGTTGTACAGCTGGCTCACCGTCTCACGGATCAGGCGGTGGAGCAGAACAAATTGCCTGAACGCATCAGCACTACTACTACCGCTACTACTCCGGTCACTCCTGCTACTCCCAGTGACAACAAGCGGAAATGGGATGGGGATTCCAGCAAAGGTTCAGCTATAGTTCAATCTCAGGCTCAGCAACGCAAGACTAATGACTACCAGAGTCCAAGTCAGCAAACTTCTGGTGGGCAGAGACAGAGTGGTTATCGGGGAAATCATCCACTGTGTAACAAGTGCTACAAACACCACAGTGGTCAGTGTCGCAAGGCCTACTGTCAGAGATGTCTCAAAAACGGGCACGAAGCTAAAGATTGCAGGAGTTCACGACTTGCGAATCAGAACCAGCAACAGCAACCACCTGCTCCACGAAACCAGCCACAGCAGCAGCAGCATGGAAATAGGGGATGCTACCAGTGTGGGGCTGAAGGTCATTACAAGCGGGATTGTCCTCAGTTAAACCAGAACCAGAACAATAACAACAACAACAATCAGGGCAACGGGAACAACAACAATGGTGGGAACAATAACAACAATGGTGCTAGAGGCCGTATGTTTGTGATCGGTCAGGGTGATGCCAGGAATGATCCCAACGTGGTTATGGGTAAGTTTCTTCTTGACGACTTTTATGTTACTGTACTATTTGATTCTGGTGCGGACACAAGTTACATGTCTCTGAAAGCTAGTGAAATGTTAAAACGTGCACCAACTCCCTTAAACACCAAACATGTTGTAGAGTTAGCTAACGGTAAAAGTCTAGAGGCCACACACATAGTTAAAGGGTGTAATCTTATCCTCGCTGGTCAGACTTTCTCCATTGATCTCATTCCTATAACCTTGGGTAGCTTTGACGTCGTCATTGGTATGGATTGGTTATCTCAACAACAAGCGGAGATTTTATGCAAAGAAAAAGTTATTCGTATTCCTCGGTCGGGCAAGGAACCTCTCGAAGTTCAAGGCGACAAGAGTGGTGTCGTGAGTGGCATCATTTCCTTCTTAAAGGCTCAGAAGTGTCTGCGCAAGGGTCACACAGCTGTTCTAGCTCTCGTCACTGATACATCGAAGAAAGAGAAAAGGATTGAAGATATTCCTGTAGTACGTGACTTTCCTCAAGTGTTTCCTGAGGAATTACCTGGGTTACCGCCTCATCGTCAAGTCGAATTCCAGATCGAGCTCGCTCCAGGAGCAGCGCCCATAGCTCGAGCACCTTATCGTCTAGCTCCAACTGAATTAGAAGAACTGTCAAAGCAGCTACAAGAACTCTTGGAAAAGGGTTTTATACGTCCTAGCTCTTCGCCTTGGGGAGCTCCAGTGTTATTCGTAAAGAAGAAAGACGGTACGTTCAGGATGTGTATAGACTACCGTGAACTCAACAAGGTGACGATCAAGAATTGTTATCCTCTTCCGCGCATAGATGATTTATTCGACCAGCTGCAAGGGTCGAGCTACTACTCCAAGATAGACTTAAGGTCAGGTTATCACCAGCTGAGAGTCCGGGATGAGGACGTCTCTAAAACAGCGTTTCGAACTCGCTACGGCCACTACGAGTTTATGGTCATGCCATTCGGGCTAACGAACGCGCCTGCCATATTTATGGATCTTATGAACAGGGTGTGCAAACCCTATCTCGACAAGTTCGTCATTGTTTTCATCGACGACATCCTGATTTATTCAAAAAGTCAAGAGGAACACGAGCAGCACCTACGACTTATACTGGAACTTCTACGAACGGAACAGCTATACGCTAAGTTTTCTAAGTGTGACTTTTGGCTTCGTGAAGTCCACTTTCTAGGCCACGTGGTAAACAAGGATGGGATTCATGTTGATCCATCCAAGGTAGATTCGATCAAGAATTGGCCTGCGCCTCGTACACCAACCGAAATACGCCAATTCTTGGGTTTGGCGGGTTACTACAGAAGGTTCATTAAAGACTTCTCAAAGATTTCTCAGCCGCTTACGTTACTGACACAGAAAGGTGTTGTTTACCGTTGGGGTAATGCACAGGAAACAGCGTTCCAACACTTAAAGGATAGACTCTGTAGCGCACCTATCCTCTCACTGCCTGAAGGCACGGACGATTTCGTAGTCTACTGCGACGCATCCATCCAAGGTCTTGGATGTGTATTAATGCAAAGGGATAAAGTCATTGCTTATGCTTCGCGCCAACTTAAGATTCACGAACGGAATTACACAACACACGACTTAGAGTTGGGAGCGGTTGTTTTTGCACTTAAGATATGGCGACACTACTTGTACGGCACTAAATGTGCTATCTACACTGACCATAGAAGCCTTGAACATATCTTCAAACAGAAGGAACTGAATATGCGACAGCGACGATGGGTCGAACTGCTAAACGACTATGAATGCTCAATCAGGTACCACCCAGGCAAAGCCAATGTTGTGGCTGACGCTCTCAGTCGAAAAGACACTGCGCCTAAGCAAGTACGAGCTTTACAACTCACTATACAGTCTAGCCTTCCTTCCCAGATACGAGATGCTCAGGTAGAAGCATTGAAATCAGAAAATGTCAGGGCTGAAGCCCTACGTGGCTCAAGACAACGTTTAGAACAGAAGGAAGATGGTGCTTACTACGTCACGGGACGCATTTGGGTCCCACTGTACGGCAACTTACGCGAGCTGGTAATGGATGAAGCTCATAAGTCTCGCTACTCGGTACATCCAGGTGCGGATAAAATGTACCACGACATCAAAACTACATATTGGTGGCCTAGCATGAAGGCCCACATAGCCACATACGTTAGTAAATGCTTGACTTGTGCGAGAGTCAAGGCAGAATATCAGAAACCCTCAGGTCCACTCCAACAACCAGAGATACCACAATGGAAATGGGAACAAATTTCCATGGATTTCGTTACTGGCTTACCCAGATCTCAGCGCGGAAATGATACTATTTGGGTGATCGTAGATCGACTCACAAAGTCTGCTCACTTCTTGGCCATCAAAGAAACAGACAAGTTCTCTACACTAGCAGACATCTACTTAAAAGAAGTGGTCTCAAGGCACGGTGTGCCAACCTCCATCATCTCTGATCATGACGCACGTTTTACTTCAGAACTGTGGCAAGCAATGCATAAATCGTTTGGCTCTCGTTTAGACATGAGCACAGCTTATCACCCTCAGACAGATGGGCAGTCTGAGCGCACTATTCAAACTCTAGAAGACATGCTTCGGGCGTGCGTAATTGACTTTGGCAATGGTTGGGAAAAACATCTGCCACTTGTGGAATTTTCGTATAACAACAGCTACCACACCAGCATTAAAGCTGCACCATTCGAGGCACTGTACGGGCGTAAGTGCCGGTCACCTCTCTGTTGGGCAGAGGTGGGGGAAAGTCAAATCACAGGTCCAGAAATGGTAGTAGATACTACTGAAAAGATTGCACAAATACGACAACGCATGGCGGCAGCACGCGACCGTCAGAAAGCATACGCTGATTTAGACAGGAAACAACTCGAGTTCCAAGTTGGGGATCGAGTGCTACTCAAAGTTTCACCCTGGAAGGGTGTGGTTCGTTTTGGCAAACGCGGCAAACTAAATCCACGATATGTTGGACCATTCGAAGTTACAGAGAAAATAGGTAAAGTGGCCTACAGATTGAACTTACCACCTGAACTCAGTGCAGTTCACAACGTCTTTCACGTGTCGAATCTGAAGAAGTGTACGTCAGATGAGACCCACATAGTTCCCTTGAAGGAACTCACTATCGACGAGCGGTTGCACTTTGTCGAGGAGCCTGTTGAAATCACGGACCGGGATGTTAAGGTCCTCAAGAACACGAGAATCCCTCTTGTACGAGTTCGTTGGAACTCCCGCCGCGGCCCAGAGTTCACCTGGGAGCGTGAAGATCAAATGGAACTCAAATATCCCCAGTTATTCGGAACCAATGCAACTACTACTGAGGCTGAAGCTACCAATGCAGAATTTCGGGACGAAATTCCAAATCAACGGGGGGATAATGTGACACCCCAAGAAAACCAGTAATCTTCGCAAACATGCTCAGGGGAGCCGCGATACAATTCAGGTAAACAACGTCACACCATTAGCTTTCCTCAGTAACCGCATGCTAAATTTCGGGACGAAATTTCTTTCAAGTTGGGGATAATGTGACAACTCGAATTTCCGACATTCCTTATTCGCATTAAATGCACGTTGACTTTGACCGTATAGTTGTGATATGATAAATGCATTGTGTTTGCTTGATTCTGTGTTGTTATTATAGTGTATTAGTTTAGAAATCACAGAAACCGATTTAACACATGAGACTGCTCGACGAAACACAAATGTGTTTCGCCATGAACATACCCGACGAAGCAGGCTGTTTCGCCGTATGCATTCCGACGAAACAGAAGTCTGTTTCGCCGGCCCAGTAACTCACGAAGCCCAGCTTGGGCCCAGAACGTTATTCCGTGTATTTTTACGTAAAACATCATCATTTTACACTTTCTATCAACACAACCGAAACCCTAGAGCTCTCTTACTGTGACGGCAAGCTAGAACCCACTAGAAACTCTTGTGTGATCAAACCATCATCTCGGTTAGTAATCTTATGTGTCTTGATTGATCTTTCATCCATGAATGTGTTTCTGTGCCGTGTGATTCTGCTATGTTGATTGTAACTGATACATGTTAAATATTAGGGTTCTTGTTATGATGATGATGATATGGATTTTGATATGAATATTGTAGTCGGATATATATATGGTTGTATGCGAAACTTAATATGATTAAATACTCGGTTCTGGATGTTGTTATTATGATCTGATTCTGAATGCAAGTTAGCATCTTGATAGGGTTTGAT
Organism: Helianthus tuberosus; assembly: GCA_030545235.1. Lineage (NCBI taxonomy): Eukaryota > Viridiplantae > Streptophyta > Magnoliopsida > Asterales > Asteraceae > Helianthus > Helianthus tuberosus. The sequence goes on along the minus strand of CM060402.1, from coordinate 40,680,283 downwards.
GATGTGATGTTGTAATCGATATGTTGTATATGTAAGCTAGGGTTCATGCTAGACGTTAAAGTGGTCCGATGATTATGCTATGATGATGTTACTATGATTCTGTGTTGAATGATTACTGCATGATTGATAATATTGATGTCGGCTGTTAGTGATGATTAGGGTTTCTACATGATTGTACTGACGTAACTGAACTGTCCGACGAAACCAAACCCTCGGCGAAACAGACTGTGTTTCGCCAAGGGCAGTCGACGAATTAGACCTTTGTTTTGCCAAACCTGACCTCGACGAAATAGATGTGTTTCGCCAAGGACCACCGACGGATTAGAATCCTGTTTTGCCAATCAAGGTCACGACGAAACAGAATGTGTTTCGTCAAAGTGTGTTTCGCCATAATGTGTGTTTCGCCGAACAGTAATCTACACAGTAACTTGGGTTAATTCTGTTAAGTGTTAACTGGAATATTTAACTGCTGTTAGGTGTAACCATCTTGTATATGATTGTGATTTCGTGTTACATGTTTATACGTGCACAACTTGAACGCAAACTGATTTCACATACGTGCATACTTTAGGACGTGATTGATTACTTGCGAGCATACACTTAGCATACCGAGCAAACCAAGGTGAGTTCACACAGCCAAGGCATGGGATTCCCAGGATGGGAATGGGTTGGATTATTTATTCGTTCAGTTTATGGAACTTAGATATATGATTCCCGGTAGAGGAAGGATTATGGATAAGAACAGACTAGACTGGTTATACTAATTTAAACGATCTTCGCGCACACGCCAAGGGTCGGCCGCGATATTATGACAATCTTCGCACACATGCCTAGGAAGGGCCGCGAACTATATACTCTAATCTTCGCAAACATGCCAGGAAGGGCCGCGATACTACTATACCTAGTCTAGTAAACATGGGAAATCCCCACTATACTTCGCAAACATGCCTAGAGGGCCGCGATACGATACATACGTTACATGATTACTAAATGAACATACGAACTACATTATGAACACGATAACTAAACAAACTCACTGTGAACTCGCTCAACTAGTTGTTGACTCTCTGTTACATGCCTTGCAGGACCTTAGGTACTTATGGAGCTTGCACGGGAGGCACGGTCGTTGTGGGCACAGTTTGTGGATGTTATGAACAACATTTAAACATTTGATATTGCTACTTATGATTGGGTTTATTTATGCTTCCGCTAAACGTTGAATTTATACATATGTTTTGAATACCTTTCATATTGGTTTGGTTGTTTTACATTTAATACTTACTATGTTCAATATGATTGGTGGCTTGATCCTGGTCAGTCACGCCTCCAAGCGGTGATACTCCGCAGGTGGATTTTGGGGGTGTGACATTTGTTAAGACCATAAACTTGCGAAATTGTGTAGAAGTGATAGAGGCACCTAGAAAACCACTTTGTTGTTAGCCTTGTTCTTTGTGTTATGTTTCCCTTAAACCCTACATTACCCCTTAGGATTAACCATGTTGAGCCTTTCCCGTGTTTCCCTTTGTTTACCCAACAAAATCACCCACTTAGCAAAATTTGTCCTTTTTATTTTTAAACCTTTTTTGTGTTAAAACTCGGCCAAATGCATTGTTTAACTAGCGCTTCTTGTAGTTAATTGTTCATTGTACAAATCCTTTAGATTAGATTCATATGAAAAAAAAAACAGAAAATAAAACACCCTAAAATAGGGTGAAGTCGACAAAATTCGAGCAATTTTGAATGCTAAAATGATGAAATCTCGTTGATGAGCTCCATATCACAAAAGTCGCCTTTTTAAGGCGTAAGTATGTATAGTTTTATTGTTTTACGCTAGTTAAACGCTATTACCGAGTTTTAACCATTTCGTCACTTTAAAAATCCCTTTCCATACCCTTCACCCAAGCCTATCGTTAAAACCCGTAAAGACCTCTTGATTTGCACTTTTTCGCATGTTAGTTGGTGGAGATAAGATCTTGTGACAAGCTTATGATATTACACGTTTCATTGACGAGGCATTGAGTGTTTGCACATACACATTTTATGTATGTTTCACAAATAAAACCGAGTGTGTGTGAACATTGTGAGGTGTGTGAAGATTAAAGTGCTATGTCAATCAAAAGTAAAATCACGGCTTTTTGGTTATCTATACATATTTGTATGTGCTTGTTTGGTTTGAATCAATTGATGTTGTCTTTCGAAAAACCGGTTAACCGTATGTTTGTAGTTGTATTAGTAGATAGTTTGTAAATTCTCGTTCTTGTTAGATTCTAGCTTTTATTGCATTTTAGTTTTAGCTTGCTTGAGGACAAGCAAGGTTCAAGTGTGGGGAGGTTTGATATTCACCAAAATACGCATACTTTATTCCCCTATTTTACCCCCATTTTATGCGTTTTTGGCCGTAAAACCGTGAATCGATACTTAATCAGGTATACTTTTGTTTACAGGCCTAAAACAGCATGCCAAACAAGAAGATGATGAAAACGAGAACTTTCCGGGCAAAACGACAAAGCTGCAAAGATTATGTGAATATTCTGATCTGGACAATTGGCACGGTCGTGCAATGAGTGGCACGACCGTGCGGATCCGACAACAGAGCTCTGCCCAGCAATGCACGCCAGTGCGATCAGGAGTGCAAGCCTATCCCGGAGTTGAACGACTGTGCGGCTAGATGCACCCCGTGCGGATCCGATGTCTAGCACCAACCCAGAAATGCACCACCAGTGCCGCTGCTCGTGCCACCTTAACCCCAGAGATGCACGCTCATGCCACCTGTGGAACGGTCATGCGGATACGAAGACCGGTCAAGATCTGATGATGTCACACAGTATGGTGAACATTGATTCAAAAGTGAACGGTCATGCACTTTAATGGCACGACCGTGTGATCTGAAAATGTTATAAAAAACAGAAGGCAACATTCTGTTCGTAACTCTGGACTTTTGGGAGCTTCACAGGCAAATTATCAGGCTCCGGAGGCTATTGCTTTCACCCGGATTCAAGCCACATTGTGCCGATTAGCTCCGTTACTATCCGGATTCTCAATCTAGTGCTTGTTTATGGTTTGATTCTCTAATCTTTCCATAATTTTGTTAATGTTTCAAGCATTTAGATTGATGTTTTATGTATTATTGTAAGCCTTTGGGCAAAAACACTAGTATCCCTTGCTTAATTACAACCTTTAGTATGTTAATTATGTTTGTAATGACACTTTGAAGCATTTTCTATGTTAATCTTTGATGATTAGTTCGACCAAATGTCTTGAAAATGGAGAATTGACCAAATGTTTCAAGTGGCAAAACCGACTTAGTTCACATGCTTGGGTTGTGCATAAAGCAAGGCTATATATCTATTTTCTTATTCGGAGTCTACTATGTTTTTATTTATATTTGTTTATGCTTATTTTAGTTTTTAGTAAATCACACAACTTATCTTCCTACCGGTAATTTAATGACAAATGTTTAGTATTATTCCTCCGCCCACTTCCTTGGATCGACACTTGGTTTTTACCGATACTTTACTACATATATGACGGGGTACCCTTGCCCTTTCGTGTGTGTTTTGATGTTGAAGTATAAATCACTTTTATAAATTTAAAACCGAATCGTGTGCAAATTCATTATAAAAATACGTATATACGCGCACACGTCAGACATCCTAACAGGCTAAAAGCTTACTGATATAAGAAATGGTACGATTTCAGTCCTTGAGAGAGTACTTTAAACAACTGATTCCATATCTTGTAGGCTCTTCTGAGGTAAACATTATTACTTCCAACTGTCGTTTAGGTTTAAATCCAGATCTGTAAATTAAAATTATACATAAAATGACTATACAAACATGTAGATGTATAATAATTACCTCTTGAGTACGTTTATGGCTTCAATCGCACCCAACACGTCGACTACACCATCATATTTCCCAGTATGTTTAAAGGATTTGTATAATAAAAGGAGACAGCAACACAATAATTACAATTACTGAATCAATAGATCCGAGTGTTTGATTTAAAAAAAAAACCTAAGTAACATCATCGTCGATGTTAAAAGCTTCATCGACTTCTGACTTCACAGAAACGGCCTTACAGATGATAGCAACTGAAGAAAAAGAGGGTTTCTTGAAATGGAGAGAAAAGGGAAGAGCACGAGCATGGTGTGTGTAAAGGTTGGAGTTTGATTTGTGAAGAGGTAGCAGGTTGATGTTGAAACAAAGCCCTTAATATTCTTACTGTGGAAACAAAATCAATAAATCAAATTGAAATGGAATCGAAGATTAGGGTTTGGGAAGACGAAATTGGGCTTGGGTTAGGGTTTGTGAAATGTAGATTGAAGAAGATAGAGAGAGACGAATTCGGTTGTTCTGGATTTTAGAGAGAGATGGATTCAATTTTGAATGTGGAGCCAGAATCATGTATCTTATATATGTGGAGCCAGAATTTTGAATTTTGAATGTAACAGAGGTGTTGAAATTTATATGTGGGCAAAGCTTTACCCTTTTTATGTGGGTAAAGCTTTGAAATTCAAGTGGGGCAGAGCTTTCGAATTTGAATTAGGGGGGGATGTTTGAATTTTGAATGCATTTTAAATTAAGCTTGATGATGTAATAATGACATAAGAAAAGCCTTGTTGGACAGTCTCTATGGCTGCCAACTAAGCTTTTCTTATGTCACTGCATTTTCTCCTTTTATAGTAAAGATAGATATATAACAAATAAACAGTGATGTGGGACACATGTTACTTGGATACATCACCTCTTCTTTGGTTTTTTGGGGGAAACTTCCGGATCTTTTTATTTGTTTATGGATCCTAAATTGCTTTTACCCAATCAAAATCCTTAACAACGCACAACTCCTTTCCATTTGATTTCGTTCATCCATTTTATGTCATCCTTTTCCGAAACGCTAATGAAAAACATTGTTTCGTCCAATCCAACTGTTCCATCTTTGTTGAGAATGCAGGTTTGATTTTCTAGATATTAAGTTTACATTCTTTGTCTTCGCCTTTTCTTTGTCACACGAACCAAACTTTAGAAATCTTCCACAATCGTGCATAACTCTCTGCCACCACATTCTTTTATATGTATCTCGATTGATTTAATTAATATGCATCTAGATTTATTGATAAATTTATTGTTTTTGTACTGGAAATAATCGATTTCATATGTTTATGTCAAGCAGTTGATACTCTATCTGCATAACCTACTGCTAATATGAAACTAGTATTTCATCTCAAATCCAAACACCCTTTAGTGTGTATTGTGCGCCTAGTATTGCTATTATCACTAACTAATCTCTAAATCATTAATGCAAGATATTCTAATTTAGAAGAGTTGTTGGATGAAGAAGGTAATGCATCCTAATTTAGATTAACAAGTTCTCCTATTGTTGTTTACATACTAATGATTTTCACACCATGAAGATGAAGTTACATAATTAGAATTTGATAGTTGAAATAATCTTATCTTTCCTCTTGACTTTCTCATGCTTTTAAAATATATTTGACATCTATATTGAATTATTGATATTATAGTTCCCTTTTGTTCATTACATTACGTTACATTACATTACACTATTACACTACTGTATTAATAATACAAGCCAGTGCATAGTAACTTTAATATTATCATAATACATATAGTTTTTTAATACTTTTATTATTTTAATATTATAATAATAGTTATTTTCTTTACTTTTTAAGTTGAATACATTTTCATATTTTTCTTAACTTCAATGATATTTTTTTTGTATCACGGGTTGGGAACGCATGGTGTCAAGCAGTACTGGTATCGAAAATACGGGCACGGTCCTGTTCGTTATCGGCGCATGAAGGTAAAAACCGGCACCAGCCTGATACAGAAAATGCCAAAAGTTGGTACCAAATTGATATTGAAAATCTTTTAGTTCGGGAAATTCGATACTGCTACCCGGTACTATTTGATCATCCCTGATCACGGGTACCGTACGGACAACAATGGTAACGCACAACTTTTTTTTGTAGATTTTCTTCAACTTTTAGTGATTTCTTTTTTTTTAGTTTATATGGTAGGGATGAGCTCGGTGCCCCGATACCGAATCGGTACTTGTACCGAAAATATCGGTTACGGTACCGGTGTATAAAGGTAAAAACCGGTAGCGAACCGATACCAGGAACGCCAAAAGTCCGTATCAAATTAGTACTTAAGATCATTTTGTTCAGGAAAATCAGTACCGGTAGTACCAGTACCATTTGCCCATCTCTGACTACGGTTTTCATACGAACAACATCATTACTGTTAGGCCTTATTGATCAGGATTTGTTCGGTTGGAACGTGGTTGGATCAATCAGAATCAAGGTGCGGAATCCCTTGATAGTGTCACAGAATCAACAACAACAGATTCAACGTTTAATCACGTCTGATTTCTATTAGAATGATGGTGAAAGTACAGTAGCTCTGGTAGAATCTCAGACCAGCAGAGGTTCCTTACAAGTTCAGCAAAAGTTCTAAATGACTAACACAAGCTAGCTATTTATAGGCAACAACCAGGGAGGGTGATAAGTGTCACCCGATCGGATGACATCAGTCAACCGACGGACTTCACTTTTACATTTATGCGCCATTCCCTGGGTTGTCTTTACACAAACATACATACAAGTACATACATATACAAAATTACATACTCAGCACAAAATAAACAAGACTCGATGCAGACGGAAGCTACAGACATATGTACTAACAGACTCCCCCTTGGATGTAGCTGTAGTTCCTTCCTGCATAGTCTATATTCAGTCTTCCTGCTACGCCTTCTCTCCTTAGCTCTATGCCTTCTCTTTTCTGCCTTCTCTTCAAGCATCTTTCGTCTGAGTGGCATACCAACTTCATTCCAGTACTTTCTGTACTCTGGATCACCGTCACGCTTCCTATCCCATCGCGGGTTCTTGTTTTCCTCTTTTTCAATAGGTGTCTGGTCCGTTGGTGGTGGTCTCATCAGCTTGTACCTTCCAAGTCTCGCGGCTTTTTCAACAATTGCCTTGAATATCTGTTCGCGCTTGTACTTTTTCAAGAATTCATCAATCTCCAAGTCTCTCCATTTTGACTTCCAATACATGCCGGAGTTGATGTCTTTTGCAAAGCACACATCCACTATTTTCTGGTACTGCATTGCTTGAACTTTATCACGCTTCTCGTACACAATCTTGTTATAGAATAAGCAGTTGATATCCTTCTTCGAATAGTTCACCAGCCACATAGGATCCAACACGCTGATCCTTCTTGATTTTCCAGTGGACTTGTCAAATAGAGAGATTAACGCTTCCGCTGTGCTTTCATTATACAACCACCCTTGAAATTCTTCATGAAAGTCTTGTTCCATTGCACGTAGCGACATATTCTTCAAACATCTAGGCGGCTTGATATCCAACGTGATATCTTTCTCTCCTGACTCCAAGATAGTGACAATTTGCTTTGGAAACTATGGCTTCCAATCTGGAAATCTTGTTTTTGCTTGCTGCTTTATGTAATCCCACAAGTGTTGATCATACTGTTTTACATCCAACCCATAGTAAAACTGCTTGATGTTCTTCGTTTGTACCAACTCTTCAACATCCCACCACGGGAGGGTTTTAATATCTGACAAGAATTCAAAGTACTGAACCCCTTGCTCCCGTCTTATAGCATACACTTGTAGATCTTCTAAGTAACCCCAAGACAAAATATCACCCCATGAAATATTAGCATCATGCGTGAAGTACTGTAGAGGCCTTATAAACTTTCTTTCCTTGGGCATCACCTTGTACCACTTCTTCCTTTCTTCAAAAAGATTTTCTCGTGGAATAGTTCTTGGAACACCTTCTGTGGTGATCTTCTCTACAATCTTTCTTCTCACTTCGTCTTCATTCTGTTCTTTGAACATTTCAGCAAGTGAAGGAAACGTTTAATCAACACCAGCGTAGTGAAATATCGTTTCATCTTCAGAACTATCCGAACCATCTTCAACTATAACATCATTGTACTTATCTGCTTCATGAATATACTTGAATTCATATTCTTTTTCAGGTGACGAAGGTATCTCATCTTCAATATCAAACTTGAATTTGCCATCGTCTAACCCTAACTCTTCTAACATTTCAGCCTTTGACCTAGGCACCTCTAACTCCCCCTCAAATCTAGCATGTAAGTATATAACAGTTGATTGCGTGAGGAATACCTGGTCAGAATGTTGTTTTCCTGAAGAAGAAGAAGAAGAAGAAGAAGAAGAAGACTCTTAATGTTGATCCTCCTCTTGTTCATTGATTTCATCATTCATAAAATCATTTATCTTCTGTTGAACTGAGGGATTCACAATTAGTAACCCAGACGAGCCTTGATCTTCATCATCTTCTTTGTCATTCTGAGGATCGTAGTTTTCAATTTGATCCATCCAGTAATCCATCTCATCATCCTCTTCCTCTTCTTTCTCTTCCTCTACTACACCTTCTCCTCTTCCTTCCATCTTAGGAATAACACTTCAGGCTCTTTTGACTTTCTTTTTCGTTGTTCTACTCTCACCATACGAATAATATCATCAAAGCTGTAAGAGAGAGGAGTAGAATCACCAATAAGTACGAAACCTTGAGATTGATCAGCTTCAACATCAACCATCTCAACATCAGCTTGACTCGAAGAACCTCCAACATCTTGAGTCTCCATAATAACATATTTCTTTCTTTGAGTAGCTTCCTCAGCCAACCTCCTTTCTCTCTCAATCCTTCGTTCTTTGATTCTTTTGATCTCTATGTTGTTGTAGACAGAATGAACGTCGATGCCCAAATGATGTTCCATAACAGTGTATAACATGTTGAGGTGTTCATCCTTCATAACTTTTTCAGCTCTAAGTGCTTCCATCTCTAGCTTCATCGCTTTCATTTCATTTGATGACGCTTCATGAAGTTCAATTAATAAATTATTCAGCGTCTGATTTATCTCATTCACCTTCTTCATCTTCTGATGTAAATCATCAATCTCCATTGAAAGTTGGTCAAAAAGCTTTGCGTTATCATCAACATCTCCTTCCACTTTCTTTAACTTCTTTGCTTGTTTGATCATGTCGCTATTTATCTCTTCATTCACTTTCGTCAACTCTTCAAGCTGCTTCTTTAATGCATCACGTTCGAATTCAGCTTTCTCTTTTTCTTTCTCCATGAAACTCATTTTCTTCTTCAGCTCTTTCACAGAAAAATCATAAAACATATCGAATTCATCACCAAGAATAAAATCATCTTTATATCCCCCTCGAACATTTGGAAAGCCTTTAAACATATCAAGAAGAACAGTATTCTTTGGTAGTGAAGATTCAGGAACTTCTGGATTTACTGGTGGTGGTGGTCGAGTAGCAACACTCACTTCAACGTAATCATCATCACCAACTTTCTTTTGAACACTTTGCACCTCTGGCTCTTTAGGAACTTCAACATGTTGATCTTTTACAGTTTCCGGACCCTTAGAAGTTTCCACGTGCTTTTCACTCTTTCCACTTTGATCTTTTTGAGCTGGTGCAGACCCTTTCCTTGCTCTGACACTTCTGGAAAGTACTCCTGTCTGAACAGCCTTGTGTTTCTTTCTTTGTTTCTTTTTCTCATCATCAGGTGGCAAATAAGTAGAATCCTCTTCATCAGAATTTTTAGCTTTCTTCTTCTGAGGCTTCTTTTTCAGCTGAACTTTCCCATGACCAACCTTTGCCATATCAATCTCTGGCTCTGTCTCTATAAACTCATCATCTGCATCATCACTAGAATCAGTGTGAGGAACACCTTCTGGCTCCTTTTGCTTAACACTTTCAGGTTGCTTTTCTTTCACACTTTCAACTTGAACACTTGAACTTTGATCCTTTTGAGCAGCAACTTCTTCAATCTTCTTTAGATATTCATCATATGACATGTTAAGAATATCAGCTCCTTGCTTTATCAACTCTGTTGGATCAATGACTGGATCATCAACCAATTTTTGTTGTGGTTCTACAGCAGGCCCTGCAAAACAAGCATTGAACAATTATTAGAATAAAATAACATTTAAAGATCTAATATCTCTTATGACTCCCCCTTTCACTATACCCTTAAACTTAATCTCTAAATCCACGTCCTAACCATTCTCGTCCTTCTTTCTAACTGCAGAACAAATCAACTTTTCATTCTCCTCGTATCTCACTGAACTCCAAAATCTTCTAACATGTGATTCATATACAATAGTTTTATCAGTTAATGCCTTATGAATCTTGCTATCTCTCAAAAACTTTGCTATGACTTTGAAAGGAGTATTTTCTGTATAGTGTTCGTCCAATAGACAATATATATTATGAGATTTATCCCAATCTGATGCTCTTCCCTGCAAGAATGAACAACGTTATCATTTGCATAGAATTCAAGACATAAAAGTGACAAGTATCAAAAATTTTTCTAACACCTGAACTTTCACTCTATACAGCACTGAGGATCGGATGGTCATCCGATCAGATTGCCATCCGATCGAGTGAACCATCTACATTAAGGATTCAAACAATCAAGTCATGTGCATGTGGATCGGGTGGCCATCCGATCGGATTGTCACTCGATCCTTGTGACAATCACAGAAAGCACATTTGACAAGTCAACCTTTGAAAGTGAATGCCATGGATCGGATGACCACCCGATCGGATTGCCACCCGATCGGATTGTCACTCGATTCTTTACAAATTTGAAACAGTTGAAATTTTGTCGTTTTTTTATGATGATCGGATGGCCACCCGATCGGATTGCCACTCGATCTTTGACAAATTAGAAACAGTGAACATTTTCAAACATAGTAATGAGGATCAGATGTCCACCCGGTCGGATTGCCACTCGATCAACTTGACAATCTCATGAATAATGAATGTGTGCATTGGATCGGATGGCCACCCGATCGGATTGCCACCCGATCGGATTGCCACCCGATCTAGTTGCCATTCTATCCAAAACAGTTGTTTAACATGATAAAGGCACAGATATCGAGGCACATACTTAGAAAAAAATTCAAAATATTAAGTGCAGAGAATCGGATGCCCACTCGATCGGATTGGCACCCGATCGAGTTGCCAATCGATCCTTGAACATTGAAGAACAGATGAATGCGCTAAGAACATCAAAATTTTTCTAAGATTTCAACAAAATCGAACACATATATACGTTGAGAATTCTTATGCGATCAAAACCTTGTGTTCCAATTTTTCTAACTCGGCCTAGATTTGGTTTAATTTGACAATAAGTGTACCGATAGCCGAATGTCTCTCATCATCAAATCACTAGATCTAACATGTTTTAGCACAAATTGAGACGGCAAACCTATAGATCTAAGGCTCGTGAACAAAACCTTATGCTTGGATTCTATCAAAACATCCTAGAATTGCCTAGATCTAAGGATCTTGAGACCGACAGTCGCCGACATTTGCAAAACCATCAAAAACATCAAATTTGACAATGAAAATCAGTGAACTTACCTTTCCCGTTGTGAAGGTTGAGTATCCAACAATCCAATGAAGTGTGTAAAGAAATCGAGGGAAAATCAGATCAAGAACAGAGAAAGTGAGAAAGTGTCGGATGGTCTCCCGATCGAGTAAAGGTTTGACTGTCAACCATTGACTTGTATTTATAGGGTGACCAAGTATCGGATGGCCATCCGATCTGATTGCCACTCGATCCAAACACTTCTCGTTGACCTTTTGTGTTTTGACCTTTTGGCATTTTGCCATTTTATCAGATTTTGTCTAGTTTTAGAAATCCACATAAGTATCTAGGTCCAAGTTAATGACCCTAGGTACTTAATTTGTCTACCAAGTCCAAGTTAATGACCTTGGTTAACCCGATACGAAACACACTGACATTTTGTTCAAATTTTTAAACACTTTTTCATGAAAAATGTTCAAGTGTCAAATTAATGAACTTGATTTGACTTTGAATATCTCAAGATTTTTCTAGATTAGCTCCCAACCCAGTTGTCAAGTTCAGAAACTTCCTGCTCCGCTTCACTTCTCAGAATCTGAAGATCCGCTTTCCACCTCGGTTTGTCGCAAAACTAAAGCAGAAATGTAAAATCTTTTTGGGATTTTAAAGAAAGTTTAAACTAGAAAACTATGAAATCTTTTTGGAATTTTGAGAACTAAACAGGAATGAAATGAAATGCAGTAAAAGTAAATGCAGTAAATGTAACTATTTACAAACATATTTTTGGTGTGCGTGTTAGGGGATCATATCAGCTGCTGACAAGTTACAAGTACCGTTGAGCTGATTACACACTAAGAATTAAACAATTCGCTTAGATTTCCGATATACTGATCCTCTTAAATTTTCACACAAAATTCAACTAATTAGATATGATTTAGTGTTTTAAGATCTTAACTTATACGCGTGTCCCAACTCGGAATATACTCTCGTATCCAGACTCCTATATTCAGTCTTATAGGTGAATGTACACTAATGATATCTATAACGGGTAATGCGAGGCCATGATAGCTCAGGTTAGAACTTCCGTTCAGACAAAGAGATGATGGCTCGACTTTCGGTGTGTCCCGTTTGGGGATCTTTTCTTCAACAGCACATGATTAGCATTTTTCAATGTTTCATCATTTTTTATGCTGAGGGGGGGCTTTAATGATTAAAGCAGTGCAGAGTATTATACGAGGACTAGGCTATTGCTTTCGCAAAATCAGAAGTCCTGGTATAATACCCCAGATATCATCACGCACATCGACCTAGTATGTCAGAAATAGAAAGCCCTTCAAACAAGATTTCAGGGGTTACCTATATATCCTGGAGATGTTCCTCGCGAAATAAGCAAGTTGTGATTTAGGTTTATATCCCGAAAAATCTACTAAGTGTGCAAAAACCTATCGGCATATCATCAGGGAGACTGCTTAATGCTTTTAAAACCTTACATAGCTTTAGCATACCGTAACTGTCTAGCTGATGTACTATCATTTCCCCTTTTTTACACCAACTTTTTTTTGGATTTTCTATTGTTTTTGGATTTTTGAAAATATCTCATGTTTTTGGATTTTTTTTTTCATTTTTTATTGTTTTTGTATTTTCTAAAAATATTATCTATATCCCCCTAAATACCAAAACAACTAAAAATACGACAAACCAAAGCAGTCTGCTTCTCAACATCATCTGCCTCGGTTTTCTCATCAACGCCAATAATTTTCTCCGCATCCGACAACAATTTCATACCATTTAGTTTTAAAAGATATTGAAAACGAGCTTTATCGAAAGCTTTGGTATGTAAATCTGCCTTTTGTTCGTCGGTGTGAATTTTGTCAATTCGAGTCAACTTCTTTTCATAACAATCGCGTATGAAGTGATGAAGAATTTCTATATGTTTGGTTTTAGCGTGATGTAGCGGATTCTTTGTTATATTTATAGCTGCCTCATTATCAACAAAAATAGGTGAAGTAAGAAATAGCAAACCATAATCGCGCATATGTTGCTGAATCCACAGGATCTGCGAGCAGCAGCTGCTGGCAGATACGTACTCTGCTTCACATGTTGATAGAGCAACAGAGGTTTGCTTCTTACATTGCCACGTGACCAATCGGGGTCTGAAAAATTGGCATCCTGCAGCTGTTGATTTAGCATTGACTTTGCAGCAACCGAAGTCAGAATCAGAGTATCCTTCGAGCGTGAAGTCACCATCTTTGGGATACCACAACCCCAGTGTTGGAGTTCCTTTCAGGTAGCGTAGGATCCTCTTGACGAGGTAAGTTGGGTACATGATATCGGGTCTGGATGCTGTCAAATACATCATCGAACCTATCATTGAGCGGTAAAGCGTCTCGCCCACCTTCTCTCCAGTGAGATCAGGGTTGATCCCATGATTGGTTGCTAATGGGGTGGACATTGGAGTATTCTCAGACATCCCGAATTTCTCCAGAACATCATAAACATACTTTGTTTGATGAATGAAAGTTCCCTCGGGCAATTGGTCGACCTGGAGCCCTAAGAAGAACTTCATCTCACCCATTGACGACATTTCAAACTTCTGCTTCATCACCTTCTCAAAGTCTTTGCAGAGTTCATCATTTGTTGACCCAAAGATGATATCATCAACGTAAATCTGTACAATCAGTAAGTGCCCATCAACTTCTTTTGTGAAGAGGGTAGCATCCACTTTTCCTCGAATAAAGCTGTTGGCAAGCAAATGTTGAGAGAGCGTCTCGTACCAGGCTCTCGGGGCCTGATGCAAACCATACAATGCTTTGTCTAGCAGGTAGACCTTGTCTTTGTGGATTGGGTCGGTGAAGCCCGGTGGCTGACCGATATATACTTCCACTTTCACCTTGTCATAGAGAAATGTCAATTTGACATCCAACAGGTACACTTTGAATCCCTTCCATGAAGCGAAAGCTAGGAAAATTCTGATTGCTTCAAGATGAGCAACCGGAGCATAGACCTCGGTAAAGTCTATCCCCTCCTGCTGACTGAAACCCTGGACTACGAGTCGAGCTTTGTTACAAACAATAACCCCTCGGTCGTCTCTCTTACACTTAAACACCCACTTTGTGTTTAATTTCCTATGTCCGTCAGGTAGGTCCACAAGCTTCCATACACCAAGCTTTTCAAACTGACTTAGCTCCTCCTGCATTGCGTTGACCCATGAGTCTTCAGACAGTGCTTCCTTATATGTTCTCAGCTCAATCTGCGAAATGAAACAACTGAGTGAAAATTCAGTTTGTAAAGGAGCAACTTTAGTATAAAAGCAAGTAAGGCCATGGTTAATTTGCCTTCTGGTGCGAACGCCTGACTGCAGCTCTCCTATTATCAACTCCTCGGGATGGTATGAAAGAGTCCTTGGCATAACTTCGCCAGGAACATCCACCTCACCTTCCAAATTCATGATATTTTGATCCACAACTTGTTCATTGTCAAGAATTGTCTGATCTAAAGATTGGATTTGCTCCCCCTCAGACTCTGAATCACCACAATCAAATGTTGGCCTATTATCAGAATCTGAATTATCATCATTGACCACCGTTTGATTTTCAGGAGCAGGTTCACGTTCTGAAGTAGTCGGAGTTTGCTAAACTTCATCAAAATCTCCAGTGTGACTTGGACCAGCTTCATCATCATTGGAAGTTTGTCGTTGACGTGTAGAAGACCTTTCTGGAAACCTTCCCTGAGATGCTTCATATTCTCGTAAAATATCCAAATCATCAAAGAACTCTGGCTCTTCTTCTAACTCGAATGAATCCCATAAGGTATCGTAGTTGAATCGCCATGAGTCTGCGGGCTTCTGTGGAGGAATAGTATAACCTTGACATTCAATATGTTGTGCTTCGATGATCCTTTTCAGAGTTGGAACAAAGACTCTTCTGAGTGGACTTGCATACCCCACGAAGATACCTTCAATGTTATTTGAACCAAATTTGCCATCGGGATCTAGAACTGTGCAGGGTGACCCGAACGTCTCTAAATACTCGAGATTAGGCTTGCGATTGTTGATCAACTCGAAACATGTCTTGTTGTGCTTCTTCACAGTAAGTACCCTGTTGAGAGTATAGCAAGCGGCTGATACTGCTTCTGCCCAAAAATTTATCGGTAACTTGGAATGAGCTAGCATCGTTCTCGCAGTTTCGATCAGCATTCTATTCTTTCTTTATGCGACTCCATTCTGTTGTGGAGTATAAGGTGCACTGAACTCTTGCAGTATACCTCTTCTATCACAAAATTCTTCCATTTTGTTGTTCTTAAATTCCGTACCATTGTCGCTTCGTAGTCTGCGAATTCGTGTTCGTTACAAATTCTCTATCTTCTTGAATAATCTTAGCAAACTCTCAAATGTTTCATCTTTCAACTTCAGGAACGCCACCCATGAGAATTTTGAATAGTCATCAGTTACCACCAGATAATAAAGATCTCCCGTTATGCTCTTGACATTCACAGGAAAGAGATCCATGTGAAGTCTCTCCAGCGGCTTCGAGACTGAGTTCATCTTTTTACCAGGATGACATTTCTTCCGTTGTTTTCCTTTGATGCAACTAATACACTCCCCTTCAAGATGAAAACTCTTCAAGTGAACACCTTTTACCAAATCGTTATGCACCAGGTGGTTCATCTTGCGTAGGTGAATGTGGCCCATTTTCCGGTGCCACAATTACGACTCCTTTTCAATGGCTCTTGACATGAAGCAATGAGTTTGACCCATGGTAGTCGTAGCTACACTCATATCCAACACGTACAGATCATTAACTCGTGGTGCTCTCATGATGATCCACTCCTCGGGGATGACAAACCCCGGCTTCAGGATCAGACATTCCTTATCAGTGAAATGTGTCGAATACATTCTATCACAAATTTGAGAAATGCTAAGAAGATTATTCTCCAACTCGGCAATGTAATTGACTCTTTCAAACTTGATAACACCATTGGATAATGTTCCTTCACCAATAATACGTCCTCCTTGATTACCAGCAAAATCAACGTAACCACCGTTAAACCCTCTAACATCATACAACAGGGTTTTTCTCCCCGTCATGTGCCTGGAAGCTCCACTATCCATAATCCAACGTGAGATAGATCTCGGGAGCTCCTGCACATTTCAAAGCATTCAGTTAGAAAATGAAGCAACCCAAGCCTCCTTCGACTCGGGTAGCTTGACGTTTAGGCGTGTGGTTTTGGTGTACAATGGTGGGAAATTCTTGTCATTCATTTTCAAGCTTTCTTCAGACCCAACCTCATCCTCTTTGTATAAGAAAAATTCGTCTTTCTGAGGTTGACCAGATGTTTGGTCTTTCTTTGGAACATACTTCTTCCCTGGTGGGGTCGAAGTTTGTTTCTCCTTCTTCTCAAAATAATCCAAATGTACATTCATCTTGACTGGTTTAGTCATAGATGACTGTTTTACAGACTCAGAAACCTTTGGTTTTGGAACACTTGATGTCTTTTCTTCAGATTTTGGCTTCCAAGTTTGTTGTGAAGAAGCGACTCTTTTGTAAAATTTATCAGTTTTCTTTAAGGTTTCTTTTACAGGTTCAATTTTAACTTTGACGTTTTCCTTCTTCAAAATATTTTTCTCAACAAACATTGGAGCTTTTCCTTTGACATCGTTCTTCTTTCTTGGATTCTCTACAACCACAGTCTTAGGCTTCGAGTTGGTGCACTTTCGTGCAATGTGTCCAACTTCATTACATTTGAAGCATGTGCGGGTGTCAACTTCCCGACTTATGCCTTCAGTCTGAGGCTGTAAGGCCTTCTTTTCAAAGAAATCTTCATTTGATTTTGAAAAAATTTCAGATTCTTGCTCAGAATGTGAACTCGATCTTTTCACAAACACTTTCTTTTCTACAAACCTTTTGTTTTGAAAATTCCTCTTTTGGTTGTTCTTACCACTCTGATAACCACCCGACCATCTGTTTTGGTTGTTGTTATTAAAACGTGGTGATGTAGCAGGTTTCTTGTAGTAAGATTTATCTTTTTCAAAGTTCGAAATCCTTTTGGAACTCTTTAGACCCTCAATTTCAGAAACATCAATTTCAACTAATTTGAAAACTTGTTTCAGCTTGTCAACATTCACATTCTCCAGTGGAAATTCAAGATCTGAATACAACTTATCAGAACCAGACATCTTGTACATCACAAGAGTAGGTCCATCATTTGAGTTGCTTTGGGATTTTGATTTCGGAATGTAGTTATTCAGAAAACATTCTCCGTCTTCAGTCGAATCACTGTCAGATTTTAAAACGTTTCCAACCACATTTTTTACGACTTCAGACTGAATACTATCTTCATCTGATGATGAAGTGAATGTGACATCGATTGTTTCTGGGAGTTTCTCAACATCTGATTTTTCATTTGTTTTAGAAATCTTATCCAACCCGGACTGTTTCTTTGAGAAATTGTTTAACACAGGCGGTGGAACTTGATGATAACCAACCCATGTTCCGTCCAAGTATACATCTTCACTAGCTTTGTTCTTTCCAATGGGTTTAGGAACTATGTATTTAAGAACAAAGCTCACGGAGCTGTAACTGTTCAGTTTCAAAGTGATTCTTTCATTTTCAATCTTAGCTTCCTGAAACTGAAGCTTTAGATTTGCAATCTCATCTAACTGCTGGTTGATTTGTCTTTCTTTTGCCTGAAGAACTCCAGACAATTGAAGATTTTCTTTCAATGTTTTACCATTTCGCTCGTCAGAATCTTTCACTGTTCTTTTCAGCTTTTCAAAATTTCCAGAAATGTTTCTGTTTTCATGAATTAACTTCTCATTTCCTTTCTTAATTCGTTCTACATCAGTTTTATCTTTTTCAATTCTTTCTGTTAATTCTTTTATTCTCTCATTTGAAGCTCTTATCAGTTTATCTCGACTTAAAATTTGATCTTCAACCATTTTGACTTTTGCAACCAGTTCTTCAGTCTTTTTGACTGTGAGATATGCATTTGTGCTGCAAACTTTGCATTGTTTCGTGCAATTTTTGCAATCACTTTCTATTTTAACCCCATCAGTCTTACCTGATTCATTTGTTGTTCCACTACAACTGACCTTGTTTGTTGACTTAGATGCATATTTGGAATCTACCTCTAGTTCCTTTGCCATAAGCACTTTGTCTGCCATCTTGGTCAGGTTTTCAGCGGTCATTTCTTTTGTTGTGTCGATTATCCCATCGTCGACTTTTCTTGACTTTAACTCATCCTCTTCAGCTTTCTTTGCGGCATCTCTTTCTCTGTTCATCCTCGTGCTTCAAAGATTCAATGAGAGTTTCAACTATGAGTGTTGCTGGTTCAGCAATTATGTTGCCTTTTGGGTCCAAATAGCACTCACGGTCAGGATCCCATCTGTTTGCCTTCTTGGCTTCTTTCCAGGCTCGATAGTTTCTATCCTTAATACTTTGAGCTATCATCTTTCGATAGTGTATTTTTGCTTTTTAGTTCATGTATCTTTGTATGGTTCCACCTTTGCCATGAGAGCAAAGCCTACAACATCATCTTCTGGTAAAAACTCACTCCAGTCGAAGCCTTCGTCATCATGAATTACAGCTAATGCCCTTGACTTCTCCTTAGGAGTCTCTTCGATTTGTTTCATTCTTGGCGGCTCTTCACGATTCTTGTGATAAACAGCCTTTTTATAGTAGTCATCATGAAACAGATTTGCTGTTTCGTCTGATGTTGTGTTCATGCATTCCCTCTTGAAGTGCCACTTTTGTTTGCACTTAAAGCAGGTAACTTTTGACTTATCGAAACCCAACTTTGTCGAAGGTCTACCGATAGAATTTCTTCCAGTTATCTCCATAAACCTTTGCGCTCTCCTGATTACGCTAGCCATGCACCAGCGTATGTCAATTAATTCCATCTCTTCGGGGTCAATCTGATCATAGTCTTCCTTTGTCAGATTCGTATTCCCAATTTTCCCAGCGACTAGGCTTTCATATGATTCCAATATCGAAGCAAGAAACACCATCTGTTGTTTTGCAGTTTCGTCATTGAAGTTCTGAGCATTGTTCAATTTCACTGCAATGTTACACTGAAACACATTTTTAGGAACGGATTGTTGTTGCTGGCTTGGAGTGGATGAAGAAGAACCTCCGTGATAACCACTACTCAGTGCTGAACTGTTGTATTGTCTTTCTTGAGTGACTGTGTTCGAGCTTTCAGCTGAAAATGCAGTCTTTGGTGAAGTAGTTTTCAGAATCATGCTACCCCTATAGTAAAGATCAACGTTTTGTTGATACGGGGTGTTGTTGACTTTGTTCATCTTTTTAATTTCTAACTCATGGATCTCAATCCTTTCAATCAGCCAATCAACAGTCATGTCAGACATTTTCATAGTGTTCTTCAGAACCAACCCATAATACTGCCAATCCTTTTCTTCAGGTAAAGATTCAAGCAGTTTCTCGACCATTTCTTCTTCAGTCACTGTAATACCATATCTTGCAAGTTCTATCTTCAGGTGACAGAAATGCTCAACCATCTTCAACACATTCTCATTCTTCATGCACGCAAACAAATCAAACTCTTTCTTCAGCAGACGTTTCTTGTTTTTAACGATATCTGCTCCTCCAATACATTTCTTCTCCAACTTGGCCCACAGATCTTTTGAGTTTTCATAACTAATTAACGAAATAATATCATCCATAACAGATTGATGCAACAAAGCTATACATTTTTGCTCCTTGTTCTGTATCATTCAGATTTTCATAATCTTTCCTTCCTATGTCATAACCGTTTCTCATACATTTCCAACTTTGATACGTAAACGCTTTCAACCAATCCTCGAATCTGCTCGCCCACCTGTTGTAGTCTTCGATCGCCATAAGCTTCGGCGGCTTATTGTAAGTACCGTAAGCGTTGTCTACACTGAGTGAATCAGCAATCGCCTTCTTCGGATTTGGATTAGTGTTGGAAGTATTTGTCTCCCATTGTTGAGTACCTGAAAAAGTTTCAAACACTTAGAAGAATTTTCACAAGTTTCAAAAATTTCAAGCAAGTGCACTTGGATCGGATGGTGATCCGATCGAGTGGTGATCCGATCGGGTGGTGATCCGATCGGGTGGTGATCCGATCGGACAACACAACCAAGTACAATCGTCGGATAGGCTCAAGTATCGGATGGCGACTCGATCGGATGGTGATCTGATCGAGTGGTCTCTCGATCGAGTGACACAAGAGCTTTTGAAAAACTTTAAACCTTCAACTCTTCACCGATCGGATGGTGATCCAATCGAGTGAGATGATGACGTCAGCTGATGACTTTTAAACAACAATGCTACACCGATCGTATGGTGATCCGATCGAGTGAGAATGATGACGTCAGCAACAGAATCTAGAACTATCTAAGCCAATCCGATCGGATAGCTATCCGATCGGGTGGATGACATCAGCAAGAACGAAACACTCAACATGGTTTTTGCTAGATTTGATTCAGTTTTAGTTGGAATTTTTCAATGAAAATTTGAAGGATTGATCTTTGTTCAATTCCGATTCGTTTGATATGATTTTTAGCCAATTTTATCCGTGAATTCCCGTTCAATTTTGAGTTTTTCTCTGTTTTAATATGTAAAAATGCAAGAACAGCAAGAAATGAGGTAGAAGATGAGAGATTTGTCAAAATTTCCGGTGAAATTTGACAGAAATCGGCTTAAAAGTGCTGAAATTCTGGTGAATTTGCAGTTGTCGTCTCCGATTCAACCTCTTGTGGCTCTGATACCATTTTTAGGCCTTGTTGATCAGGATCTGTTCGGTTGGAACGCGGTTGGATCGATCAGAATCAAGGTGCGGAATCCCTTGATAGTGTCACAGAATCAACAACAACAGATTCAATGTTTAATCTCGTCTGATTTCATTTAGAATGATGGTGAAAGTACAGTAGCTCCGGTAGAATCTCAGACCAGCAGAGGTTCCTTACAAGTTCAGCAAAAGTTCTAAATGACTAACACAAGCTAGCTATTTATAGGCAAACATACATACAAGTACATACATATACGAAATTACATACTCAGCACAAAATAAACAAGACTCGATGCAGACGGAAGCTACGGACATATGTACTAACAATTACCATACAAACTTTTTGGTTGATTTTCTTTTGGTTATATTTTAGTGTTCTTTCTACATTTTCTTTTTATTTTTGTCAGCGGTTCCGTGTGCAACACGCTCGTGTTGATTTCAAAACACATGTAAACACAGACTAAATAACAAAAAAAGTTCGTCGCAACGCGG
The DNA here is from genome assembly GCA_030545235.1 of Helianthus tuberosus. Classification (NCBI taxonomy): domain Eukaryota; kingdom Viridiplantae; phylum Streptophyta; class Magnoliopsida; order Asterales; family Asteraceae; genus Helianthus; species Helianthus tuberosus. The sequence goes on along the minus strand of CM060402.1, from coordinate 40,658,616 downwards.
CGACAGTGATAAACGTAGTTGTTTTTATAAAGTAATGACGGTATCTTATACATTCTATCAATTTTTTATCAAATTCAGTACAACATTATTGCATATGTCAAGGTGCTTTATTTTTTTCCTTTTTGTTCAAATAGTTGTATTGTTTTTTGAAGGCTTTTGAAAGAAAGTAGAAACTTGAAAGGAAAAACATTGAGACTAGTGTATCAAATATACTCGGTGGGCTATGGGTTGCAATTTGGGCTTTATCAGGTAAGCTTGTAATGGATTTAGAGTAATTTGGGTATGTGCGACATGGTGTGCAGATCCTTGCCGATTGTTTGTGTTCGTTTGATATCAAAGTGTGCATATTCAAGGCGATTCGGGACTTACAGTGGTATCAGAGCCTTAGAACGTATTTCTAGGCTCAACTGGAAATCAAGAGATTCAAGTCTAAAATATATAAATGCAAATAACAAGAATTCAGATTTGAATATAATACCAAAAATAAGATAAAGTTGCATGATTTCAACTAACAAGATATTATATATATTTTTCTCTAAAATAAATATATAGTTCAATTAATATAATATATTACATTTATTAAATATATATCTATATCTATACTATATAATAAAAAAAACATTTAGTGGACACTTGTCATCATATTAGGCCATGTATCTTTTAATTTTCTCTTACGGATAATTATTATTTACAGATACTCATCCTACTAAATATTATTTAGTTTAATCCCTTATAGATAATTATTATTTAGTTTAATATCTTCTAATTAATTAGGGTAAATTATACTTTTCATCCTTTATATTTGTAGCGGGTTGCAATGAATGATCTTTAACTTCAATAATTATAGTCACAATCCTTTATTTTGAAAACTCATTACACCTTTCGTCCTTTAAGACTAACCAGGTTAAAAATTTAAGTTAAATCCATTCACTTAAGGGTATCATGGTCATTTCATGCTTTTATTTTATTTTTTTTTAATAAATAAAACAAAAAAATTACATATATAACATATCTCCCCCATTTCCTAACCCTAATCACTCATCCATCTCCTGCTTCTTTCTCCCTCTCTCAACAACAAACCTGTAATTCAAAATGAAATATCTTATGGGGCATCATATATATAACACAGACATTCATACAAGAAACAACAACCTACGCAAAAATGCAGTTCAACGAAATGCCAGAAACATAAAACAAAAGAATCATATATAAGTACCAAAACCGAAAAACATAAGATTCCAACAAAAAAACACACGCAAATCCTCAATTTCCAACTAAAAATCAACCTATATATATATATATATATATATATATATATATATATAGGACAAAGATCCGTTAGGAACCACCCTTTATTGCGAGAACCGCGAGAACCAATGTGAACACAACCAAAAATAGCTAAAAAACACACAAAATTTTTTTTAATTTTTTATGAAAAAATCGCTACTTTTAGTAGCAAAAAAAAAGTAAAAAATACAAAAAAAAACAATTTTTTTGTGTGTTTTTTTAGGTTTTTTGGGGGTTTAGTTTTTAGCATTTTAGCTTGAGGGGGGGGGTTAGGTTTTTGGGTGGGGGGTGGGGGTTAGGTTTTTTTAGGGGGTTTAGTTTTTAGCATTTAGCTTGGGGGTTAGGTTTTTTTAGGGTTTTTTTAGGTGTGTTCACATTGGTTCTCGCAATAAAGGGGGTTCTCGCATGAACGTTACCCTATATATATATATATATATATATATATATATATATATATATATATATATATATAGGGAGGGGCTCATGCGAGAACCACCCTTATTGTGAGAACCTTGAGAACCAATGTGAACACAACCTAAAATAGCTAAAAAAACCCTAAAAAACCTAACCCCCACCCCCCCCCCCCCCTAAAAAAAAAACCTAAAAAAACCTAACCCCACCCCCCCCCCCCAAAAAACCTAAACCCCCCTCCCCCACCCCCCAAAAAACCTAAACCCCCCATCCCCCCACCCCCCAAGCTAAAATGCTAAAAACTAAACCCCCAAAAAACCTAAAAAATCTAAAAAAAATCCAAAAAATTTTTTTTGATTTTTTTAATATTTTTTAGGTTAAAATCGCTACTTTTCGAAGCCAAAAAAAATTTTTTTTTTTTTTGTTCGAAAAGTAGCTATTTTAACCTAAAAAATATTAAAAAAATCAAAAAAAAAAATTTGTGTGATTTTTAGCTATTTTTAGGCATTTTTGGTGTGTTCACATTGGTTCTCGCGGTTCTCACAATAAGAGGTGGTTCTCGCATGATCTTCTCCCTATATATATATATATATAATAACAAATTTAAGCAAAGACTAATTCAAACTGAGATATCTTAGGCAACATCATATACTAAACACTAGATTCATATAAGACAAAGTAATTAGGCAAATTTAGAATCCCGCAATTTAGTATATAAAAACCCTGAATACAAATACTACAATCCAAACCATACAAGCTGTAAAAATCAAAACTTTAAACAAGCTGTCCAAAACACAACCATACACAAACAAAGAAGCAATATCTATATTACAAGATGCTAATAAAAAACAAAATTAGGTTAAAATTTTGGTAATTGAACTAACTCTAAGAGTGATTCTGCGAGATTTTGGTAAAGGTTGTCCTTCATTAGGGTTAACAATTGAGTAATGACCAACAGTCATCGAATTGCTTTTGATATCTTCTGCTATACACTTTGTGTGGCCTGATTCAATCTCGAAGCGAATTGAGTGAGCGATTGTGGATAGAAGCCCTATGATTGCAATGAAACAGTGAGCAGATCTTTGAAGCTTCATCGTTGACAGATGTATTGATCTGCAGAAGATGATTTTGAGTAGTGATTTGGGGATCTAGAAAAGGAGATGATTTTGTGATGACCAAGAGTCAATGAGGTTTCTATAGTGTTTCATATTTATGTTCTTTTGACTTTCCAACAGACCTTTGATCCGTAAGAGATTTGTTGTGGAGTGAGGGAGAAAGAAGAAGAGAGATGAGTGATTAGGGTTAGGAATTGGGGAGATATGTTTTTTTTTTTTTTTGAACGGAAAATTTGGATCACTGACGGACCACTGGAGTATCATCGTGCCACCAGAGGAACCACCCGATCATATCCATCTCCACTAGGCATAACGCCACACCAATTCAGGAGGAAACCCAATTAACATGGGAAAACCCCCTTGTGGGAATCGAACCCAGGACCTATTGGTCCCAAAGTCTTATCCCACCACCAAGATGCCACTAGGCTATAAAGCCATGGGCAGGGAGATATGTTATATATGGAATTTTTTGTTTTATTTATTAAGAAAAATTTAAATAAAAGCATGAAATGACCATGATACCCTTAAGTGAATGGATTTAACTTAAATTTTTAACCTGGTTAGTCTTAAAGGACGAAAGGTGTAATAAGTTTTCCAAATAAAGGATTATGACGGTAGTTATTGAAGTTAAAGGTCATCCATTGCAACCCGCTACAAACATAAATGACGGAAAGTGTAATTTACCCAATTAATTATAGATAACTTTCCTTCCAAATATTATTTAGTTTAATCTCTTCTACTTAATGATAGATAATTATTATTTAGTTTAAATTTAATGTATACTTCTCATTTATAATATTATTTATTTGATCTTTTATATCATATTATCTTTAATGTTTATATTACCTAATGTGTCATATAACAACTACAATTTTTAGTTTCCTTTTACCCAAGTTATTATTTCTTTTTGACAAACACCGACTTTTTATTTGTAATATAAAATTTACTCTTAATTTTTTCGATGATTTAATTATCTCTAATAAACTTTAAACTTTTACTATAGTATATATAATGATAGACACAAAATCGAAAAACATATTGGATGACATCAATAACTTAAGACACAATATAATTATATGTATTATATGCACTTTTTAATAAAATAATACCAAACAAAATTACAAATATAAAATCACTGATTTTACAAACAATACAAAGTCTTAATTTTTTTAAAAAATAATTCAAATAATATATAACTAATAATATATGACATTATAATAAAGTTAACCGATTTATCATCATACAACCTCCTAACTATTCAATCATATTTTTTTCCTATCCTATATTAGCTAAATAAATAAAAATTAATATTAAACATCCTACTTTAAATGTCGAATAGAATACTTCTATTTTTCCAATAAAATATTATAGATAAATTTAAATTGTTAATTTAAGATACTTTTAAATAACAAAATTATTAATCACCAAAACCAAAATTTGTATTAATATATTATTTATTTTTATTTTCATTATAAAAAAAATTATTATATCGATTTTATTACATAATTTTAAACAAATTGTTGTTGGGATTGAACCCTACCAAAGGAACAGATAATGTAAAGCCAAAACCGGGTCAAACAGTGGATTCACAATAAGCAGACGTTTACACTAAGCTCTCCCCTTGACAGTGGTTATCTATCTACTGATACACTCTAAGTACTGCTCTGAAGAACAACTGATGAACCAAACACTGATGAAACAACTAAAAGACTGCTAAAAGGCAAACACTGAGCTCTATCTACTGCTGTCTCTTAAGTACTGCTGAAGACCCAAGCACTGCTCATTCAAAGACTGATCACGTTTTGAAGAAAGCACTGATGTTCAAGTAATCAGTGCTTAGGCTACAACAGTGGAACGTGAACAGTGTTAGACTTGTTTTGTATTTAATTATCAATCAGTTGTTAGACATCAGTAGTTTTGTATGTACCAGTGTTTATAGGCTGTTAGGCTGTTAGATGTCACTATCTGGTGACGTCAGCTGAGGTACATCAGTGGTTTGGTTTGCCTATAAATATGACAGTACTCTGTACTGTTACATTTGATTCGTTTGGAGTGAGTTCTTCTCCTCAATTCAATCCTTTCATCTTGTGCAACCAACCCTGGAGTATCAGGCTGAGGGGGAGTTTAGTCTGTAAGCTTGCGTTGTAACCTTTTTCTTTTTGATGTAATCTTTCGACTCTATGAAAAAGCAATTGTTTATCAAACTATATTCTCCTTTGATTGTGTTTACAAAGTTTGTTATTCATTTCCGCTGCACTTTACATTGTTTAACATTCAATCATTGTTCAAATTATGCAAACAAACACAATCATGAGAGCCTCCGATCCTAACAATTGGAATCAGAGCCTGGACAGTCAAATTCGATCTAACAATCAATTTGACATAACAGTTCGGCTCAAAATTCATTGATACTAAGGATGGTTGTATTCAGTTGAAAAACAGAGTAACGAGTAAATCATGATCAAAATGGTTATTCAGAAACTCTGAAAATCAACCAAGATGTCATATGACACACAAATCTCACACAACAAGAGATATCATGCATAAGTCACTCATAGTTTTCAGATCTGAAAACATATCTGTTAAATTGTGGGATTATTTCATATTTTCAAAATTGATCTCAATTGCTGTTATGAAATTTGTGATGTCACCTGATTAAAATACTAAAGTATGAACCTCAAATTAACAAAAACATATGTTCATAAAACATTAGTGTTTTTGATAAAAAGAGGGAAATTAAAACTTTAGTCATTCAATCTTATGTGTTGAAAAACAGGTTGAGATCCTCAAAAGGAACAAGTCAACTTTGTTAAAAATACATTAAGAAAATCAGGGGTCAACATAGTCCGTATCATGTGTAGTGTGAGATTGGTTGAAAAATTTGTGCAAACATGACCATGTCTCTCAAAACATTACTACAAAATGATTTTGGACTAAAATTCATAAAACTCGAAATTGTGTTTGTCTCAAAACTCTTGAAGTCAAAAGAAAAGAGTATAAACGTAAAACACTTAAGAGTCAAAATTTAGGGTAATAATGGTCATTAAGCAACTGTGTTCATTCATCTGTTCAGGAAAAGGTTTTGATTCCGGTGAATGAACTTCAAAGAGGACCATGTTTGCAATCAACTGACTATAAAATGGTTCCTAACAGTGGTCAAAATGTATTCAAAATTTCCTACCACTGACCATTTCTATAAACTTGAGAATGTTATGATTACGTTTTCTTCTGAAAATATACCAGATTCCTTTTGATGCTGTTCTTATAAAATCCTTTTAACCATTTTTTTTTCAAAAGGATTTTCTCGAATAACCAGGATATATTGTTCATTTTTTTTGGAATAATATATTTGGAACTTTTGCTTGTTTTTGTTGGCAATAGTTTCAGTTCCTATCAGGATGTAGTACCTTATTTTTGGTGGTATTATTGTCCTTAAAAATGGGTCAAAAGGAAATGGTACATATGTTAAGATCATGTCATACTCAGGTTGGTTCTTAAACATTTAAAGGTTGATTGCCAAACATTGTTTAAATTACTAGGGTACTCATGTTTTAATTGAATATTAAACGAAAATGAGTTGCTTTAGCAAAAAGTTTTCATCATCTGGGGTACTAAACCACTGTCCTTCAAAATTGACATGTGGCAAAACCTTGAATGAAAATTCTCAAAACTGTTGCTGGAATACTTGTCCTTCAGGTCTGTACCATTTACCCTAACCACTGTTTTGTTCCAACGTCTGATCTCTAAATACTGTCCATTGCTGAAAGTTAGCCACTGATCCTTCATTATCTTGACAAGCACTGATATTCACAATCAGTGTCTTATCCACTGATAGTAAAAATCTTCCACTGTCCTCATTATTACCGTTGTAACTACTGATGCTTGATTCATCAGTGGCTCTTAAAACAACTGTTCTGCACCCTTCATCCATTTCATCTGTGTTTGACACGTGGTCAGTTTTTAGCCTTCAGATCATAATAACCGCTGCCACAATCAGCGATCATTTTTTTTCTAAATAAAACCCTGATCAAAACCCCAAACAGGGTTTTACACTGTCGAATTGAATTCCAAAAGTTCTCTTCACAAAGCAGTTTTCAACCTTTCTTCCCAAAATCACTCTTCGATTCTTCTTCATCAAAATGACGAAGTCAAAATCAAAATCAAAATCTTCTCCAAAATCACAATCATCTTCAAAAGAGGTCGCTCAAACGGCCGAAGAAACCATTGAAATCCCATACAAATCACCGCACAACTACGTGGGTCTTCTCACAAAACCCTCCGATAACCACACCTTCGACTCCATCATTGATACACTATCTGTATCAAAGTACAAAACTTTGTTGATAGTAGATGCTCCCATTTACTTGCAAACCCAGAGAGAGTTTTGGAAAAATGTTAAGCTTGAAAAACAAGACGAAAAACTAGTTGCCATTAACTCCTCGATACAGGGTAAAGCATTTCAAATCACCCCACAATCAATCTCAGAGGTCTTCAAACTGAATGACCAGAACGGTAAAATATCTTTTGATAAAGACGTGATGAAAACTGATTTCATAAAAAGGGGATATGCAGAACAATCAAAGGTAGATACCTTACAAAAAGGTTATTTTCCATCTGCACCCAGATTTTTATTCCACACACTTTTAAGTTGTGTTTCAAATAAAACAACAGCTTTTAACGAAATACCATTGAAGATTCAATGCCTGGGATACGCTATTTTAAACAATAAAGATTACAACTATTCCCAGGAGATCTTCAATGACATGGTAAAGAATGTTGACAGCAAATCATTTCTTCTCTTTCCTAGATTTCTGAGCTATTACTTTAAACAAAAATTTGAAAAAGAGGATGAAAATTTGCCCAAACAAGGTGTCCATTTTCAAATAAAAAGTTTAACAATTGAAACATTTTCAAGAATGATGGCACCAATAAAATTAAAAGCAACGGTGCCTGAGCAGACTTTAAAAACTGCCACTGATCCTCAGGCAACTTCTGCTGAGCCCACTGCTCTGAAACCCACACCTGACATCACCAAAAAGACCAAAAGAAAATCTTCCAAAAAGCCCACTAAACCCAAGAAAAAGGCAACTCTGGAAGATGAGATCCCAGAGCAACTGCCTGTGACAGCACAAAAGTCACCACAAACCACTGCTGCTACTTCCTCACAGCAGTTGGAAGAAAGATCTCAACCTATGCCTAAAACTCCTACTGCATCCTCACAAAAGGATCAGGTTGTAATCACAGGGACACCAAATTATGAAGCTCTGGATCCACTCGGATCTATCTTCCATAGTCCTGATCCCAAGGACATGTCTCTTTCAACACCTATACCCTCACCAATCATAATGCCATAATCAATAATACCTTTGTTGCATGCAGCTGCTATAGCTCAGACACAAACCAGTTCCTCTCTATCACCTATCACTGAGAGTATACCCCCACAAGTGACTGGGTCTGATGCTACTACTCCTGCTATCCCAGCAACAGTTGAGGAGGTTACACTGCAGGAGTTACAAGTAACTCTTGTCAGTAGTTCAAGTGGAGCAGCAACTACAACTGATGGATCAACAGATCCTCAGTTGGACAGTTGTTTCATTAGTAAAACTCCCTTGAAGGCAATTTCTTCCATATCAACTTCGGTAACCACCAGTGAGTTGGATCAAACCACTGGTACCATCAAAGGTTTTTCGAGTGCTGAAGAAAGAAGTCCCCAGTACCGAGAACAAGGGGCATCAATGGGTGATTTTTTGGGACTCTGTTCCTAAGTCACACATTGATATAACCACTGCTGGTGGGGATTCAGATGATCCTACTAAAGTAGGTGATGATTCAAAATATCAGGAATTGACGGACAGAATTGAAAAACTTGAAGATTCAGTTGCTGAAATAAAGAATATGGTGCAAGAGATTTTGAAAGCTCAAAAAGCACAAGCCATTGCTGTTCCTGCTCAAGCACCTGCACAACATGCATTTGCTGCAAATGAGCTTTGGAATATCCTTCAACCCATGCTTGAAAAACAGCAACATATGGCTGATCAAAAGCATGTTATTCATGTACAAATGCTGACCAACATGGTGGAATCAAGATTTAAAGACACTCAAGCAGATATCAAGGCTATAAAGACTAGCATACAAAAGACTGCCCATGGTGAAAAAGTTCCATCTTCCATCTTCTTCATGTATACACCCCTTGCAGATAATGCCAAAAAGGGGGAGAAAATCAAGATGAGAAAGAAAGGAATAGAAGATGGGCTGTATATTGAGCTGAAAAAGAAAAAGAAAAAGAAAAAGAAAAGCAGGTCTCAAAACCTGTTAGCCAAACAGCTGATACAGCAGTAGTTACAAAAACTGCTGTCAGTAGCCAAACAGCTGCCATTTCATCAACACACACATCTTCAACACACACCACTCTATCACACACCATAACAACCACTGTTCCACCACCATCATCATCTACAATCACATCACCATCACTGCTTCCTGCAATAAAGCAGAAGACAGCAGATGTTACAACATCTGCTGTAATGACAACAGTGATTGAAACACCAGTTGTTTCAACCACTGTCAGTCAATCACAACCACAAACCACTGCCACTCATATTCAAACCACTGATCCATCAATAACATCATCAGCCTATCCTACAATAAAAAGGAGAAGGGTTTTCATATCTGATATTTCACCACCACCATCACCACCATCAAAAACTACTCCACCTCCATCCCCTGCTCAAAAGCAGAAGATTTCTGCTGACATATCAGCAGTTGTAATGACAACAGCAGTTGAAACACCAGTTGTTTCAACCACTGTTAGTCAGACATCCACCACTGTAATCACCAGTCTCATATCACAACCAGCTAAGCTCTACACCAGAAAAAGAAAACTTACCCAGCCAGATGAGGACCAATATGATCCCACTGCTGCAAAATATCCGTTGGAACTTGAAGCCATAAAAAATGAGATGAGGCAGTTTTACACTGATGATGATCCTTCAAACAGAAGATTTCCTTCACTCGTTGGCTTCATGATTCCAGAGGATATGGATGAGTATCTTCAGCTCAAAACAAGACAGGCTAAGATAATAGCAAAAGTTGAGTGTAAAGGTCAAAGTGCTGAAGCAATTGCTGAAAGATTGGAATTTCTGCTCACTAAAGTCAATCTAATAAAAGATTTTGCACATGAGCTGGGCAAAGAAAAGGCAGAACAAAGAAAAGAGATGAGAAGAAAACTTCTTGCTTATATAATGCAAGAAAAATTTTATCCTGCTGAAGAAAACCAATTTGAAGAATGGCCAATAGTGCTTTTAAAGCATGAAGCTGACAGGATTGATAGACTCAAGAATGATCCTAAAAAGAAGAAAAATGCTCCCAATTGGAGTAAATACAAAAAGTTCATCAATGACCAAACAGCGGAGTACAAGAAAAAGAAACAGGAGCTGGTAGATGCAAAGGTGGACACTGCAATTGCCATATCAAAATGGTCAAAACAGCAGACTGGTGAAGCCTATGAAAGGCTGAAGAAAATGAAGATAACTGTATCAGGCACTTCAAAGAAGCGTGAACAAATGATGAAGCTTGAACAGCAGATTGAAAACCTCAAAACACTGTTCCGATCTACTCTTATGACAAATCAAGAAAAAGGAGAACAGCTGACAAGTGAAGAGGTAAAGGAAAAGGAAGTTGAGTACTTCAAAGAAACCATCTTGAAAATGGGTCTAAAAGAAGCAAACTCAGAAAAACTTCAAAACCTTTTTAAGAAGGTATTAACTAAGCCTGCATCACCAAATACTTCAGAAGTCTCAGACATTGAGCCAGATCAACAAGAAAGACAGGAGCTGATAGAAAAGGAAACTGCAGAAGACATAGCTGCAGCAAACAATGTTATTGAAATGGCCTTTAAAAGAATGACTGAGAGTCTGCAAGTTTTCTCAAGGCCAATATCTCAAAGTTCATCAGCAAATAAATCTCTCACAAGAAACCCATTGGGTTTGAAAGTACTAAAGTGGATGTCTGATCAAAAGACCCACGTATTGACCCTGGTCAGATCCAATGGCGAAGTGAAGTACATATCAAGGAAAGAAGCACTAGGCCTTAGTGTTGAAGATTTGCAGGATCTCCTTGAACTTACACTGTGCCGGGATGAAGATGACACAAGTTCCAAAGAGTTTGAAGAAGAATTCAAAAGAAAAGCAAAGGAACTTCTGATGAAGAATAAAAATCCAGAATAATGAAGGGTTTTGGCATTATCTGTTCCAGGGGGAGATTGTTGGGATTGAACCCTACCAAAGGAACAGATAATGTAAAGCCAAAACCGGTTCAAACAGTGGATTCACAATAAGCAGACGTTAACACTAAGCTCTCCCCTTGACAGTGGTTATCTATCTGCTGATACACTCTAAGTACTGCTCTGAAGAACAACTGATGAACCAAACACTGATGAAACAACTAAAAGACTGCTAAAAGGCAAACACTGAGCTCTATCTACTATTGTCTCTTAAGTACTGCTGAAGAGCCAAGCACTGCTCATTCAAAGACTGATCACCTTTTGAAGAAAGCACTGATGTTCAAGTAATCAGTGCTTAGGCTACAACAGTGGAACGTGAACAATGTTAGACTTGTTTTGTATTTAATTATCAATCAGTTGTTAGACATCAGTAGTTTTGTATGTACCAGTGTTTATAGGCTGTTAGATGTCACTATCATGGTGACGTCAGCTGAGGTACATCAGTGGTTTGGTTTGCCTATAAATATGATAGTACTCTGTACTGTTACATTTGATTCGTTTGGAGTGAGTTCTTCTCCTCAACTCAATCCTTTCATCTTGTGCAACCAACCCTGGAGTATCAGGCTGAGGGGGAGTTTAGTCTGTAAGCTTGCATTGTAACCTTTTGCTTTTTGATGTAATCTTTCAACTCTATGAAAAAGCAATTGTTTATCAAACTATATTCTCCTTTGATTGTGTTTACAAAGTTTGTTATTCATTTCCGCTGCACTTTACATTGTTTAACATTCAATCATTGTTCAAATTATGCAAACAAACACAATCATGAGAGCCTCCGATCCTAACAATTGTATATTACTTTCAATGTTACTTTATATATAAAATTAGATTTTTTACGAGTTCTTTAAATATAGTTTATATTTTATCACTCAAATTGCTGCTTATTTGCTTCTTGAATAACATGTTTGACAACTGTATATTTTTTTCAATAATCATCTACACAATCAACATATTTATCGTGTAGTATATCCATTAGTTTTTCTAAATGTAAAATACATATGGTTCTTATAGATATAAGTTTTCATTATTTAATATATAAATTACATTTATTCAACCCGTGCAATAAATGGGGTTTTTTAAAGATATATTGTTTTATTATTTAGTATATAAAATTTATTTATTCGACCCGTGTAACACACGGGGTTATAACCTAGTATATATATATACATAAAGGTTGGCTAAGAATACATACAAATAACTATTTAGACTAAATCATGGTTGTAAAAGTTGTTAGGCACTCTCTAGTCGGTCGACCGGGGAGTTGAGAGTACCCGGTCTAGGCGGAGAGTACCCGGGGAGTACTTGGACATGTTAAAATGTAAAGAAATTAGTTTTTGGAAATTAAATATATATCAAATAACATAAATTTACTAATATTTATAACAAAATATGTGAAAATGATATTCATTCTTTAATATGATAGGCATAAAATTTATGTTTTATTTTTTTAAGTCAAACTCGACCCGATTTGACCTACTAGATCCGATTTTCGCCGGGTTTGACCACTTTTGATCGATTCCGAGTAGTTAGGCATAGTTGAAGAAAGCCGCCTCGGCAGCCTAACTTGTAGCGACTACTCGAAGAGTACTCGGGCTTGGAGACCTTGTTTTACAACCATGGACTAAATGTATATCTATTGATATATATAAGTTTAAGATGATCAAAAATATAAATTTATAGTTATATAAAAAATAGATTTTGCCTACAAGTATAGTTTATACAAACTATCTATACAGTGACAAAATACAACAATTTATATAATGTGACGAAAAATACTTATTTAATAAATAAATAGTTGTAGTTAATATATGAGATAAATATGGTGACAAAAGTATATAATAGTGTTTGTAGTCTACTACTCCATACTTTTGTCTAAAGACATAAAAATATATATTGTCTAATTTGTCCCAAAAATTATTTATGTCTAAATCTATTAGTTTTTATTATTTTAACCATTTAGTTTAAAGTCTAATATTAAATGGATTGAGTCTACCGTCAAAATAGTATGTCTAAATTATCTACAACTAAAGATACCAATTTAGGTTAATAAAGTATTCTAGCATTTTACATGTATTGCATAAAATACAAATTAATATAATAATTTACATTTAAATTAGTAAAAATTTTATTCAAGAATTTTCCAATAATATTCTGAAAAAAATAGAATTATTAACATAATTTCTAGAATTATTAACATAATTTCTAGTATGATTGATCTAACAAATTATAAAGATTAACATCTAGATTATGACAAAATAAATTCTAGAAAAAAATAGACAAACATGATATATTTGATGACTACTGAAATTACATCATAAAATACGTCTAAGATCATCATGAAATAGGTCAATATCGGCGACGGTTGCCGCTAGTGGTGTTGCCGCTATTGACTTCAGTACGGAAAACAACAACCCTCCGATGCATTTCCTTATCAACGGCCAGATTTGGCACCTGATCGATCATGGTCTTTATCGGCGACATATTGTGGGGTAAAATAATCCTAAGGGTGAGAGGGGCACTCTCCTCTTAGGGGAGTCCCCTCTCTTACGCACACCCAATCAGGTTATGCCACGTCAACTCCCCTCTTAAACTCCCCTCACACCCCAATTTGATGGCGGCACTCCCCTATTAGGTGACTTGTTTTTTTATTCAAAAAAAAAAGGAAATAATTGATTGGTTTGAAAAGAGGGTGGCCCACCATCTTCCCCTCTCCTTCATCGGTGAACAAGCCCCGAACACACTCCCCGATTTCGGTCCCCGCCTTGATGGCGCCGGTGTTCCCGAGCGGGGACTTGGGTCACCGCACCCACTCCCCGCGAGTGCCCTGATCACCCTAAGAGCATTTTTAGCATAGAATGATTAGCAAAATAGTCCTAACATAAATACCTTTGATTGATCACTTTGGGACCAGTTTTAGGCTTTAGCTTTAGTCACTCCAATTACAATTTACACCAGTAACATTACTTAATTTCTAGTGGATTTTTTTGTGGTGCAACTTACATTTTAGTTATACACAATAACACAATCATGATCGTTTGTACTTCTTAATATATTTTGAATGTTTTACACATTGTAAACTAACCAAAAGATATATAAACTCAAAGTGCATTTATGTTATTGTCAAAACTAAAATCATTACTAGACAATAGCATGGTAAAACTGAAATCAAAATACTGCGCAGTTTTATCCTACTAATCTTCACTAGGTCTCACTAGCTACTAAAAGTTTACATTTGAGAAATAAGTTTGGCCAGGTACAAAATCCATAGGCACAGCATTTATAGCAACTGTGACCGCGTTTATTGGAGATGTGAGCCTGAACGAGTATGGACCTTTGAAAGACGAGTCAATGTTGGCTACCCAAACCGCACCCCAAATATTGTTCATCGGAACAAACTCTTGTGTGCCAGCAGGTGCGATCTCCACTGACCGAAGTCCACCATCTCCTTCCGCAAATTCAATTCGGGTTGCAAACTAGTTAGGGTTTGTTCCCGCATCGATCTTGAAAGCAATGTTAGTTCTGCCATAGTTGCATGGCACCCTACACATACAGTAAACCGCAGTAAGTTCTTTGTTTAAATCCAAACATTATAACAATAATATATATTAAACTTAGTGATGTTAACCATCTTTTTATACGTTAGTTTTGAATAATAGATAGTTTTTTGCCTACATATGTGCATGTAGACTTTTTAATTTTCAAAAACATTAATTCAAGTATTTTAGTTTTAGAAATTAATATATGGCTCACACGGTTCTTTCAACAAGCATTTGATGTTCCGAACATCCATTTGAAGGTTAGAGCTTGCGTCATATCAACGACCTTTAAACGGACGTTCAGTTTGGGGTGGCGTAGGATTAGTATTGCCTTAATATACTTATGCACAGATTTAATGGAATCATGTATCAACCTTTGAAATTGAATGTCAACTTGGCCAAGATTACGAAGATTGTCAGCTTGTCCCGGATTCGCCATTGCACCAAAAGCAAATCCGCTTAGATCAAAATGGAATGGAACGTCATTACATGCACCCGGGCATTCATCGGTTATCGTCACGGTAATTGGATTTCCGGAGCAATAAGGCTCCCGGCTGCATTTGATCTGAGATGAATCAATTACAAAAAAGTTGTTAATATTATTAAATAAAGTCGATGAATGTCTTTTGGTTAATTAATATATTTTCTTCACCTGATAACATTCCCCACAACCTTTGCCTTGCAAAAAAATATTTGCATTTCCAGCTGCAATCATAGATGAGAATGGAGGTGACCTCACATCATCAGCCCATCCACAGGCTCCTCCTGTGCATATGTGTAAATATATATGTTTAAACATAAAAGTAATAATATATATAAATATATAACAATACTAGTAATAATATATATTAATATTAATATTAATGAGATGTGAATGTATATACCACTTCCAGCACCATTGGGATCTCCATACCATGTTCCTAATGCAGGTGTAAAACCACCTCCATTAACAAAGAATGTAGGGCTTGAACAGAGGCAACGATTTGCAAAATAACTAGAAATAAAACACACAGAAATGAAAATAGATAAAAATGTTTTGAGGTTGAATGCCATTTTTGCTTTGAATTTAGAGTGGGCTTCTTGTGGAATTTATATTGGTGATTATAATGGTGGAATTAATATCTGCATTTATCATTAAGCACAATTATAGCTCGTGAAATACTCACGTTGATTTTTATTCTTTTATCTTCTGACAGTGAAAAATGGTAATTGGAATCACTACCAAAAATATATATTTTTTATGTATTTAATTTCGGTTTAAGACTTATTTTGATATTGGTAATTGTCAGTATTATGCTCTATGCAACACATATCGGTGCAAACAAGTAGCCAAAAAAGATTGGCACGTAATTGCCTAAAATATGATGATGAATTAATGTGATAAAATATTAACTTTTTGGTCCAAAAATACATAAACTGGTATCTATAATGAACTAATTTGTTCTTGTAACGTACATTCTAGATATTTAATCAATTGATTATGAAGTTCTTTACCAAATATTTGTTACAATTTCTTTTGGTTTATACAAAAGATGAAAAGATTTATAATAACATTTCCTCCATAATTCCATGATCATGTCTTATCAGGAATATATAAAGTATAAGCTACCATTCTACTAATCTTTTGGATAAGTATTTATCTTTATGTTTCACGATCCTTACGTTTATATTTTGTTTGTGTATATTTTTAGATGTTTCTTCCAAATTCCTTGTGTGCAATTGGATAAGTATTTATCTTTATGTTTCACGATCCTTACGATTATATTTTGTTTGTGTATTTTTAGAGGTTTCTTCCAAATTCCTTGTGTGCAAAAGTTCTATTTGAACAAAAAAAAACTTATATATTGTTTGATTTGGAATCGTGTGCAATAATGATATTTATAATGTACATAAAAACATCAAAAACACACACACACACATATATATATAAAACTAGATTTTTGCCTGTGCCACGCGTTACGAGGACAACAACACACTTGTTGTGGTAGGAATTAGGTTAGTATTAGTTCGTTTTGTTACGGTAGTGACATTTACCGACGCTCGATATAGCAATCAAAAAAGAAAATCCAAAAAATAAAGTTATGTTATATTAAAACTAAATTTTATTTCTGTTATTTTATCAATTTTATTTTATAGAGTTAAGGTCCACCCGGAGGATCGAGTCAAACCTCTTCCCTTTTTTCCGACAAACCCGAGAGTGCGGAATCCAAACGGGTAAGTTAAACCAAGTTCGAACACGTAAACGACAAACACGAGACTCAACGATTAACACTCAATGTATTAATGCTTGAAACGGTTACAGTATAATGTTTACAAATACTCTTTGTAAACTCTCTCAGTGTGTGTTCTCTCTATCTTGTGCTACTGTGTCTTGTGACTGTCTTCTGTTTAAATACCCTGCAGGTCTGGCGAACCTCTGCAGCGACGAAGCTTTTTGACGAACAATGAAAGATGACGAAGATCATGGATCTTCGTCATTATCACTTTGACAAACAGTCATTATGACGAAGTCTTGGCGAGCCTTATATACTTCGTCTTGTTGAGTATGTGACGAACCTCATATACTTCGTCACACATGAACCTTCGTCATAGGGGACTTCGCCATAGTGGACTTCGTCACAAAGGACTTCGTCTAGGCCGTCTTCGTCATGTATGATCTGCATTGCATCATTTTAAACAGCAGGCAGTTATCATTACCGAGTCTTGATGGAGGATATCAAGACTTGGTCTTCAACTCGTAGCGATGTCGAACCGAACGAGCCGCGTCCACATAATATGTATCAACAAACTCCCCCTTGGACGCTGCTCGTGATGGTTCGTCTTCACATTGTCGTCGGATCTTTTAGAGTCTTCACGCGTCAAAAATAGAGAGTGTATCAACAAACTCCCCTTTAACAAATAGGAAGTGTGTTAACAAACCCCCCCTTGGAATAAACTCTCCCTGGGTTATGCTCGTGAATCTTTTGATCTTCAATTCTTTAGATCCTTGTGGTGTTGATGATAGGTCAGCGGCAACTCGATCATCTTGATCATTTGAGTACATCCATGTCGTGTCTTCATTCCGAAGCTCGCCATCTAATACGTTCTCTTTGCCTTTAGCTGGTTTGGATGTCGCATCTGCACATACAAGAAAGCTAAACGCGTAATGAGAACAACCGCTTGGAACATAGTTAACATAAACAAATGACACACATGTGACCAGTTTTCTATCAACTACCGTCCGACAGTTTGAAAGTTTAACAATTTTATCAATTTTAGTTTTTAACTTTCAGAACTTGCAAATTGCAACCGTTTATGAAGATTTAGTCGTTTTGGTTTTGAATCAGATTTCAGGTAACGAAGACTCGAGTTCCAACATCGGGTAATCAAAGATAATATAGAAATAAAATCTTTTTGGCTTTTATAAAGTTTATATTAAAACACACCTAAAATCTTTTTGGAATATTGAATATTTCAAATGTAAAGACTGAAAGCAGTAAATAAATATAAACAAAGATGCAGAAACGAAAAGTAGTAAGTAAATATTCACAGACATTCTTTTTGCGATTTTCGAGGGTAAGAGAATCATATCAGTGTACGGTCATGCCAAAACGCTCTTGTTGTTCAGTTAGTTAACATTTAGATAAGCATCCTATAACGATTATCGGTATTGTTGTCCACTTAAGCTCAACTTATCAGATGTAATCATGGCAAGGGGATACGATTAGTGTATGATTTATACTTACCGACCGGTGTTCATCCACACACAACACATTCCCGTATCAAGGTATGCACGAGAGTTCATCTTACCGGTGAGTATACCATTTATCATCTGTTTTGACGTATATGAGAATGTGAGATACTCACTTATTTTGGATTGAAAACAAGCCCTATGTGATAGAATCACTTATTGATGAGGAACTTGATTTTCAGATGCATGAGGGCACAGGAGCAAGTCCGTGAACAGGTTAGTACCATCGTACAGACAAAGAGACGAACTTGACTCCCGCATGAAAGCTGTGATATATTATCACTTATTTTGTGGGACATGTGATTGTTGATCACTTATTGAGGTTGTATGCAATATGTACACATATGTATGGTATTATGGAAGATCTAGACTTCGTCTCCGTTTGTTTTTCGGTAAAAGAAACAACCATGATACCCAGATGATAAACAGCATAAAGACCACGTATCTCATAACCTCGGCAATCCCTCAAACGAAATTTCGGTACTAAAACCATATACCAATGTGCGGTTCCCACCTGGTCTT
The DNA here is from genome assembly GCA_030545235.1 of Helianthus tuberosus. Classification (NCBI taxonomy): domain Eukaryota; kingdom Viridiplantae; phylum Streptophyta; class Magnoliopsida; order Asterales; family Asteraceae; genus Helianthus; species Helianthus tuberosus. Next base: position 40,639,737 of record CM060402.1, on the reverse strand, counting down.
CAGTCGATTTAAGTTTATATCACCATGCACACTTTAAAATGATTGTGAGCCTACCGATACATCTTATATAGAGCTGCTTATCATTTTTCATTTTAGGTTTAAAGAGGTTTGGACAGACCACTGATGTACTATCATTTTCTCTTTTGCTCGCCAGGAAACTCATTTTTGTTTTTCTATTGTTTTTGTGTTTTTAAAAATTTTTGATGTTTTTGAATTTTTCAAATTTGGAATTTATTCCCCTAAAATGTAAAAACTATGATTAATTAAAAACACAAAGATATTTACAAAAACGATTTTCTGATGCGGTTTACTCTTGCTTGACCTTAATGCCGTTTACCAATAATAAAAAGTCAAATCGTGATTTGTCAAATGCTTTGGTAAAAAGGTCGGCACGTTGGTCATCGGTGTGGACCTTAACAACATCGATAAGCCTTTTATCAAAGCAATCACGTATGAAGTGATACTTAATTTCGATGTGTTTGGTCTTTGAATGCTGCACAGGATTTCTAGTGATCTGTAAGGCAGCAGGATTATCGACAAAAATAGGAGTAGATAGGAATTCAAAACCGTAATCACGCATTTGCTGTTGTCTCCACAGAACTTGGGAGCAACAACTTGAGGCAGCAATGTATTCAGCTTCGCAAGTTGATGTAGCGACATAAGTCTGCTTCTTGCACTGCCATGTGACTAGGCGACTTCCTAAAAACTGACATCCAACCATTGTGGATTTGCCATCGATTTTGCATCTGCCAAAATCAGAATCACTGAAAGCGATTAAGTCAAAGCTATCATCCCTAGGGTACCATAGACCGGCGTCCGGGCATCCCTTCAAATAGCGGAATATCCTTTTAACAGCTGCAAAATGTGAGGCCTTCGGGTTTACTTGATATCTGGCAAGCAGGCACGTAGGATACATTATGTCTGGTCTTGATGCTATGAGGTACATAAGAGATCCGATCATTGCGTGGTAGTATGAGGAGCTAACAACTTCACCCTTCAAGTTTGGATGAATTCCATGATTTTTCTGTAGAGGTGTACCACTTGGCGATGTGTCAGACATCTGAAATCGGTTCAGGATGTCACTCACATACTTAGTCTGATGGATGAATATCCCAGACTTTTTTTGTTGTACTTGTAGGCCCAAAAAGAAGGTCATTTCCCCCATGGCGCTCATTTCAAATTTCTCCTGCATTACACGCTCGAAATTCCTACACAACACATCGTTAGTAGAACCAAAAATAATATCATCTACGTATACCTGTACCAGTAGAAGATCTCCATCTTGTTCTTTTATGAAAAGAGTGCAATCGATAAGACCTCTGCGAAATCCATTCTCCAGCAGATAATGAGCAGTGTTGCAAAAATCGCGATTAATCGCCGACTAGTCGCTAGTCGGCCTCCTACTGAGTAATTTTTCACTAATCAGTCAAAAAATCGCTAGTCGCTCAAAGCCGGTCCAAGCCGCCCTAGTCGGCCCATTTGAAATCCTTACCAAACAGGTCCAAGATTACAACTTTAGCCCATTTTCCTTATCCCTTACCCTAATATGACAAAGAATTTGAGTCGGAGAAAGAGGATGAAGTAGACGAGGAGATTGAATACGAGTCGGATGGTGTCGAAATCATTGAACACTACGGGGATGACGATTACATTTGAGCTATTTGTTAATGTTTGAATTTTAAGTACCGAGACTTGTTATGTTATGACTTATATCTAAGTTTAGTTTGTATTATGAACTACTTTTACCTTTTTAAGTATTATATTGATATGGATGTGTGAGTATATATATACATATTTATAAAAATAATAAAATTTACATATAAAATTTCCGATTAATCCCGAGTAATCTCGAGTAGTCGCTAGTCCCCACCTCACCGGCCGACTAGCGAGTTCTTCAACCTTGATAATGAGATAAGGTTGCGTACCAAGCTCGTGGTGCTTGATGTAGACCATAGAGAGCTTTGTTCAGCAACCAAACCCGATCGGGGTGAATAGCATCTTCAAACCCTGGAGGTTGTTCGACATACACTTCTTCTTCAACTATACCGTGTAAGAATGCACTTTTGACGTCCATCTGGTAAACCTTGAATCCTTTGAATGTGGCATAAGCCAGAAAGATCCGAATTGCTTCCAGACGTGCAACTTGTGCATACACTTCGTTGTAGTCGATCCCTTCGATTTGACGAAAACCTTGAACGACTAACCTTGCTTTGTTTCGAATGACTACTCCACGGTCATCCTTTTTGCATTTATAAACCCAACGGGTACCAATCTTCTTGTAATCATCAGGTTTATCAACGAGTTTCCAGACACCTAGCTTTTGGAATTGCTGCAGTTCTTCCTGCATAGCTTCCACCCAAGAATTATCTTTCAACGCTTCTTTAATATATTTTGGTTCTTCTTGTGATACATAACACGCGAAGGACCAATCGTTTTGTTGACCAGATTCTCGAATCGCCGCATACAAGCCTGCATTGTTGTTGTTTCGCAACTGGTTTCTTGTTTGTATGCCACTTTGTACATTTCCGATGATGTTTTGTTGAGGATGGGTATTGTGAATCCTTGTTTCTGGATTATCTGGAACTGGAATATTCGTACCCAGATTGTTGAAATTGAGATCAACAGCCAAATCAATACCCTGAACTGGCGAAGAGGATGATGCAGTAGCTTCAGCTGTTTTGAAGGCGTCCACTGGAGGTGTAGCCTCTGAAGTACCATGAACAGCTTCTTGGTCTGCATCGAGAAATTTATCATCCTCTGAAGATTCGTTCAGTTCGGTAGCATCATGAAAATCCTCATTGTCGAGAGCATTATTGTTAACTGAAGATGGTTCTTGATTGTTAACAATAATTGGATGAACCAACGGTGAATCTGTTGCGTTGTCGCTCTCGAAAAAACATCCTTGCCGCAACACTTTCTTCGACTTCTTGAATATTGATCGAATTGAAAAAGTCATCGTACTCAAACATCCATGGTTGACCAGGACATTTGACTGGCAATGTGTGCCTTTGTACTCTGACTTCAGACCATTCCTCGACCCTTTTAGTCTCTAGGTTCCAGACTCTTAAGTTCGGGGTGGCATAACCAAGAAAGTAACCTTCAATAGCCTTTGCCCCAAACTTTCCATTAGGATCGATCATTGTGCAAGGAGCTCCAAACGGTTCAAGAAATCCCAAATCTGGTTTCCATTTGTGAAGAAGCTCAAAGCAGGTCTTGTTATGTCTTTTTACTATAAGGACTCGATTCATTGTGTAACATGTAGAGGCCACAACTTCACTCCAGAATGGAAGGGCAACTACGACTCTACTAACATCGCCCTAGCAGTCTCGATCAATGTACGGTTTTTACGTTCAACGACGCCATTCTGTTGAGGAGTGTAAGCCGCACTAAATTCGTGAAGAATTCCTTTTGAAGTACAGAACTCCTTCATGGCATGATTTTTAAATTCTATTCCATTGTCGTTGCGTATCCGTTTAACCTTCAAAGTATACAAATTCTCAATCTGAATGATCAAGTTTTTGATAATACCGAAAGTTTCACTCTTGTGAGCCATGAACGCCACCCAAGAAAATCTTGAATAATCATCTGTTATCACGAGGCAGTATTCATCATTCTGAATGCTTTTATGCTTGACAGGACCGAACAAATCCATGTGCAAAGGTTCAAGCGGAACGGCCACCGTATTGATCTTCTTAGTCGGGTGTCGCTTCTTGCTTTGCTTTCCTTTCTGGAATGAAACACAGACGTCTTGAAGATGGAAATTTTTAAGAGGAACACCATTCACTAATTCATTTGACACCAAATGATTCATTTTTCGTAAGTGAATGGGACCCATCCGTCTGTGCCAAGAGATTGAGTCTTTTTCAGTGGCTTTGGTAATAAAACAAGTTGCTTGTGCAGACGTTGTCATTGCTTGGCTCATGTCAAGGACATATAAATCATTTATCCTTGGAGCAGATAAGAGAATCCAGTCTTTTGGAATCTTGAAACCGGGTTTCAGCACATAACATCCATTAGCATCAAAGTGTACTGAAAACTGTTTATCACAGATTTGTGATACGCAGAGAAGATTGTGATCAAGTTGTTGTACAAAGTTGATCTTATCAAAGCTTACAACCCCGTTAGATACCATTCCTTCTCCCGTTATATATGCTCCCTTATCTCCAGTGTAAGACCCTTAGTCCATTTATACGATTTTTAAATAAACTTCGATTATAATTATTTAAATATGTTTACACATACATTACAAAATATGTATTTCTTAAAAACTTTAAGAAATAACACAATTCAACATTTCATAGAAAATTCGCCGTTTAAAAACGTGACGACGAATCATTTCGCGGAAGCTTGAATCTTGATTGTGTTCGGTTCTTTAACGAGCTTGATCGTCCACCGGCATCGCATATTAAACCTACATTTCATTCAAACAATTAGAAATCAAAGAATTTGAACAAAATAATTAAACACAAAAAAAAAAAAATTTCAGCCCCTTCACCCGGCCGTGTCAAATGTTCACCCGGTCGTGTCAGCTAAACATGTATTTTTCACAACCCCTTCACCCGGCTGTGTCAAATGTTCACCCGGCCGTGTCAACTCTACACATTTATTTTTCACCCAATTTACATCCAAAGCTATCCAAACTCATTTTAACCACTTGGGTCCGTTTCTTAACATATCTAAGCTATGATCCATTACTCGGATCCATTATTCATATAGCTTACGCTCCCGTTACCCGGTTTACGGTTTTCTTTATTACACTTAAACCAACATTTTACCACCTACTTTATTTTGACCCGTTTAGAAGTTTTCATGCATTTAAGCATCTAACTTGCTCATCTCATTTCACACTTTGCATTCTCATATTAGGATAACTACTTACATTCCACCACAATTAATTTTTGTGGTGTATTTAACATAATTAACCAACTTTCCCAAATTTTACCTTTCAGTTGGTCATATTACGCAATTGACCCATTTTTAGGCATTTGACTCACGAAGGTGCATACCTATAACTTTAATTCAAATTTAATGATTCCATAATCAAATGCAAGTTACTAAACAACCTTTATGGGTTGTTCGCCTAATTTACCCATCGAGGGATTTTTGGTCAATTTTAGTCCCTTATTTACTACGAGGACTTTCGCTAATATTTGTCCAAAATAACGCTTTTTAAGTATAATTCTAAATATGCGTACCTGGCCCGGGTCAACAATTAGACCCAATTTATACCTTGCTTTTATTATCACAATTTCTATGGCGACGAAATCATCCGAATTGCTAATCGTTCCTGTTAGCATAAGGCTCGACAACCACATTAGTCGATATTGTCAAATAGTATTGCTATAGCCATTTGACCCGTTTGGCCTATACGGCCAAACCTTTACATGTATAACAAAAACATGGTTTTTATTCACCAATTTGCCCATCCAACCCATTTCGGATTTTTACTTTCATTGATCTATTTCCGTACTCATTTAGCCCATTTCGGCTTACGCCATGAGTACCCTTTTTAACTTCGGTTTACATTAGTCAACACTTGACCAAATTCCATTTTTACCCTTTTTCTTAATGTTAGATTACATTACAAGATAATCTTATCAAAAACTCATAATTTCTTGGTCCTTTCTTGACCAAGTTACCATTTCGCCCTTTTTACCATAACCCATGGTTTTTATTGTCTATATTAGTCCGACCCGCATCAATTGCGTCGAAAATCGATGTTTCCCGTATTATATTTATCGCATTTATACTCATAAAATAAGCAAATATTCTACAAGGGGGTGTAAGTATCACTTACCTCTCATCCTGTTTATGCTTCTCCTCTCGTACTTGATTTATTTGACCGCTTCTTTCCCAAGCCTCCACCTAGCTCGTTTAAGCGTCAAACTATTGTCAGTCATTTACAAGGCAGTTAAATTAGTCATTAACAATCACGACTATTCCACCTCACTTATTTTCTATGTCGAAGCTACTATTCGACTTCATGATTAGTTAACTTAGTTTATCAAAGTTAACTATTTTCAATCACATTGTTTACAACATTAAGTCTAAATCAACATGATGTTTAGAACCCTTATTACTTCATATTACGCATAATTGCCATATCATTCAAATACGCGTTTTCACTCTAAATTTCAACACTTTAGTTCTCATTTAGACATTTTAACAAACACCTAATGTGCATAATTTTACATATTTACTAACTAGTTCATAACTAGTTATTTTTACCAAGATTTACATCAATATCAACCCTCTATGTCTAGCGTTCATGAGCTACAACTAGAACTTATATCATAACATCAATATTCATCAATTTAACACTCTAATCCGAGTGTTCATCATATTATCATAAAACCCACCTATCACATAATAGGGTAATTATCAAATCCCTAGTTTTGACACCAATTCATCAAGTTTTCAACTAGGGTTTGTTTCTAAACATTAATTCCTCCTAGTTTCAGCCAAGTATCAATCATTCAAGCTTGAATTTCGATTTTCATAAGTTCATCAAAAATTCTCAACTTCATAAATATAAAACATTTGACATACCTTACGATCCTCACGACTAGGTGATCGTATCTATGTATTCATGCATCGATTTAGGGCTTGAATCAAGCTTCAATTTATTGATTTTGCTGAAGTTAGGGTTTGAGCCCCTTTTTAGTTCTCCTGGTCGATCTCCATCACGCACACACACTGTGTGTTGTGTTGTGTTTTTATTTTTGATTTTTAATAACCCTAGTTTCTTACTTAACATTATTGGCCCCTCATGTTTCGTTAAGTAGTAAGTAGGCTACAACCTACTTGTCTTTAACAATATTTTGTCTTATTAACTAGGTTAAACTTTCCTAGTTAGCTTAGTGAGTTCGGGATAGTCATAACCCGTTTTATTTTAATTCCCGTTAACTCGGGCCTCTTCACATACTTTGTTTTCTCAAAGTATTTATCCTACTTTTTAATTATCATCTAGTTTATTTATTTAAATCCTAATATTTACCGGGTTAATTTTTGCCACTAACGGTATTTTGCCCGTCATTACTATTAATGTGGTTTGATTACCAAACCCGTTTTTGGGGTGTTACAAGTCTACCCCCTTAAAGAGGTTTCGTCCCCGAAACCTTTCTTACGTAGTGCCTTAGGTTCAACTCTACGGACTTGGTTTCAGCAACTACTTGCGCAATTGCTCGCATATAATAATAATCTCACCAAAAAGCATGGTAATATGTTTTGGTTTTAAGGCGTATGACGTATGTGCCTTTCACGTGTAAGGCCTCGAAGGCCACTATTTTTAGCTTGTATTTCTTATTTTAGTCACTTATTTGACCGAGTTGTCATCTGATCACTCGGTTGTATTTATTTTCAACATGTTTACTTCAAGCTAATCTTATTTCAATAGGCGCTTTGTATAAGTCATAACACTATCCGACTTTAAAAGGTTTTACCGGCTAGACTGATTAGTCGCCGTGACTTTATTCCCTGTCATTCGGGTATATCTTATTGCCAACCCCGCCTCTTGCGTGTTTTCTGATTTTCATAACTCGTAACTCGCGTTACGACTTGATTGTATTCTATATCACTTTTTGTGACCGTGATCACATCACATTTTGTTTAAGTTTATGTTGACTTTTATTATCGAAAATCTTTCCTTCGAATGTATCGCCTTGCACCTAACAGTGTTAAGATCTATATTCCATGATATTAATCATTTTCCGAATTCATTTCATAATATTCATATCTGTTAAAACGTCGTTTCTTACTAAAACTGAATTTTAGTTTAACGTTTTATCTTTGTCTTACGTCAATTACTCATATCAAGGAAATTGACAATCAGTAATTTATTCCTTTCCATTCTCGTTTTACCTGGGGAATAATAATCAGTTCCCTCGCTTTATACTATTGACCCGTAGGTTCTTTCTCTTAGCCTCGTAGGTTATTTCTTTAGATTTTCATCTTTTTACCTCATTAAGGTGAGACCCTAACCGTTCGTTTCTTTCTATTTGTGACCAAAGGGTCTTTTTGGTCCCGTAGAACTTAGCCTTATTTATAATCTCGTAGGTTATGATAATCCCGTAGATCATCTTTTATTCAAGTCTTTATTCAAAGGTATATACACCTATATATGTATATGGCGTTAAGGTACCCTTTTATGTACAAAATCATTTATTTTCGTCTTGGTATTTCCTTTGACCTTGACCGTAGTCTAAGGCTACATTTGTTTTCTTTCAGACAAATTTTCCGACTTTATGATTTCTCACGTCATTTGTGCGTCGGTTCATCTTATGCTCGCCATTATCCAGTTTACATATATTCGTATTTGATTATGTCCCATTACCGGACTCATTATTCTTTTGCTTTTAACGCTACCGTCATTCAGCTTGCGCTTACTAATGCCATCCGGCATTATATTATATTCAACCCGTTTGACTTATTCATGTGAAATTTTATCATTTATGGATGTCAAACTTCATTCTTTGTTCGACCCGTTCAACTTTAAAGTAGTTGAACATAATTCATCAAAATTTCTATTTACGTCATCTTGTCGTCTTTTAGTCATGACTCAAAACCCGAGTCTTTTGACTTTCCATCCGAGTTCCCGTTTCTCGGTCTACGCATGTGTTTAACTCCTTACCCATCAACCGGGTGTTTTACCGAAGTCGTTATTATTGCAACATTTTCGGTATGCATTAAGACTTCGTTTCACTTTTATATCCTGACTTTGTCCTCAAGTTTGACATTTTACAAAAACGGCCCGTTAAGAGACATATTTGCATTCTCCGGGTTCGAGTGTAAGTACACCCCCTCCCAATGCATATCTTAGTCATTTTACATATTTGCATTCTCCAGGTTCGAGTGTAAGCACATCCCCTCCCAATGCATATCTTAGTCATTTTACATATTTGCATTCTCCGGGTTCGAGTGTAAGTACACCCCCTCCCAATGCATATCTTAGTCATTTTACATTAATCTTTGTCCCTTCACTCGGGCTCATTATCTTAATGTAATACGCTTTCGTCACCCGGCTGTGCGTTTACATTATTATTAAATATTTTGCTCATTTGATTCATTTGGGTACTTTTAATTTGTCCCATTTACCATGTCCTTACTACATCGGATGTAAGTATGTCCATCATAAAAAGTTCATGGTACCACGTGCTCACCACTTACTTGGCCAGAGTAAGCGATCAACACCTGGTATACATGAGCTTTTTATAATTTTCACATTACACCCCATGTAAGTAATGCCTCTATTTGTTTCTCTTGGAAACAATATCCCGGATAGGTTTTCTATTCGGGTTTTTCCAAGTTTTCAATCTACATATGCAACTTTCAATCTCTACATATTTGTTGCATATTACTATTTGTGCAATTAAATTTAAAATGTGCATCTGGTAATGCTTGCCCTAAGGGGCTTCTCTTGCCATTAGTCTTGTTCGCGATCGCCACGCGATTTGGGTCCTTGGTGAGCATGTTTTACTTGTCGTACTTTGGACTGTTCCTTCGACAAATCCGCAATTCGTGATACTCCCGCTATCTTCCGATGCGAGTGTCCTTCAACTAAAACATTTACAAGAGTTAGTAACATCAATTTCAATAATTGCCCGTATTATAATACAAGGCTTTTCTACTATACGCGTCAACGCGCGTAATTTTGTTGACTATATTAATCCTATACCGATTTGAATGGTGTAGCGTGTATTGCACGATAACTCTATGTGTTGTTTTTTAACACTTTAACTCTTACTAAACCATTAATATACATGTACTTACCGGATTTGTGATCAAACCTCGAACCGAACACTTTATTCTTTTAACCTTGGGCTCTGATTACCAACTTGTAAGACCCTTAATCCATTTATACGATTTTTAAATAAATTTCGATTATAATTATTTAAATATGTTTACACATACATTACAAAATATGTATTTCTTAAAAACTTTAAGAAATAACACAATTCAACATTTCATAAAAAATTCGTCGTTTAAAAACGTGACGACGAATCAATTCGCGGAAGCTTGAGTCTTGATTGTGTTCGGTTCTTTAACGAGCTTGATCGTCCACCGGCATCGCATATTAAACCTACATTTCATTCAAACGATTAGAAATCAAAGCATTTGAACAAAATAATTGAACGCAAGAATTTTTTTTTTTTCAGCCCCTTCACCCGGCCGTGTCAACTCTGCACATTTATTTTTCACCCAATTTAAGCTATCCAAACTCATTTTAATCGCTTGGGGTTCGTTTCTTAACATATCTAAGCTATAATCCAATACCCGGATCCATTATTCATATAGTTTACGCTCCCGTTACCCGGTTTACGGTTTTCTTTATTACACTTAAACCAACATTTTACCACCTACTTTATTTTGACCCGTTTAGAAGTTTTCATGCATTTAAGCATCTAACTTGCTCATCTCATTTCACACTTTGCATTCTCATATTAGGATAACTACTTACATTCCACCACAATTAATTTTTGTGGTGGATTTAACATAATTAACCAATTTTCCCAAATTTTACCTTTCGGTTGGTCATACTACGCAATTGACCCATTTTTAGGCATTTGACCCACGAAGGTGCATACCTATAACTTTAATTCAAATTTAATGATTCCATACTCAAATGCGAGTTACTAAACAACCTTTATGGGTTGTTCGCCTAATTTACCCATCAAGGGCTTTTTGGTCAATTTTAGTCCCTTATTTACTACGAGGACTTTCGCTAATATTTGTCCAAAATATAGCTTTTTAAGTATAATTCTAAATATGAGTACCTGGCCCGGGTCAACAATTAGACCTAATTTATACCTTCCTTTTATTATCACAATTTCTATGGCGATGAAATCATCCGAATTGCTAATCGTTCCTGTTAGCATAAGGCTCGACAACCACATTAGTCGATATTGTCAAATGGTGTTGCCACCGCCATTTGACCCGTTTAGCCTATACGGCCAAACCTTTACATGTATAGCAAAAACATGGCTTTTATTCACCAATTTTCCCATCGGACCCATTTCGGATTTTTCCTTTCATTGATCCCTTTCCGTACTTATTTAGCCCATTTCGGCTTACGCCATGAGTACCCTTTTTAACTTCGGTTTACATTAGTCAACACTTGACCAAATTCCATTTTTACCCTTTTTCTTAATGTTAGATTACATTACAAGATAATCTTATCGAAAACTCATAATTTCTTAGTCCTTTCTTGACCAAGTTACCATTTTGCCCTTTTTACTATAACCCATGGTTTTTATTGTCTATATTAGTCCGACCCGCATCAATTGCATAAAATCGATGTTTCCAGTATTATATTTATCGCATTTATACTCATAAAATAAGCAAATATTCTACAAGGGGGTGTAAGTTTCACTTACCTCTCATCCAGTTTATGCTTCTCCTCCCGTGCTTGATTTATTTGACCGCTTCTTTCCCAAGCCTCCACCTAGCTCGTTTAAGCGTCAAACTATTGTCAGTTATTTACAAGGCGGTTAAATTAGTCATTAACAATCACGACTATTCCACCTCACTTATTTTCTATGTCGAAGCTACTATTCGACTTCATGATTAGTTAACTTAGTTTATCAAAATTAACTATTTTCAATCACATGGTTTACAACATTAAGTCTAAATCAACATGATGTTTAGAACCCTTATTACTTCATATTACGCATAATTGCCATATCATTCAAATACGCGTTTTCACTCTAAATTTCAACACTTTAGTTCTCATTTAGGCATTTTAACAAACACCTAATGTGCATAATTTTACATATTTACTAACTAGTTCATAACTAGTTATTTTTACCAAGATTTACATCATAATCAACCCTTTATGTCTAGCGTTCATGAGCTACAACTAGAACTTATATCATAACATCAATATTCATCAATTTAACACTCTAATCCGAGTGTTCATCATATTCTCATAAAACCCACCTAGCACATAATAGGGTAATTATCAAATCCCTAGTTTTGACACCAATTCATCAAGTTTTCAACTAGGGTTTGTTTATAAACATGAATTCCTCCTAGTTTCAGCCAAGTATCAATCATTCAAGCTTGAATTTCGATTTTCATAAGTTCATCAAATATTCTCAACTTCATAAATATCAAAAATTTGACATACCTTACGATCCTCATGACTAGGTGATCGTTTCTATATATTCATGCATCGATTTAGGGCTTGAATCAAGCTTCAATTTGTTGATTTTGCTGAAGTTGGGGTTTGAGCCCCTTTTTAGTTCTCTTGGTCGATCTCCATCACGCACACACACTGTGTGTTGTGTTTTTATTTTTTATTTATAATAACCCAAGTTTCTCACTTAACATTATTAGCCCCTCATGTTTCGTTAATTAGTAAGTAGGCTACAACCTACTTGTCTTCAACAATATTTTGTCTTATTAACTAGGTTAAACTTTCCTAGTTAGCTTAGTGAGTTCGGGATAGTCATAACCCGTTTTATTTTAAGTCCCGTTAACTCGGGCCTCTTCACATACTTTGTTTTCTCAAAGTATTTATCCTACTTTTTAATTATCATCTAGTTTATTTATTTAAATCCTAATATTTACTGGGTTAATTTTTGCCACTAACGGTATTTTGCCCGTTATTACTATTAACTTTGTTTGATTACCAAGCCCGTTTTTTGGGTGTTACATCCAGCAAAGGCAACATAACCTCCTCTAATATATTTAACGTCGTAGAGAAGCTTCATGTCGCCGGTCATGTGCCTAGATGCCCCACTATCAACAATCCAATGACTGCTGAAAGTTCCTCCTGGAACACCCTGCACATGTACTCACATGATTAGTTGGAGATGGGGACCCAAGCCTTCGTGGTCTTGGGTCTTCCATTTTCATCGACATAAGTTACTTCAACTTCTCGGTGTTTTGGAAATTGTGATTTTCCCCCTGAATCATTAACCGTTTTAGGTTTCCAGGTCCGTTTTGTTGTACCAGTTTTATTATTTAAAACTTTAACTTCATGATTGTCTGAAGTTTTTGAATTTTCTGGTTTGACAGAAACAGATTGTTTGTTAACCACATCGGTTTTAATTGATTTTTCAATAACCTTGACTTGTTGGCGTTTCTATTTCTTTTCCCTTTCTTTTACAAGACGGGAATCTTGTTTTGAAGAAACAGATCGCTTTCGGTCATTTTGGTCACGGGGATCGTCGACTTTGGCTTTTTGTTTATGAAGGTGTGGACAATTTCGAATAATATGTCCAAATGTACCACATGAAAAACATGATCTTCGTTCTACAAACCCCGAAGTATCATATGATTGTCTTGTTGATGATGAACTTTGTGATCCCGAGGTACTTGGTTTGGAACTGTTTTGTTTATTTCTTTTCAAAAATTTTGCTTGATTGATATGATCAATATTAGATTTATTTTGAAAAGTTTCCAATTTATCCGTTCCCTTCGATTTTACAAAGTTCAACTTTTGATTCTTTTTCTTGTCTTGTTCCTTTCGACCTTGAGTTATCGATTTTCCTTTTGGCTTGGTGTGATTTTGCTGCTTTTTCACAGTTGGTAATCTTTGATTGCCGTTTTTTTTGCGAATTTCAGCTTTCAGAATCGACGGACACTGTGTTACCACAACGTGTAAACCTGACTTTCCCAAAAACCTACGTGTTGATTCTTGAAAAACTTTACTGATTAAAGATTGATTAACATTTTTAATCGGAAAATCTTTTGTCTGAATAAACTCTATTGATGTGTGTAAAATGCAACATATAAATTACATCAAATGAGGCATAAAACTAACCTTTTTTTAGTACTAATATTGGAAAAAGAGTGTTTTTGTCTTCCTTTTGTATTTTCAGGATTAAACGAGCTCAAAAACGCAAAAGAAGCAAAAAGACAGCTAAATCCAACATAAATACAAGAAAAGGAACATTAGTGGATTGCCCGAACCCTCAACGGCACCTTCCAAAGCAAAATAGAGAAAACAGAAGGCTGAACACGCCCCGTGCTCAGCCAGCACGGGGCCGTGTCCAAGAAGCAGCAGAAAAGACAAACCTATAGAAGCTTCTATTGCCCACCACGGGCCGTGCTCAGCGGACACAGGGGCGTGTCGAAAGTACAGCAGGCGCATTTATTGTAATTGCGAATTACAATTAATGAGGAGAGAGAGTGTCAGACGGGCACGGGGCCGTGTCCAGCGGACACGGGGCCGTGTCCAGCTCTCTGTTCAGCCTATAAATAGGAGTGCTTGGATTCATTTCATCTCATTCCTTGGCACTCCACCTCTCTCACACTTCATCCACCACCCACCACCATCACAACACCATCATCCGCCACCATCATCCATTGTCCATCATAGAGTGTGTGTGAGTCGTCTCGGGATCCAAGATTGATCGTAAGAGTTCTTGACAATCAAGGCCATGTTTGCCTAAGTCTCTTACATCACTTGGTGAAGACAAAGTGTCTAGTATAATACTTTTTATTTCTAATCTTTTGCACTTTTTATTTGGTTTTGTATTAATGACTTTAATAACTAGTTACTTATGTTGAAGGTGATCTTTCCTTATCGTTTGTCCGTGGTGTCTTGGCATTATTTTACTGTCTATATAAAATAAAGGATTTTCACCATTCATATCTCCACGGTCTATATGGAGGTATGTTGGCTACCTGGTAGGGGGTTAAGGGAACGGTTTGGTAAAGGTCTTGCCATTGTTCAGCGTTTAGAGGTCCTGCAATGGACCTGGGTCAAATTTAGTAGGACCTCCTTCAATACTTCACGGTATTGGATGGCGGGGGTCCAAACTCTTTGATCCCCTCATAAGTTAACTACTATTAATACTATAACCCGGCTATTTAGGACTGTATCCCTGCTGACTCAGACTACTTAGTCGAGGGTAACGTCACCGCCAAAAGCGGGGCCTACCACAATACTGCATTAATAACTTAATTCATTATCTTCCAATAATCCACCCCTTTAGGATTGTATCCCTGCTGACTCAAACTACTGGGGTGAGGGTAACGTCACCTTCAAAAGAGGGGCCTACTACAATAACTAAGATAATCTCTTAATTATGTGCAAAAGTGCGGAAATAATCAAAGGTTATACTAGATACGAGTCGGAACCAAGTGATTCATCTTGTCTATCTGTTTTTTATTTTATTTTTATTTTCAGCATCTTAGTTAGTTTTTATTTTTCTTAGTTTAAAACATTTTTCTAAACTTTTATTTTGGTTAGACGTTGAGGATAAACCGGTATTAAAAGCTCTTGTGTCCTTGGACGACCTCGGTATCTTACCAACGCTATACTACACTCAACGATGGGTGCACTTGCCCATATGTGTGTTTAGTGTTAGTGAAATATCGTGTTTTATAAATTTAAAACTTGGCTAAAATAAGTGTTAAAAAGGGCTTAAAATATACACCTAAAATATACGACACTTCGCACGCATCAAGTTTTTGGCGCCGTTGCCGGGGACACAAGGATTTTAAGAAAGTTAGGAATCAACGGCCTAATCATCTTTTATTTTTCTTTTTTATTTTTTTAGGATTTTCTTAGTTTTTCAGCTTCTGCAGAGCTCAGCACGGGCCGTGCCCGGTCAGACACGGGCCGTGCCCAGCAATCATCACTGGCAGTTTTTATTTTCTGAGTTACAGAGAGCTGAACACGGGGCCGTGTCGGTGCAACACGGGGTCGTGTCCAACACCCAGTAACTAGGAATCCAGAAAACAATTACTGTATCTCTGACCACGGGCCGTGTTCACTGAGTACGGGGCCGTGGCGAACTTTCTGACCAACATTCTTTTCTGTTTTTAGTGCAGGACTTGGAACCCAGGTGCCACATTTGACCCTTCTACGTAGTGCATGAGCTCCAGTTCTAGTAGAGACATAAAAGAACCCTTAGAAGAACCCGAACGCTTTCTCAGAAAAAGACTTAAAGCTAAAAATCAAGAGAAAGCTTCGGGGGACCAAATTCCAATGGCGGACCAACGTACCCTCATGGATTACCTACGGCCTACCGTAGGCAATCTCGGTGCCGCTATCAATGCACCAAATGTCGAGGCCAACAACTTCGAACTTCGGCCGCATCTGATACAAATGCTCCAAAACTCCGCAACCTTCCACGGGCTTGCGGACGAGGATCCCCATCTACATATTACTAACTTCTTAGAAATATGTGATACTTTTCGGATCAATGGAGCATCAAATGACGCCATCCGCCTTCGAATGTTTCCATTTTCACTAAAAGACCGAGCTAAGGCTTGGCTTAACACCCTCCCAGTTGGATCGGTAAACACTTGGGATGAACTTGCCCAAAAGTTTCTATATAAGTATTTCCCTCCTGCTAAAACGGCTAAATTAATGACTGAAATTAATACATACTCACAAGAGGATGGGGAATCCTTATATGAAACTTGGGAAAGGTTCAAGGAGCTTCTAAGAAAGTGTCCTCACCATGGTCTAGCGGTATGGCAACAAGTATCCACTTTCTACAATGGATTGTTGCCACACACAAGACAAACACTTGATTCAAGCTCCGGGGGACTCTTAGGTAATCGTCGCCCAAATGAAATATATAACCAAATTGAGGAAATTGCTCAAACCAATTTTCAATGGCACACTCCCCGAGGTAATAAATCTATTGCCCCAGGCGCCCATAAGGTTGATGAAAGCACCTCTTTACAAGCCCAAATCGAGGCCCTCTCTTCAAAAATCAAAAGACTAGAAATGACAAAAACGGCCTCGGTTATGGCTTGTGAAGGGTGTGGTGGGTCATATGAAAATTGGAGTTGTATAAAAGAATTAGATGAACAAACTGAAACGGTAAACTACATAGATAACAGACCTAGGCCGTCGGGTCCTCCAACGGGTACCTACAACCAAGGATGGCGTAACCACCCAAATCTTGGTTGGAGAGATCCCGGCAATAGTAGTAACCAACAAAACCAACGAACTAATTTTCAACAACCACAAAATTTCTCTCAACAACAAGGTGGAAGAGAAAGGCTTGAAGATACTGTATCTCGCCTCATCTCTGACACTGAAAAGAAAAACTCGGATCGATTTCAACAATTGGAATCGAATATTAGAAATCAACAAGCTAGCATTCAAAACGTTGAAAAACAATTAAATCAACTAGCTCAAAATTTCTCCGAGAGACCACAAGGCGCATTACCTAGTAATACCGAAACCAACCCGAAGGCACAAGTACATCTCATCACATTAAGAAATCGAACCGTGGGTCCCGAGGATGCTCCATTGCCACCAAATGAAAGAAGCCATTCTAGCCAGCCTGTGACTCCTTCTGCGCCAGAAAAAGCTTCTCTACCAACTCAAGAGCCCACTAAGACTCCTCCAATTCCGTACCCCGGTAGGTTAAATCGTCAAAAGACCGACGAGCAATTCGCTAAATTTGAAAATTTACTAAAACAATTGCATGTTAATATTCCTTTTATCGAAGTCCTGACCCAAATGCCTAAATACACAAAATTTATGAGGGACTTCCTCACAAACAAAAGGAAAATTGAATCATTGCAATTAGTTAACTTAGGCGAAGAGTGCTCCGCTCTAGTACTCAACAAACTTCCACAAAAGAAAATCGACCCCGGGAGCTTCACAATCCCTTGTTCGATTGGGAAGTCCCCCGTCCGAAATGCTTTAGCCAATCTTGGGGCTAGCATCAACCTCATGCCCACCTCAATGTTCAAGCGACTCGGCCTAGGAACAACAAGCCCTACAAAGATGAGCATACAACTCGCCGACAGGTCCGTCAAATTCCCACATGGTGTCGCCGAAAATCTGCTAGTCAAGGTCGACAAATTCGTCTTTCCAACCGACTTTGTCATCCTAGACATGGAAGAAGACACCGAGGTGCCACTCATCCTCGGGAGGCCATTCCTAGCCACCGCTCAAGCATTGGTGGATATGAATGACGGAACTCTAACATTGAAGTTTGGGGATGAGGAAGTGAAATTTGAATGTGGAAAGCGAGTAGAGGAAGAAGATCCGGTCAACTACATGAAGGTCATAGACTCAAGCTTGGATGACGCTCTCCGACGGTGTAACATGGGATGCGACACATCCCACTTGGGTAACATATGACCAGGCTTTGGGTCTAGCCAAGGACCCTTATAAACGTGGCACACCATGGAGGCATTCCACGGAACTATCCTTAGTTTAATTTAGATTAGTTTTTATGTTTTCTAGTTAGTTTTAATTTTCAGGAATAAAACACACTCATGGTGGTAAAGGATGAAAAGGGGAACGAGAAAAATGATCCCATGCACAAGAACGAGGCAACCCGACAATTTTCTCACCTTTCAGAAGGTTCAACACGGGCCGTGCCCAACCAACACGGCCCCGTGTTGAGCCACCTGCAGAAAACGCCCAATACAGGTAACTGGACACGGGCCGTGTTCACCCAACACGCCCCCGTGTCTAGACTTCTGTTTCTCTTATTTCAATTTTGTTACTGGCACTTGAACACGGGGCCGTGCCCGGATAACACGGGGCCGTGTTCAGTGCCCAGTAACACAAATTTTTGCTTTTTAAACACTATTTTACACATCTAATCAACCTAAAAATTTATTTTTGGGACACATTGAGGACAATGTGTAATTTAAGTGTGGGGGGATGCTAAAACCTTGAATTTTGCAAGTCCTAAATACAAGCCTTACACAAAACTCTATTGGAACCGCTAATCACCCCAATTTTTTTCAAAAATTTCATTTTTTTTACTTGTTTAGGTTTAACTCGGGAAATTCAAGCTCTCAAAAAGGTTATATTTTTACAAATTTACAACCGATAGCGTAGTGATAAAAAGAACCAACATAAGAAAATTATGAAAAGGCATAGCAAACTTATTTAAAATTTGATTATATATACTTGATCACATAAAAACCCATTCCCACAAAAGTGAGTTTTGAGCCTTTATTGAGCACACAATTACATATCATTTGACTAAATGCTCATTTTTCGTTTCTTGTGTGAATAGCCGCTTGGTTCTTACAACTCTAGAACTTGCCATGACAATGCATTCCCGGTCCTTATCAACTTAAACCCGAGTAAGTAAATGATGGAGGCATTAGGACTAACCCTTTTTATTTCTACACCATTATTTTTCTTTTTCTTTTACCACCTACCCAAAAATCCCCCTAGTTAGCCCCTTTGAGCCTAAACCTTTTCGTTTCATCACCCAAACAAAAACCCTTTTTACCCACCAAAACCTTTTTCTTTTTAACCCTTTATTTTAGTAACAAGCTCGGTTCTTCGTAAAAAAAAAAAAAAAAAAAAAAAAAAAAAAAAAAAAAAAAAATTGATGTTGATGATGAAGCAAAAAGAAAATAAACAAACAAGTTAATCAAAAATAACTTAGTTTGAATAAAAGCTTCATCAAAATAAAAATAAAAATAAAAAAAAAATTTGCAAAAATACGAAAACCGACACTTGTTACGCTTTTAGCCCTTTTTTTTATTAACCACTAACCCAACCACCTACCTTTAACCCTAGCCTAACCCTTAACCCACAAAGTCCTCTTGATATTTACAAAGGTATAAAAGTTAAAAAGGAGGAGGATTGATTTCTTGGCAAGCCTATGGTAGGAATAAGTTCCATGCCGCTCTCGAGTGATTCACTAAAAATACACCTTCGGCCGAGTGTGAGTGATTTCCCCGTGAGGTATGTGAACTTGTATATAAATAGAATTTTAAAAAAATATGTTATGCCCAATTAAGTAATTTCTTTTATGAAAAGTTCTAAATAAATCATTACGAATAGGAGTGTAAATAAATAAAAAAAAAACCCCAAAAAGATCTTGGAAATCCCGACACTCTATGACAAGCCCAAAACCTTCTCTTCTACCTATTCCATTTGGGAGTGTAAGCCACATATTAAAGAGTTTTGCTTGAGGACAAGCAAAAGTTCAAGTGTGGGGGTATTTGATGTGTGTAAAATGCAACATATAAATTACATCAAATGAGGCATAAAACTAACCCTTTTTTAGTACTAATATTGGAAAAAGAGTGTTTTTGTCTTCCTTTTGTATTTTCAGGATTAAACGAGCTCAAAAACGCAAAAGAAGCAAAAAGACAGCTAAATCCAACATAAATACAAGAAAAGGAACATTAGTGGATTGCCCGAACCCTCAACGGCACCTTCCAAAGCAAAATAGAGAAAACAGAAGGCTGAACACGCCCCGTGCTCAGCCAGCACGGGGCCGTGTCCAAGAAGCAGCAGAAAAGACAAACCTATAGAAGCTTCTATTGCCCACCACGGGCCGTGCTCAGCGGACACGGGGGCGTGTCGAAAGTACAGCAGGCGCATTTATTGTAATTGCGAATTACAATTAATGAGGAGAGAGAGTGTCAGACGGGCACGGGGCCGTGTCCAGCGGACACGGGGCCGTGTCCAGCTCTCTGTTCAGCCTATAAATAGGAGTGCTTGGATTCATTTCATCTCATTCCTTGGCACTCCACCTCTCTCACACTTCATCCACCACCCACCACCATCACAACACCATCATCCGCCACCATCATCCATTGTCCATCATAGAGTGTGTGTGAGTCGTCTCGGGATCCAAGATTGATCGTAAGAGTTCTTGACAATCAAGGCCATGTTTGCCTAAGTCTCTTACATCACTTGGTGAAGACAAAGTGTCTAGTATAATACTTTTTATTTCTAATCTTTTGCACTTTTTATTTGGTTTTGTATTAATGACTTTAATAACTAGTTACTTATGTTGAAGGTGATCTTTCCTTATCGTTTGTCCGTGGTGTCTTGGCATTATTTTACTGTCTATATAAAATAAAGGATTTTCACCATTCATATCTCCACGGTCTATATGGAGGTATGTTGGCTACCTGGTAGGGGGTTAAGGGAACGGTTTGGTAAAGGTCTTGCCATTGTTCAGCGTTTAGAGGTCCTGCAATGGACCTGGGTCAAATTTAGTAGGACCTCCTTCAATACTTCACGGTATTGGATGGCGGGGGTCCAAACTCTTTGATCCCCTCATAAGTTAACTACTATTAATACTATAACCCGGCTATTTAGGACTGTATCCCTGCTGACTCAGACTACTTAGTCGAGGGTAACGTCACCGCCAAAAGCGGGGCCTACCACAATACTGCATTAATAACTTAATTCATTATCTTCCAATAATCCACCCCTTTAGGATTGTATCCCTGCTGACTCAAACTACTGGGGTGAGGGTAACGTCACCTTCAAAAGAGGGGCCTACTACAATAACTAAGATAATCTCTTAATTATGTGCAAAAGTGCGGAAATAATCAAAGGTTATACTAGATACGAGTCGGAACCAAGTGATTCATCTTGTCTATCTGTTTTTTATTTTATTTTTATTTTCAGCATCTTAGTTAGTTTTTATTTTTCTTAGTTTAAAACATTTTTCTAAACTTTTATTTTGGTTAGACGTTGAGGATAAACCGGTATTAAAAGCTCTTGTGTCCTTGGACGACCTCGGTATCTTACCAACGCTATACTACACTCAACGATGGGTGCACTTGCCCATATGTGTGTTTAGTGTTAGTGAAATATCGTGTTTTATAAATTTAAAACTTGGCTAAAATAAGTGTTAAAAAGGGCTTAAAATATACACCTAAAATATACGACACTTCGCACGCATCACTATCATCACCAACAAGAGTGTACAGCAAATTCATACTCTCAGACTCTTGTGAGGAAGTGGACGTGGACTCGGTCAGAACAGTCGTAGCAGGTTTTGCAGGAGGATCACATAGAATATGATTCTCGAGAGGTATATCCTCTTCTTTGATTACCACATCTGACTGTGCTGAGTCAATATCATTAGATTCATCATCTGAAGAATCAACATCCTCAACAATGACCTGAGGCTCCTGATTTTGTTCAGCAGTTATAAATGTATCTGCTGACACATCCGAATCTGATGATACTTCCTGTTTGTATCCAAGTCCAGTTGTAAACTCCTTAAAGTTTAAAGGAACCGATGGCGCAAAATGAGTTCTATTTTCCTCATCCGGCATTGCGTCATAATTGTGTCTAACCGGTGGTGGACATTTTTTATATCCAATGCACGTGACATCCTTTTTCTCTTTCTGAACATCGATGATGTGATCCAGCACATAACTAGAGTTTAAATAACTATTTAGCTTAAGATGGATTGCCTCACTTTCAGATTTAACACAAGCCATTTCTTTTTGCATTATCTCGAGCCTATTGATGTAACAGTTAATGGTTGTTTGTTTTCTTGAAACCATTTTTGTTAGCTCGGATTTGTTTTTCCTTAATGTTTCAATCATTGTTTTATACTCATTTTCATGGTTTGTATAAAACATGTTGGCTTCTGTACATTTAGAAAGATCCACAATCAATTTCTGATTGTGGATAAATGTCACATCATACTTACTTAGCAAATCATCATATTTGCTTTGCAAGTCTGACAACTTATCACCTAAGTCGGCACAATTACTACTTAAATCAGCACATTTATCACATTTAACTACAGTTGGTTCATCGACACATACCTGACTTGATGAACTGCCAACATTAGCCATAAAGGCTGAATGAAGAGAAGAAGAGGAATAAGCAACTTGATCCACCAGAATAGATCTTCTATCATTTCCTGCTGTAGTTTCTTCCAATAATTCATCGATGTCGGCATCGACTGTCACCCTCGATAAATGGCCATCGCCTGACGTTGAGGTTTCCTCATCTGAACTCCTAGAATATCCAGAACTTTCTTCAACTGAAGATTCACCACCACAGGCGGAAGATTCTCCACCACTGGCGTGATTCAAATCCTTAGCAACTTCAGCAAAACAAGTTGCTCCTCCCTGATCACCAACGCCTAATTGCATTGACCAGTCACAACCTTCATCCACTTGTACCACAAGAGCTTGATTGTTGTTGTTTGATGGTCCTGCTGCTTGATTGTTTACAGGTATCAAGGTGCGCTCATCATTCCTATTTTGAGGCTGATTCTGCTGGTTACCTTGACTTCTGAAAGGGTTTTGGTTTCCATGTTGAGCTGGCTTTGTGCATTCTCTCTTGAAGTGACCACGTTCACCACAATTAAAGCACTTTACAGATTGCTTGTCAAACCCATACTTGGTATCTTTCTTGCTTTCCAAGCTGGTTCGACAAGTCATTTCCATGAAGTCCTTTGCCCGCCTAACAGCACTGGCGAAAGCCCATTTGATGTCCATCATATCCATTTCCTCTTTATCAATCTGTTGATAATCTTCTTGTGTCAGATTGATGTTACCGATCTGACCTGCTATCAACCCACAGTATGCGCTCACTAGAGTGTTCAGCATCTCCATGTGATCCTTAGTTACTTCAACACTAGCTTTGGAGAAACTTGACGTGTCTAGCCGAACTGTAGATGGTTCACCAGCAGATGACGTGCATCCATAACAGGCTTGCTGTTGAACAGGTAATGGATTTCCGTACATATCTGTTGTTCCAGTAGATCGATAGCTTTGCTGTTGAGGAACTGATTGTACTGGTTGTATTGGATTTCCATACAAGTCTGTTGTTCTTAGCGGTTGGGCAACTATCTATATCGGATTTCCTTACAAGTCAGTGCTTGTGACAAATGTTGTTTGTAGCGGAGCATGTGGAGCGGGTTTTGCAGCTGTGCTAGAACCTCTACAGTTACCATAATACATATCCGGATTCTGTTACACAGGAATTCTTTTCGCCTTCCGGAATTCTTCTTGATCTTTGTTCTCCAAGAGCTGAACGAAATCATTGATGTTTGTCATAGCCAAAGTGCCATTGTATTTCAAGATTTCTAAGAAACCATTCCATTGAAGTAGCAGCGCATCGGCAAACTTTGTGACAACCTCTGCTGGAGTTGTTGCTACCCCATAATTATTCAATTCAGTCAACAAGTGATAAAATCAACTTGTCAAATCTCCCAAAGATTCTCTGTCCATACATGTGAAACCATCAAACTCTTTCTTAAGTAAATCATGTCGTAATTTGCATGACGCTTCATTTCCTTCACCTCTCGTCTTCAATGCGTCCCATAAACGCTTTGTTGTCTTGAAGCTTACAAACTAATGATAGATATCCTTGTTTAGCGCTTGAGTTAGAATAGAAAAAGCCTTCTTTTCTAAATCATAAATTTTCTTATCATCTGGAGTAAGATCTACAAATGAAGCGGCAGTTGAAGCGGCAACATCAAGGGCTTGATCGAAGTCTGTAATGAATCGTAACCATAACTCTGTGTTTTGCCCAAGAATATATGTATGGAATCTTTCTTCCCATCCAGGATATTCATTCATGTGCATTAGCTTCGGTGGGCGATTATTGCTTCCGGTTTCATTTTCGCTTAAAAGTATACCTTGAATACTTTGATTTTGATTTGAAACAAACGCCCATTGACTTGACGAAATTTGATTCGCTTGAGATGGAACTGACGAAGATGCGGGTGCGGGAGATTCGGCCCATGATGGCGATAAACCCGTGCTTCTATACTTGCTCTCTGTATTAGATGGAATACCCCACCAGTCTGAACTCATTTTGGATGTATGACAATGAATACCTGCTCAAAACACTCAAAACAAACAGTTAAGATTGATTTTTAATGCTTCTGTTAAAAATTGACAAGTGATGTCGACGAAGAATAAGTATTGTTCGTCCAAGATAGACGCGACGAAGGATGGAAGGTTCGTCTAAAACAACTTTGACGAAGAATGATAGTTGGTTAAAGACAGACACGATGAAGTATATAGTTCGTCTGAAATACAAATGTGACGAAGGTTAGAAAGTTCTTCAAAGATCAAAGTGACGAAGTATGGATAGTTCGTCAAAGTGATTCTTCGTTGACAAAAAGGTGACACCAACTTGTTAGATATTTTCACAAAAGTAAATCTTATCCTCTGACACAATGAACCAACTTTGTCAAACCACCTTATCTTGTGACCAATTTTTCAACAATAATCATTTCGATGGACAAGATTTTCATACAATTAATATTATAATCAACTTCAATAATTTACAAACATCAAACAAAGCAGATTTAACTTCAAAAACCCAGAATATATGAAGACCTTGAAGAACAATATGATGAACACGATGAGTTTATGAGGATTCCGGTCAAACTACAAACTTTCGATCACAGATTTTGCGAGAAACTTCAATAAAAAACCTTAACACAACATGCATAAATGAGTTTTAAACAAGGTTTTCTATGAACTAATCAGCAAAACATCAAGATTTTCAAGATTTTAAGCCGTTTTTTAGAAAATACAAACTTTAAACTCAAGAAAAACTCATGAAAACCTTTGAAAAAAATCAAGAAAACAACTTGGTTTTAACAAGGAATCGAGCCAATGCTCTGATACCAATTGAAGGTCCACCCGGAGGATCGAGTCAAACCTCTTCCCTGTTTTCCGACAAACCCGAGAGTGCGGAATCCAAACGGGTAAGTTAAACCAAGTTCGAACATGTAAACGACAAACATGAGACTCAACGATTAACACTCAATGTATTAATGCTTGAAACGGTTACAGTACAATGTTTACAAATACTCTCTGTAAACTCTCTCAGTGTGTGTTCTCTCTATCTTGTGCTACTGTGTCTTGTGACTGTCTTCTGTTTAAATACCCTGCAGGTCTGGCGAACCTCTGCAGCGACGAAGCTTGTTGACGAACAATGAAAGATTACGAAGATCATGGATCTTCGTCATTATCACTTTGACAAACAGTCATTATGACGAAGTCTTGGCGAGCCTTATATACTTCGTAGTGTTGAGTATGTGACGAACCTCATATACTTCGTCACACATGAACCTTCATCATAGGGGACTTCGCCATAGTGGACTTCGTCACAAAGGACTTCTTCTAGGCATGTCTTCGTCATGTATGATCTGCGTTGCATCATTTTAAACAGCAGGCAGTTATCATTACCGAGTCTTGATGGAGGATATCAAGACTTGGTCTTCAACTCGTAGCCATGTCGAACCGAACAGGCCGCGTCCACATAATATGTATCAACATAGAGGATACTTTTTAAATCTCTTTTTATATAAAAAACTTATTAACAATTTTAGGTTCAAATCAAAACCTCAAACATTATTTGTTTAGAAAAAAAATACAATATTAACTACCGTCAAGTTTATGTTTGGAAAAGCCTTTCACCAAAATGATATACTTAAAACATGTTTCAAATATTTGACTATACTGATGAATGACTATTAAAAAATTCAATAAAATAAGTTGCATATTCTGGAAAGCTAAAGGGCCTTTAAAATGAATAAAGAATTAAAGACTTAAAAAGGAAATTAAAATCAATGTTAATGTAATTGACCAAAACAAAATTTTAGAAAAGGGATAATTACCAATATAACCATTGACCAACACAATTTTCAAATATTGTCATCTGAGGCGTCTTTATGGAGACGTCTCACTGAAACCCAAGCAATTGATGCATCCTTTGCACACTCTTCAAGACACCCAATTAGAAATGGACACGTGGTGAGTACCTAGCGCCACTTAAACATTCCAGAAGTTTCCCACAAAACCTTTACAACTTCTTGCAAAAATTCTTCCACACAGACGTTTCCCACTTCTTGCAAATCTTTCTTCCCCAAATCAAAAAATCACCATTCTTTCTTCCGCAAATCAAAACGGAAAGCTTGTTCTTTCTTCTGTAAATTAAAAAGGAAATTTATCGAATCCCGAACTCACTCATCATCGCTCCCGCCTTCCCGACTTCGGTCTACTTCTCTGGCGTTCTCTCCCATTCCGGTGACTTGCAAAGAAAAGGTTAGAATATTGCAGACCAAAAAGGAAACCATTCTTCTGCAAATCTTCCACGAATATCATTTGAATTATGAGTTGCAGTGAGGTGCGGACGCTAAGTGGATCTACTTGAAAATGTACTCATCGGAGTACGAGTTCCGACGGATCTGCAAATGGATGAACCGTCTTGAATTGGGAAGCGTCTTAAATGGAGATGTTTGAAAATGTGGAAACGTCTTGGATAGCCGGGGAAATGTCTATAAGAATTGGGAAGTATCTTAAATGGAGATGAAGCCGACATTTGCATGGGCCAGACGCATGGGCCTCAATGTAACGCTTCGCATTTTGTACTTTCCATATTTAGAAAGTGTAACTCGTATTTCTATTTTTTGAAACTTGTAATCGTATTGTATTCGTAATTCTTTTCTATACATGTAATCCGAGACTTCGATCGTAATGAAAGTTCACTTTTATACATATACTTGTATTATACACAATCAAACTTTGGATACACATTTGCATGCAAACGAGACTTATTACACGCTTGATTTAACATTTATACGTTGCACAATACTTGTACGACACTTACAAACACGTTCCATGTTCAAAACAAACCAAAACATGAAGTTTTAGCATAAAATGATGAACATATAAAAGTTCAGGGACTAAATTGCAATCAAACAAAAACAAGCCAAAAGAGGCGCGACGCTATGCAACGATAAACTCAATTCACCATGGCGGGGCGCCAAGCCCCTTAATCCACAGAAACTCGTTTCCCAGCTACGGATTGTGTCACAGCCCCCGACCCCTGCTCCGAAAGCGGGAGACCGCGAGACAAAGCACACAGAGCGGGTGGTATCGGTGTTTATTAATTTGTCAGCGGAATTTAAATATCAGGACCGTAGTTAGGAAATATTTATCAGAGTTTAAAACACCAAACTTTTTATAATAAATAAATGGGATAAAACCAAAGTTTCATACATAATACATTTATAGGGATAGACCCTAATTATTGAAAACATTAACTCCTTTTTATTTAGGTAACTTTATAGCCACTTCTTTAAGCCTTTAGTGCTCTCCAGCTGGCTTCTATTGGCTTCACACTAAGTTACCTGAAATGCGTTTTAAAAAGATTTTATCAGCAAGAAATACTGGCGAGTACATTCCAATTTGTAAAACATTAGTGGTTATTACATTACAGTATTAAGGGCGATTACAATGTTTATATCTACCCAATTACTCGTTCAGTACGTGTCACTCGAGGGATCTGTGACTATGGTCATATCACACATTGGATACACGTACCCAATTGTGAAGGTTATCAAGTACTATACAAACCCCATAATACTGGCAACAATTGTAGAATTACAAAGACTTAATCACTGTAATTGTAATTGATAAACATTTATGGTTTTGGAAAAACATTTGAAATAAGGGCTCACAAACTGAGAGAAAAGGACAATGACTCACAAAAAGAGTTTATAAAAGTGGAATGACTCACTTTGTAGACTTAGATAATACTATAGCTTCCTGATGATTCTTCTGGTTATTATCTATTAAAATTAAACAATGCACATGTATTAGTAAAATAACCCAAATCACATTAGCCATACAACACGAGACAGAACGCCAACAAACCGAGTCAGGCAGAGACTTGACATGCGTTACGGAGCCCTAGATCAATCAAGTAGGGTAACAAATACGTGATCGGGGGTTATAATACTTACAACAAGGCAGAGCTTCGCTTTTTAGGGGGTATTATTCCCGATTATTTTCGCCTATTAGTGATTTAAGAGAGAAAGAAAAATGAACGAGGAACAAATGAGGCCTCGACCTCCTTTTATAGCCTGATCGAGAGGCGGGTCGTACCCCGCGACCCACTTGGGTTAGCCCTTCGCGGCCCGCGAGGACAGTAGGCTAGGGCCTAGCCTTGGTGAATCAACGCCGTAGACTTCACACGAAGGGGGACACGTGGCGGCCTGATATGTCGCCTGGTGTAATGATACGTGGTCGAATAACGGTGCTCGTTTATGTTTAAGTTTGGGTTTTTACTTGACTTTTAATCTTGAATAGCCTACTTTTAATTAAATTTGTGTTTTGCAGGTTTAATGAAGTTTAAGGAGCTTTTCGGGAGCTTTACAGGTCACTGGAGCGAAAAACGGACCACCGGGACATCAAACGGGTCAACCGGGAGTGCAAGATGGGAAAAACTGAAAACGGGAGCTGGGGAGGTCGTCGGCGACTCCCCTTAGAAAACCTCGTTGGCCAGAACTATCTCTATAAAGACCGTAGAGATATGAATGGTGTAAATCTTTTACTTTATATAGACAGTAAAGTAATGCTAAGACACCACGGACAAATGATAAAGAAGTTTCACCTTCAACATAAGAAACTAGTTATTAAAGTCATTAATACAAAACCAAATAAAAAGTGCGAAAAGATTAAAAGTCAAAAGTAATACATTAAAGACTTGTCTTTACCAAGTGACGTAAGAGACTTAGCCAATCATGGCCTTTGATTGATAAAAACTCTTACTATCAATCTTGGATCCCGAGACTACTACACACACTCTAAGGTGGATGATGAATGATGGTGGTGGATGTGGGTGTTGTAGTGGTGTTGGAGTGGTGGCAGAGTGGGAGAGTGGTGGTTTGCCAAGGGAGAGTGGCGAACACGCCCCGTGGCCATCCTTTTCTCTTCCTTCATTAAATGCATGTGTCAGCAGAGGGCTCAACACGACCCGTGTCCAATGGGCACGGCCCCGTGTGCAGAAGCGTATCTGTACTACCAAGATTTTGCAAGATTCTGTGTATCTTAGCGTTGACCTCGCCCCGTGCTGAGCTGGGCATGCCCTCGTGGTGGGCGTAGAAGCTTCCAAAGCTTTGTCTTTTCTGTAGGTGGCTCACCACGCCTCCGTGTCCAATGGGAACGGCTCGTGGTGGATGCTGCCGAGGGGTCGGGCATGTCACGTTTATTCCTTTTTTTTTGTATTTACGTTGGTTTTGGTTGTATATTTGTTCCTTTTGCTTGTTTAAGCTCATTTGGTACTGTAAATTCGAAAGGAAGACAAAAACACACTTTTTCCAACATTAGTAATAAAAAATGGTTAGTTTTATGCCTCATTTGATGAAATTTATATGTTATATTTTGCACACATCAATTATAAATGACAATTTTTAGTTTAAAATTTTGAATTGATTATATATTTTAGAAAGAATTTTTAAATTTAAATTTGATTTGATTTGATTTTTTTTTTATCTAATTCGGATTTCAAGTACGGTAATAGAATGAATCAAGGTTGGAGAACTCGCTAGTCGCTAGTCGGCCGGTGAGGTAGGGACTAGCGACTACTCGGGATTAATCGGATCAGGAATTTTATATGTATATTTTTTATTTTTATAAATATGTATATATATGCTCACACATCCATATCAATATAATACTTAAAAAGATAAAAGTAGTTCAAAATTCAAACTAAACTTACATATAAGTCATAACAAAATTATCAATTAACTACACGTCTACACCAAAATCATCAATTCAGTACATATTTCACAAGAATATAGAGCTGATAACAATTAATCGGCATATTATTCATATAATCGGCCAACTGAAAGTTATTAAACAACAATTACAGCATTCACTAATGTAACTATTTGTAAGAAACAACCTATAATCGGCCAACTGAAACTTGTTTGTAGCAAACTGTAATCGGCCAACTGTAATCGGCATATTATTCATATAATCAGTCCACTCAAACACTATAATCAGTCTATAATCGGCCAACTGTAATCAACCTATAAATCAGCCAACTAATTAAACTATAACAAACTGAATTAAACTATAATCAACCTATAATCAGCCAACAAATACAACTATATGTCCAAAAAAAATCGGCCAACTATAAGTCTATAACAAACTGAAACTTAGTTATTCATTAACATCAACCTATAATCACTTAATCAGTCCAATCAAACACTAGTTAAACATTTAAACAACAATCACAACATATTATTCAATAATGTTTAACAATTACATCATATAATCAGTCATTCAGTCCAATAAATTACCTGTTGGATTGGACTATGGAAGAACCGAAGAAGAAGGCCGCCGGAGAAGGAAGCAGGGCCGCCGGAGAAGGTAGCAGGGCCGCCGGAGAAGGAAGCCGCCGCTGTCGCTGATGTCGCTGGTCAATTTTGTAGAGATTTTAGGGCAGGAATCGCTGATATTATGTCGCTGATAAGTGATAACAGTGATTTTAGGGCATAAGTCTAAAGAAAATGGGCTATTTTTTCATTTTGGACAACTTTTGTAAACAATTTAGATGGGCCAACTTGGGCCGACTAGTAGCGATTAGCACCGGCTTTTACCGACTAGCGATTTTTCACTGATTAGTGAAAAATTACTCAGTAGGGGGCCGACTAGCGACTAGTCGCCGATTAATCGCCGACTAGTCGCGATTTTTGCAACACTGGAATGAATATTTACTCTTTTGACCAAATGAATGATTTTTATTGTGTCAAATACACACACACACATATATATATATATATATATACACACACATATGTATGGAAAATACCATTTTATGGTTTCAATAAATATTACATATTTTTCGATTTTCCGATTATCTTATTATAATAAAACAATTTGGCAAATCTAATGACCAAAAATACTTTACGATATATACCACTTTGTTATCGCATTGTACTCACAACTCTCCGTCCATCCTCCCTCAACATCATCGTCCTTCACACATAAGAACACATGTGTACACGTGCTAAGTCTACACTTTTAGTCACAATACATTACTTGATTCTGATTGAGTATTATATTGTTCTTTTTGTTTATCATATTACAATCTTACTGACCTTTTCTTTTTCACATGTTACGTAGAATAGAACAACCAGCCATCACCTTGCTGAACAATTTGAATCTCAGCCAAGATGACTACACCATCAAAATCCGCATTGTTAGAATATGGACCTGACTTGCATTCAACAATGCACGAAAGGTGTATTGTTATGATATGATTTTCATGGACCAAGAAGTAAGTATACATGTATTTGTTTTTATTGATACTTCATACATATTTTTTACTATTTGTGAATTAAAGTATGTAATGTTTTTTTTTTTTTATTACAAGGGACCAAGATGAAGGCCTTTGTGTTAGCCAAAACAGCAACGGGATATGAACATTTGTTGAAGGAGAAGCAATTTTTGGTAAATCAAAATCCATCTTTAGGTGAGAATCGACAGAAAGGAAAGTATGTTCAGAGTCCGATGAAGATTACTCTAAGCGACAACGCAATAGTTTCTGCCTACGATGAAGGTGTTGGTTCTGAGTGGGGCTTCGACTTTTCTCCTTTTGATTTTGGTGAAGATGACCCAAACAAGGACAAGAAGTCTTTCTAATTTATATAATGTTCATTTTTCCTATTTTAATATTGTTTTATTTGTAAATGTTATTGGTTTTGTGGTGAAGAGTTTTCCTTTTGAGCTAAAAGAGGATAATAAAGACGGGAAAGAAAAAAAGAAACTCACATTCATGCTCAAGATTTACAGCATTAGCTATATATTGGTTCCTATAGAAAAAATGATGTTTGTTCATAACATGTCTTTCCGATAGAGTGTATATTGTAACTTTATAATTAACATACCATTAAACAATTAGGTTTGACGAAAATTTATATTGACATTTCTATGATTGATTGTTCATTTGTGGCTAACCAAGTGTACTGTTTTTTTCAATAAATATGGTGCTGCTTAAGAGTTTGGTATTTAACTTATTTGAATACCTTTTTTAGTCTATGTTTAATAAATAAATTGGTTATTATCCACATGGCTTCACAAGATATAAAGGAAACATCATTTACGCAAAATTAATTGCACTAACAATTTGTTTCTAAATTGTCCATGAAGTCAGTATGTTGGTTAGCATGTAATTACTTATATGAAATATCTTTTGGCAAACGGGGCAGACTTAAACATAATGTACGCCAAACATAGCCTACGCCAGTTGCAACTCATATACGCCGCATCCATTCTATCATATGTTGACCAACTGTCGTGTTTATGTTCGATACCGAATGTTGGTGTATGGTGTGCTAGACCAAGAAAAATTGAGGCTTGTCGAGTTTCTAATACAAGTACTTTCGCATTGGTTCATGTCTGTAATATATTTATCCTAAAAAAGTATTCTTTTGGTGAATGAAGAGAAAACATAATTAAAGGTGACTTGAAGATTGATTTTTTGTAAAAGAGTAAACCTCATGTAATCAAGAGTACAAAAATGCTTACAACTAAGGTGGTTAGGTCAATTTTTACAAGTTATTAGTTATTCATTGGAACTATTTTTGAATTATGAAATCAAAGTTATACTGTTTTAAATCTTTAGAATCAAAATTGTGTTTATAGTTGTGCTACCTAGAATTAATTTGATACCTTAGGATAAAAAGATTCATTTCGCATTTTATGTGAGACAATTTCCATTAGCTATATGTTTCGCGATGACAATCAACAAAAGCCAAGGATAATCACTATCTAGGGTTGGTTTGTACTTGAAACAACTCGTTTTCAGTCATGGTCATTGTACGTCGCTTTATCAAGAGTAAAAACTAGAGATGGAGTCATTTCTTTCAATTCAGTGTAAAACTCAACATTTCTTTTACTAAAAAAAATGTCAACAGTATAAAATTATATATCTTATTGTGAGATCACTCGTGTAACACACAAGAACTTAAACTAGTATAGAGATTAAAGAAATAAAAAAGGGGTGCCTTATTCCCACATACCCTATATCTTATTTTCACATCCCCTATTGTATACGGGCCGTATACAATTATACGGCTCGTATAGAATGTTTTTGAATAGGAAAATGCGCAGGGAATGTTTTTTTTGTTTTATTATATACGGCCCGTATACAGTTATACGAGTCGTATACATGTGTATACGATTTGTAAAACGTATACGGCTCAATTGATTTATTTTTGTGGGTTTTTGATGTTACCACATGTATACGGGCCGTATAACTATATACGGGCCGTATATATTGGCGTTTTTTCAAGTATCACGTTTTATTCCCGTAAAAACACAATCATTCTAGGGTTTCTAAACTCTTCATCACCTTTAACAATGTCGATAAACGTTGATCGGAACATGCCGCTTAAATCAGAGCACAGGTAGAGTAACGTTACCGATCAGTCCGTTGATGAAAACCTTAGCGATCGCAGAGATCTTCGTGTTGGTTATTTATCGATTCTGAGTAACTAGCAGAAGAACCTGACACAAACAAGTTCTCCACATTTGTTATTCAGATCTCTGTTCGGTCATCTTTCCAAACTACAACACACGATACTTTTAATAAGCTGTCATAGTTGTCAAATTCGATTTCAACAAATCTTTTCATTTTCCTTCAATTTCTAAAACATTCTCTGTTACATGAAGACGTGTCGGGTTCTTCTACTAGTGGTATTTTACTGAAGTATTGAAGATTGAATGTGCGAAATACAAACCGCAACCGTTTTTTACTACGGAAACGGTGGCTATGCGAAATGTTTAAATCTCAGTTGAGGCGGGCATTGTTTAAATCTGAATATAACTAGATGTTACGTGTATCAGCGTTGTTTATCACCCTGTGTGAGCATTGGAAACCCGACAAACAGTCTTGACAACTGTGACATTTTATCTATCTATGTGTGTCACATCCATCCTGTTATAGCAATCGATATGATTAATTTTTACAGATTTTTTTCTAATTAGCGTTGTTAACTACCAAAAGAATGCATACATACACAAATAGTTCTAGTGGACGAAGCAAAGAGACCGTTGTGTATCTTAATCAGGTTCTCAAACAAACACTACCAAAGATGGGTTGGTGATAAATACCGGAGTTGTTATCTCGGTTGTTTAGTACTCTCCTATATCAACTTGAACGGTTGATGGTTACAAGGATCGTTCTAATAGATTAAAGAGAATAAACCATTTTTTACCAATTTTCACTCCAGTAGTTGAAACTTGAGCGCAGGAATCAATTCAAAACCCTCACCCTCAAAATCAACCAGAAACCAAAGGGAAAAAGGGCTGATAATGGATGATGGTTCTTCGTTGAGGAAACCAAACGTAGACGGAGATGATAGGCCTGGTAACCGGAAGAGAAATCAATTGTATTTTTTTAGTTGCTTCTCTTGTTAAGTTTCTGAACCAACGGAAATCCACAAATTCCAACAGTTTCTTCATAGATTCCGTCCGGTTTCCAAACTCTTTCACACAAAGTTAATATTCACTGTGGTGGATGCAAGCATAAAGTTAGAAAAATACTCAACAAGATTGAAGGGTACACAACTGAAGGTTCAGTGCATGAACAGTTTCTTACGAACGATATGTATCAGGAAGCTCAACTTGAACGGACGATATGTATCAACAACTTGTGAGTGGGAATATGGCTATGAAGAATAGTATGGATAAACAATCACCGGTACAGGTTTTTCTACTAGTTATTCGGAATGTTTCGAATCATCACAGAAGACGTGTCGGGTTCTTCTGCTAGTAGTATGAGTCCGAGTCCATTGTGGTTCGTGAATGTTTCGAATCATCACTGAAGACGTGTCGGGTTCTTCTGCTAGTAGTATGATCCAAAAATTCCGTTGTTTAAATCAGAATCAGGTTCTCAAGACAAGGATCGTTCTAATAGATTAAAGAGAATAACCCTTTTTTTACCATTTTTTACCCATAGTATACGAGCCGTATAATAATATACGGCCCGTATACAACCATCGTATAAATTGTATACGATCGGTAAAAATATTTTTTACCAATGGTATACGGCCGTATAAACCGTATACGACTCATATACATATGGTAAAAAATGGTAAAAACCTCTTTAATCTATTAGAACGATCCAATAAACGAAGAACAAAGCCTATTTTCAAAACGCAGGTTCATACAGTGCTGTAATAGGTTGTGGTTCAGCCAAAATGACATCTAGCATTACTAACGGTTCAAGTAAGTGTCTAAAATTTTGAAAATTAAGGTTTACCTTGTTAGTTTCTCAAACACTACTAAACATCTGCTTTCTGAATCTGAATCAGAATGTTAACTTTTTAGTTGCTTATCTTGTTAAGTTTCTGACCCAACCGAAATCCACAAATTCTGTCACTTTGTGTATTGACGAAGCTGACAAACACATTGGTATTTTCTCAAAATATGCAAACTTGAAGAATCTCACATTAAAGGAGTTTGCAACAACGGGATCAGATGGTTTGAGTATCTTTCATCCTCGTTTGGCTATTCTCACACTTGAAAATGACAACTTTGTGAGGGCCGTATATTGTTATTTCTGTTGTTCAGTACTTCCGAGATCTGACCGAACCGAAATCCACAATTCTTTTACTCATAAACCCTTGAATCCCAACGGTTCATTTGTAACCGTAAGGATGATGCAAATTTGTACGTAAAGATCTCTACACAAACTCTTCTACATCTTTTAACCAGTTGTCCATCACTTAAGACCTTGAAAAGATTTATTGAAATCGAAGCATTCACGAACCACAATGGACTCAGACTCATGTTCAAGTAAGTGTCTAAAAATCTGAAAATTCATGTTTACCTTGTTAATTTCTCAAAACAAAGTCTCGTTTCTTCATCTTCATCTTCAAGAACAATGATGAACAGATGATGTCAGATAATACTTCATTTGTCGAGAAACCATTATCTTGTGATACATGAACGTTGTATTCTTGTCTTTCAGAAGAGTTTGTATTGAACCAAGAATACTTCAAACATTCTATACCTTGCAACGTATAGAGGTGCAAGAGAATGGCGAGTTATTTTCAGTTATTTCTGTTGATCCACAAATTTCATTGTTTAAACCAGAATCAGGTTCTCAAGACAAGGATCGTTCTAATAGATTAAAGAGAATAAACCATTTTTTACCATTTTTTACAATCATCGTATACATTGTATACGATCGGTAAATTTGTTTTTTACCGAGAGTATACGGCCGTATAAACGGTATACGGCCCGTATACATATGGTAAAAAATGGTAAAAAAATTCTTTCTTTCCTTTTTTAGTTGCTTCTCTTGTTAAGTTTCTGAACCAACCGAAATCCACAAGGGTTGTATCGGAATCAGGCGTTGGAAGGATTGTAGTAGCGGGACATTGGTACTACTGTGAAAATTGCATCAGGAGGGGAGAGAGTCTGATACAATAAGGATGTTGGGAATTAAACGCATGTACGTGACAAAATAAGGATGTTCGCATAAACATATATTTGTTTCATAACCTCCTCCTCCTATAAATCAACCACAGCTGACAAAGAGCCTGTATTAGAAGCCATCCTATGTCTTTTACCAACCAAAGAGGCAGCAGAAGACGTGTCGGGTTCTTCCAACATTCACGAACCACAATGGACTCAGACTCATACTACTCACCCTCCCCTGAGGAAAAGTTTTCTGACCCAACCGAAATCCACAAATTCTGTCACTTTGTGTATTGACGAAGCTGACCCCACTTTGGTATTTTCTCAAAATGTGCAAACTTGAAGAATCTCACATTAAAGGAGTTTGCAACAACGGGATCAGATGGTTTGAGTATCTTTCATCCTCGTTTGGCTAATCTCACACTTGATAGTGAAAAACATCAACAACCATTTTTTTCTTTTCCTTGATATTGTTTTAGACAACAACAGATAATGAACGGATTGTTGGTGGATAACGCAAACAAGTTCTCCACAATTTGTTATTCAGATCTCTATTCGGTCATCTTTCCAAACTACAACACACGATAAGTTTAAACTTTATAGTGTGTGATTTGACCAGGAAATGATTGGAGGTGAAGGTTCAGTGCACGAAAAGTTTCTTACGAAATGTACGTGACAAAACAAATATGTTGGGAATTAAACGCATGTCCGTAATCCCGCGTTGATAGCTTCCGTTTTATTCAGACTCCTTACAACTCTCATCAAATGCCTCACCCTTCCTTTTATTCTATAAATATTAAATAAAGAATAATACCATGCCCGTAATCCCGCGTTGATAGCTTCCGTTTTATTACAGTCATACGACACGTTTTCTTGTTCTTCAATCTTTGTTACTTGTTGATGTTTTATTTTTTTCTACTTTTAGAAAGTTTTGAGCACCTCACAACTCTAAAATACTTGAAAATCAAATTTTCGTTCCATACGGGTCGTATAACAGTATACGGCCCGTATACACGTTCGTATACATTGTATACGACCAGGCAAACTTATTTACACATGGTGTATACGACCCGTATACATCATGTGTAAATAAGTTTTCCCATGTGTTAATATTATGACCCATAAAAAAAGTCTAACAAGGGTGGTAGGAAAACAAATATTTACGCGAGGGACAACACCAAAGCCAACAGAAACAGAAAATGGCCGTTCCATTATCCTCTGTTAGCCACACGACTTCCACACTCTTTCACCGGAGCGTTGTCCACACTCGCCGTCCCCTCTCTTCGTTATTCTTTCAGTTGCCACACAATAACAATCCGGTCTGCATCCTTACACACTCATCAATCACATATTCCTCGAATCTCTCACCGGTTGCAGCGATACCGTTCGATCTCTCACCGCCTCCGATTGACCATGACTTTTATGTAAGCAGCCGCCATATGCATTTTTAATTTTTCCGTCTTTTTAGTTTCTGTGTTTGTTTAGTAGTTTGATTGGGGTTATATGATATTTTTATTTGGTCTTAGATGTAGGAATAATAATTACCAGCTACTTTTTATATGAATATTGGATTTTAATAATCCCAACTATTCGCCCAGCCCACTGTCCCAACTTAAAAAATAACCACCGACTCCCAACTATTAACATATTGGGCTCCACTGACTAACAGAACCCCTGACGCCGTTAGTCCCTGGTTGCTGGAAAAACATTTTTGGTCGAAAAACTCGACATTTTCATCCCAAACCTCTTTGTAACCTTATTACGGACCTTTACGAACCTTTTTCTAGTAAAAGTGTCAATTATTGAAGTCGCTAGAAAACTCCTTTTTCGCTGGAAAACTTCA
Source organism: Helianthus tuberosus (assembly GCA_030545235.1). Classification (NCBI taxonomy): domain Eukaryota; kingdom Viridiplantae; phylum Streptophyta; class Magnoliopsida; order Asterales; family Asteraceae; genus Helianthus; species Helianthus tuberosus. The sequence continues at coordinate 40,600,985 of CM060402.1, read as the reverse complement.
TTTTGGCTGGAAAACTCATCTTTTTGGCCGGAAAACTTAACATTTTCGTCCCAAACCTCTTTGTAACCTTTAGGTCGGACCTTTAGAAACCTTTTTCCGGTGACCGGAGACCAACAATGTTAGGGTTCTGTTAGTCAAGGTCCATTGGTGGCCAATATGTCAATGGTTGGGAATGCCAGTGGTTATTTTTTTAAGTTGGGACTGTTGGCGGCCAACAACGAACAGTTGGGATTATTAAAATCCAATATTCCTACTTTTTATAATTTAGGTTATTCAATTGGTAATTGACCTGCGCTCATCAAATTACTTCAAGTGCTGAGCTGATTTTATCATATGTATGCTGCTGCTGCACTTCATGTTGATGTATGAAGCAAAATTTCTAACCGAACTTACACTCTATGGCATTTGGTTTTGAATTTAGCTTAGTTTCGGTATCAGTACTATGCGGCCGGTTCCAGTCCTAAACTATATTACATGTTGCAACAAAGGACTTGCTGCTTTGATTTTTGTTCCGGAATATGAGGCAAGAAACACACAGTTGACCTCACATGATCAGACTAAACTATTATGTGAGAGTAAATTGGGATAATATTTCTACTTTGCATTTATCTACTAGAAACAAATTATAAGCCTCATCCTTATGTTTAAGTAAATACATCTTCGTGTACTAAAAATCACTAATAAAAGTTGCATAGCGCCTGTGACCATTGTTAATTTCAGATATCCTACACTAACATGAATTAGGCTAAATAACTATCCTTTTCTATCTACCATTAACACTTGTATTAAAATTGATATAATGCATGATATCCACTTCCACTTGTCGGTTAACACAAAAATGTTTTTTGGTTCACCTGTTAATGTGTGTGTGTGTATCATGTTTCTGTAACCTTAAACTTCTGGAAGCTGAATTCTTGACTCTTTGATGTAGGATGACATGGCTGTTGCCGGGGCAAAGGTATCCGAAGATTGGGTTATTGAAACTTTCAACAACGATGATGAGGCACTAGATGCGGTTGACAATGGCACTGTGGTGGGTACTAAAAGGTGCTTTATGCTTTTCATTTTTTATTTGTTTGTGCCTATTTGAACACGCAGTGTTTTGTGTTGTTTTCCATTCACTTTATATAACTACATAGGTTGAATATGTTGCGTGGTTTTGAAACTGGATTTCAGGAAAAAGATTGGGACTTTATTTCCCCCTTAGTGTTGTAACTTATATATTTGGATCAGAGATCGTCATGTGTGTTCTCATTTAATAAAACATATCGCTTGCTGATTTCATATTTCAAAATTTCAAGTTCAATAAAAGTATAGCCACAGGACACGCTGTATTGTACAATATGAAGACAATGCTATAACTCACTAGCTTTGAAACCAAACCACTCTTGTAACTATATTAAAAATTCTCCATTCTTGTTTGTACTTCATGTTTTATGTTCCAACTTCCAACAGAGTGTTGTGCTGCAAATGATTTAGTTGAGTATGGTTTCAAATAACTTTTTTAAGAGTATTTTTTATTTTGTTTCTATAATTGCAGGTTGTTGATCTTTCCCATTATGGTAGGATAAGAGGTAAACCATCCGATTTCCAGTTCTTCAAATCGAAGCGTGACATTATCTTATTCACATAAACACACATTTCCTTGAGAGATGCAGTTTACCTAGATAAATCTAATACATCATGTCAAAGCATACTACTGATCTGTATTGATGTATTACAAGTGTGTTCTTGTTATATGCTACCTTCCATTCTCATCCACAACAACACTAATGTATATTGTATTAACTATTAATTTGGTTACTTTTCTCCCTTTTGCTTATTTTCTATTGATTAAAGTCAGTGGAGAAGATCGTATTAAATTTCTTCACAACCAAAGTACTGCAAACTTTGAAGCACTTTCTGAAGGAGGGGTAAGTCTTTGAAGTACTCATTTCAAATCAAACATTCTTTTAACACATTTAACCAACCTGCCACATATAATTTCGGTTTTGATTGTCATAGAAGACTGATATTTTAAAACTGAATCTTGTAGGGATGTGACACCGTTTTCGTAACTCCAACTGCTCGAACAATTGATCTTGCACAAGCATGGATCATGGTATTCTTCTTCCTGAAAATGTTTTTTGACCCTCTTTTAAAGATCTCAAGTCTTACAAATGTTTCTCATCTGCAGAAAACAGCAGTTACACTTGTTGTATCACCAGCAACAAGTAAAAGCATCAGTGAAATGCTCAATAAGTATGTTTACAGTTTACGCTCCTTTCGAATTTATCTATCTGAATTTCATTTCATATTTAGCCAGTAAATTACATAATTCATTTCATAATATGCTAACCTATTTTACGATGTTTAAACTTAAACCAAACATACCTCAATCTATATTGTGGTCAGTGTAGGTACATATTTTTTGGTGACAACGTAGAAATTCAAGATATCAGTGACAAGACATGCTTGTTTGCACTTGCTGGACCAAAAAGTAACCAAGTATGCTTTCCGTTGACTTCAAACTGAAGTATCCTGTTCAAATATATGTAATTGAGTAAAATGCCATTTTCCTCCATGAGGTTTAGCCAGTTTTCTAAAGGTTTGTTTTTCCGCATCTGGATCCAAAAGGTTTGAAATCTTGCCATTTTCATCCGGCTCGTTAGCTCCATCCATTTTTCTCCGTTATGGTAAGGGGTATTTCCGTCTTTTTTGTTACCTTAAAGAGCATATCGGTCTTTTTCAGGGGTGGTCGGTCTTTTTACATACAGTGAAAAAGACCAAATTGCCCTTTAAGTTGGCAAAAAGGACGGAAATACGACTTAACGGAGAAAAATGGATGGAATTAATGAGCCGGATGAAAATGGCAAGATTTCAAGCCTTTTAGATCCAGATGTGGAAAAACAAACCTTTGGACGAAAGTCACAAAAGTGGACAAACCTCAGGGACGAAAATGGCATTTTACTCTATGTAATTGCTTTATTTTTATCTTCTCAATGGTGAAATCATTATAAAAATGCAATCTTTGACACTTTAACAGGTAATGATGGACTTGAATCTTGGTGACCTTATTGGACAACCTTATGGCTCACATAAGCATTACAATGCAAGTCATTTCTCTTTTCATTTTATGTGTGTGTATGTTTGGGGGGGGGGGGGGGGGGGGGGGGTGTTCTAAATTATCAGTCTTTTTTTGTGAGAGAATTTTTGAATGGCTTATATGCAGGTTGGTGGTAATCCGGTTACAGTGGCGGTCGGAAGTGTGATATCCGAAGAAGGTTTCTCACTGTTAATGTCACCGTCAGCTGCAGGATTGATTTGGAAAACGATTTTGAGTCACGGTGCAACGCCGATGGGTTCTAATGCATTGGAAATATATAGAATTCGCCAAGGTTTGGTTCTTATTTACTCGCTTAGTGCGAGCGGTATCTTAATTAGAGAAAAACATAGCAAGTTACTTACATTAGTTTACAAAATAATTATGTAAATTTTGTCTCAAATAAAGAACCATTTCAATTTATGGAAACTCACATGTATTAGCTTTCATGACTAAGATTTGTGAGGATGTTTCATGCATTGTAGTTTTAAATGTTTTATACTTTTATCATCATGATATTTTTCTTTCAAAAGGTTGATCGCGATACGGTCTTATATACTACTAGTGGGTTACCACCCACGCTCCGCAGCGGTTTTGAAACGTAGATAAAAAATAAGCAAATTGAGAGAGTTAAAAGTCGTTTGATGTTTTAGTTAAGGGGCTAGACATGTCATTATTAAATTTGAGGTGCTAAACATGTCATTATTAAAGTTGAGGGGCTAAAATTGTTTTAGTTAAGGGGCTAAACATGTCATTACCAAAGTTGAGGGGATAAATATGTCATTATTAAAGTTGAGAGGCTAAAGTTGGTTAATGCCAAAGTTAAGGGGCCAAAGTTGGTTGATGTGACAAAATAGCATATTTATTTATAGTATATATAATACAATCATTTTTATTTTCAAGTTATTTATGATCCACAGGACGTCCCGCACCAGGTAGTGAGCTTACAGACGAGTTTAACGTTCTCGAGGCTGGTCTTTGGAATTCAATTTCCTTAAACAAAGGTGCTTCTATCATCTCCTTTTTCCCTACTAACATATGTTTTCTCCAATAAAATTTACGTAAAATATTCCTAGGTTGTTACAAAGGACAAGAAACCGTTGCCAGATTAATCACATACGATGGCATTAAGCAGAAGTTGTGGGGTATTCAACTTTTATCCCCGGTGGAACCCGGTAGTTCAATTACAGTTGAAGGAAAAAAGGTATTATGACTCGAACCTGTTTTGACTTTTGACCAATCATGCAACTTGTTTGCCACTCGTATACGTGATAATGCTAAGTTAGATATATGTGTATTTTAGTAATTCTAAATAGGGGTGTTCATCGAATCGAATAACGAATTTTTGAATTACTCGAATCAAATTTTTCTTTCGAATAATTTTTTTTTGCTTGAATTCGAATTCGATTAAAAACTGGTCAATTTGATTCGAATTCGATTAATAATTCGAATTTGGATCGAATACGGATACATTCATTTTGATTCAAATTCATTTAAAATATGTAAATTCGTTATGGGCTATTTGGGCTTGGTAATGGGCTAATTCAAAACTTAGATTAAATTTATAGATTATCTTTACTATATCCCAAATTAAAGTTATATGTGTGTATTATATATAAATATGATAAATAAATAGGTATAATTTGAATTCGAATTTCGAATCCAATCAAATTTAAAATTATAAATTCACTTTCGATTTACTGGACTCGATTCTTGATAATCGAATCGAGTTGAATTTCGAAGTTTTCGAATCCGAATCGAATTTTGAACACCTCTTAATAGTTCCTGATAGAAGGTAGACCTACCTACCCTTGTAAAGTGAGGTTTACTATTACAAAACATAAACTATTGCAACATTTTTGCAGGTAGGAAAGTTGACGAGTTACACGGCAGGAAAAGGGGGAAATGAGCATTTTGGTTTAGGTTATATCAAGAAGAAAGCCGCTTCAAAAGGGGACACAGTTATCGTTGGAGACAATGTATCTGGGATAGTGGTGGATGTTCCTTATCTTGCACGACAGCAAGCCCCCTCGGTTTCGAGTTCAAAACCATAGTTTCTTTCATTAGTAAACTCCCAATATTGTTTTGGTGTTCACTTATGGTTTTAAGGACAGGCTCATAGTACAAGGTGTCGGTTTTTGTTGTGTTTCTTTTATTTATAGGTTTTTATTATTCTTAGGTGTTCTGTTGTCTGGAACAAAACACAAGAAAATCCGTCTTGATAGGATACATTTGGCACCTATGTTTCTGTTGATATATGGGAAAATGAGTTGTGATTCGTATACCACTTTTCGCCACCATATGAGACATTAATAGTGTAACATAGGTGTTGCAATCTGGTGGTGTATTTAGTAAATTTACTGTTGTACAAATCTGCTGCTTTTGGTGGCGCTTTTAGTTGTCGCAAATGATTATTTTTGGTCTACTATAACTTGAAATGTGATGTAATGTATCGATAAATACCACGAGTTTATGCATGGGGCTAAAGGGTCTATGGTTTTACCAGTCAAATTTTCTATTAACAGAAATATCTATTGTCCTTTTAAGTTTGACTTTGACCTCTCAAATTGTCATTGGTAGAAAAAAACTGCACCGCGATCACCTGACAATGAGAGCTTTAAATTTAAACATCCTCAGGTGGGGGTTCAGAAGTTATAGTTTCGGGGCAAAAAATGGCCTGGGTAAAAAGCGAGTCGGCTTAGTTGAAACTACAACACTAAGCCCCAATACAGCGGGTCGTTTTCATATACAATCCATGCATCAGCTGCATAATACTAAACAAGATGGACAAAGATGAGGGATGTCATAACTTTGCAAATAGCAGCATAGGAATTGTACAAACAATGAGCATCTTGGCATAAACAAATCAAATGATATCTAAAACAAGCCCAATACCAGCATAGTCATAAATCTTTGTAGCAATATGCATGTATTTCTACGTGGCAAAACGGTCATATGTAACATGCGTAATAATTGTCAAATAACATGTGTATTTTATTTTATATCCGTAATTAATTATAGACAAAATTGCAGCGCACGTCCTTTACGTTTACATTAAATTGCACGGCATCTTCTTTATGTATAAAAGTTTTAATGCACGTCCTTTACCTTTATTTTTTGTTGTAATATACATCCTTTACCACAAACCTAGTTAGTTTTCTTACTTAACTTAACATGATGGGTAAATTAGTTAATTTACAAAAATAATTAATGTGGTGTAGAAAATAATTGCTGATAGGGGTAACAAGAGAGTTCACAAAGCTAAGAAGGCCGTTGAAAATGGTATGAAGCTGGTTGAAAAGGGTAAGAAAACTGCTAACAAGGATAACAAGAGTGTTGAAACAGGTAAAAGGGGTTTTATACCTTTTTTTTTTGCTAATTATGTTTTTTGGTCATTTGGAGATGTATTTTGTCATAACTGTTTGATCAATTGTTTTAGTACTATTATGTTATGTTATGATTACTATGTTTGGTTAATATTTATTTGGTCATGGTTTGATCTTCTTTCTTTCTTTCTTTCTTTTTTTTTTTTGCATTTTCTTATGAACATGATTTGCAGTTTATTTCTTGGTCACTTTAAAGGCTCCAATATAAAGAGGGTTTGGGTTTTTATACACTTCATTATTATTTTCTTAAAATGACTATTATGCCTATCATGTTCTAGGCATGTGTTTAAGTTAACTAAGAAAACTAACATGCTCGACAGACTGTGATCTATTGTGCTGCACGATGAGCAAACATGCAGGGGACAAGAAGTACACAAGGACACGTACGTGGCACCAATCAGCATGCACCGACCACCACTCTATGATCTCCACCTAACTGCTGATGATAGACCAGACAATAAGGACAACCGTCAGGGCACGTTGATCCATTCAGCGTGCGCCAACTACGACCTCGCCTGTAAACACTAATGGTCGTGACAGTGGAGGCAGAACGGATATTCCTTGTTGTCGATCTCGAGCCCAAGACACATCAGTCCATCTCCTTCACAACTCACATCGGCTATAAATAGAGAATTTCGGCTACAGGTTTAAGGACCGTTCTCTTGCTCTCTCACTTAATACACACAGTTTTATCCTCAAAACAAGTTCTTATTCTCATGCCGGATGATGGTTACATGGAGAAGCCCCCCCCCCCCCATTCTCCTCCTTGTAACGAGCTTCACGGAGTGTTGATTGTTTTGCAGGATCATCACAGCTGTTTAGCGAGCTCAGAGGAAGATTAAACCTTATTTGGAAGAGACACTAACCATAAGTTAATATCCTGATTAACTTAGTGTTTCTTCAGTCACATTTAAAAGTTTAGGGTTGTTTTGGTCATGGCATAGGCCATCGATGATTCGATGTCACACCCCGCAAAAAGGCAGAATCACTGGCTGTGTAACATGAAATATTTTCAAAGCTAACAGTAATACAAACATTCTAGTGATTAATTAAAAGAGTTTAAAAGTACCAAAGTGTTTAAGATGCAACATAAAATGTTTTAGAACCAAAAGTGTTTTGAGAAAATAAATATTGTTCTTGAAACAACAACAAAAGATTGATCATGACTCGAATGCATGCATGTCATACCACTGGCGGAACCAGAATATTATAGTTGGGGAGTCACAATAGCTTTTGGTACCTTTATGTTCCATGGTATACAACGTAACACAAATTGAGTTTTTATAAGTCTATTTATCAAAGTAAAAAACCAAAGCACGTGTAGTTTTTTCTTGGTGTGTTAAATGGTGACCTCCTCGAGAAGTTTAAGTGCTCGAGTCGTGTTATGGATTGTAGAGTGAAATTATGAGTAAATTAAATGAATGTCGTTCTAAAAATATATATACATAAAAGCAAAAGCATTAATTCTAACTTTTAAAGTTTACTATTTTGAAACCATTGAAGCCGGTTAAATTTTAAAAAATTATAAAAACGTTTTTTGAACAAAGTATAAACAAAAACTAAAGTTAAAAATCTTAAATTGAATAAAGTGATTTGTAATGTATAGTTTATACATGCAATTAACTAAAAAAATATGCATAAATAAAACATCATAATAATGAAGTTAAAATATACGTAGGATAGTTAATATTGATAAAATATGAGAAGATAAGCATTATATATATATAGGGATCGGTTCAAATGAAAATCATTCCCAGTTGTGAGAATTGTAAGAACCAATATTAACTAATTAAAAGTGGACACCTCTTTAAACATGTGTGTATAATTGAGGGGTATATTTGTAAATCAACCAAACTGTCATATATGACATATATATTAAACCTCTTTTCTCTCTCTATCACATAAAGTTACTCTTTTCTCTCTCTAATATCTGGAAATCAGACCTCTAAAACTCGAAGATCATCAACAACAAACTCAAAACCAAACCCCAATCCTCTTTAAAGCAAAAATCCTCATCACCCTCTTCGGCCTCCCTTTCCTCTCCGCCGTCTCCGCCACCCACAACCACCCCTTCGCCGCTGCATCTGACAAACTCTCCCTCTCCCGGTAGTGGTTGTTTTGGTGGTCTGGGGTGCACAGCAGGGGGCTGGACGGTAGTAGTGGAGGGTAGGTCCGACGGTGGTTTTTGTGACTGGTGTTGGTGGTGGTGGCGTTGGGGTTGGTGGCGGAACCCTAGGTGGTGGTGGTGGGTAGAGGTGGGTGATGCCGGTGGTGGTGGTGGGTAGAGGAGGTGTTTGCTTAAATGGTTTGCTGGGTTTTCTTATGAAATGGTTTGCTGGGTTTGCTGGGTGACGGTGTGGGGTAGAGAGAGAAATAGAGACAGTAGAGAGAGAGGCTGTAGAGAGAGAGGAAGCGACGAGAAAGAAAAAGATCAGTGGCACGGCGACATTTCCAGCAGCCACAGCGCCGCTCACGGCGGCAGTGCGCGCTTCACGGTAAACAGTGGGTGATGTCGATGGCTCCGATGGTGCCGGTGGTTTTTATATTTAAGTCAGTGGTGCCGGTGGTGCCGATTTTTTATATCGTAGGTAAATTGCCATTCTTTTAGTTTTTATTATTTGAAACTGTGTTTTATGTTCTATGTTTTTTGTTATTGATATTTTGTGTTGAAATAAATATATGGGTTGAGTTGGCAGTGATAGTTCAAAACATTTTTTTCCGACAATTGATGACGATGGCGTGGCAAGGATGGTGGAGGGTAGGTTTTTGACCTGCAACCTCAATTTGCAGCCATGATTTTTGGAAACTTTGAGCCAAACCCTGTTTTTTCAAGATCCACATATGGTTTTTGATTGTCACACCCCGACCACGTGAGACAACGAAACGTGGCGGAAACATCGGGGAGTGTTGTAACAGAATTAATCGTTTCAAATCCATGGCAATTAAAGTTTCGTTTTATTAATCAAACATGAGAGTTTACATTGTTTTAAACAAGAAACAAAGAGTACATAACATAAATTAACTAGTTCTTGTCTCGTTTTAAGTCACTAAGGCACAGGTCCGCCTAAGTATGTCTTGATAAGTCCTATGCATCATCTCCTGAAAACACATGTGAAAATAGGTACGTCAGCATAAAAATGCCTGTGAGGTACATAGGTTTTGTGAAAATAGGATTCATGACTTAAGTTTAAGAAAAAGTTGTTTAGTAAAAGTCAGTCATGAACCTTGTAAATTGTTTTGTTTTGTAAATCGTTTGAAAAACAATAAGTTCAGATGATATGTATAAATAAGAGAATAATGTATGGTTAAATGAATAACCATGTAGAATGAGTTTGTATAAGATAAGTTGTTTGTAAATCAATGTCTTGTGAAAAGTATGTTATTTGTATAAAATGTTATATGTCTCAAATTGAAATGATTCAAATAACGCAACGATATGTAATACCATACAAACACTTATATATAGGAAGTACCAGCGGCGTATCCACCATGCTTGTATCATATTACACACGCCTCGTTACTTAAATCACTTACTCAAACCAAACCACCAAGATGTAATGTTTAACAATTGTAGAAATGTTTATTGTCAAATGGTTCACATGGTTCAATAAATAAAAATGGTTCACATAATGTAATATAATGTGTTCATATGCTGGATGAGCATATGCAACAAAATGTAATGTAAAACAATGTACTAAGTATGCACACAATGGACATACATAGCATGAAATGTAATGTAGAACAATGTACTAAGTATGTACACAATGGACATACATAGCATGAAATGTAATGTAAAACAATGTACTAAGTACGCACACAATGGGCATACATAGCATAAAATGTAATGTAGAACAATGTACTAAGTATGCACACAATGGGCATACATAGCATGAAATGTAATGTAATGTGAAGCGATGTACTAAGTACGCACACAATGGGCATACATAGCATGAAATGTAATGTAAATCATGTACTATAAATGTACTAATGAACATAGCAAGTATATGATGTGAAAACATGGAAAGCATGAAAGTAACAAGTAGGCACATGTGTTCCACCCCAAAATGTTTGGAAAACAGTAAAAGAGGGGTCTATGTACTCACATAAACACCTTGAAAACATTTAAAAGAGGGGGTTCTATGTACTCACTTGAGATTGCTTAGTAGTCCTTGAGTAACAACCAAACAATGCTAGAGATCACGGATATCAAACGACACCTAATATAGGTAACTATGTTAATAAACCGGACCTAAATCGGAGGATTAGATAGAATGAGGGTTCGTAAACCAAACGAGTATGGAGACTCGTGTCATATGGTTTATCAAAGCCTACATACTAAATGAAACCAATCCTAAGTGCTTACGACCCATTACGACCCGTTTAGGTAGCTTATGCTACTTTAACGCGTCGTTCGCGTAAAACGCGTTCGGACCGCCTAACTAGTCCTATGACAAGTAAAATATGCCTTAACATGTTTAATATTGTTGATAAATCAGTTTAGAGGTTATAGGTTATGTTACATGTGTTTAAAATGAATTTTGGCATCAAAGGGGTATTTTGGTAATTTACCTAAGGCATATAAACTACCTATCATACAACTACTTAAACGAAGCGACCATAAGGTATAACCCCGGAAGGTTATTCCCTATACACTATGGTCACCTAATGTGTTTGGTCGGATCCTAATGATCGACCAAATGGGTCGGGTTCGAAGGTATAAGCGATTTATTAGATCGCTTACCCTTACGACCCTAGACAACGTGGTAATCAGTAGGCACAGTCACCAGGGACTATAACCATCGTGATTACGCTCACGTTGCGAAGTTCAAACGAACTTCGCATTGACCATAAACTGGTCAATGCAGAAAGTCAAACAAAGTTTGACTTTCGGACTCGAAAAGCAATAAAAGAACGAAGGAACACTTACAAAGGGTCCCCGAAAGCTAATCTTGATCCAAGTAGCTCAGGTATGAAACAATGGTTTCAACTTAGAGCTTCTAAGATCAGATTCTTGTGGGTTTTGCAATGGGGTGGGTTGGGTATTTATAGGATTCGGAGAGCCGTTAAGATCGTTTCTTGGAAAAGGGGGCACGATCTAAGCCGTACACTTGTTGGAAAGTTGTGGTACCTCAATTGGCCACCCACCATAAGGTATTGACACTTGGCCTTTGGAGTGTTTAAAAGCTGGAAACAGGCTGTTAAAAACAAGTTTCTGCATCTGACCCCTGCTTACGGACCTCAACACTCACAATGTTGAGGTCCGTAAGGACCTTGCAGGCCTGAAACTTTAAAAAATGGCAGAACATGCCCCTGTGCGCGTATCGTCGTGTTTTGGCACTTCTAACACCCGTGAAACCCATTTTTGTAACACCTGTGCCTTCACGGCCATCAAACAGATACCAAACCAATGAAATATTGTATTTCATACTTTGGATTTTTATAAATATGTGTATCATTTGCACATATCAATTTTTGTTCAATTTCAAACTCTAAATCGCTTTCTGGAAGGTTATACGCGCACCGATGCGTAAATATAACCAGTTTAATGCAACAAACACTCCGGAATAGTGACTTAGGCTTAACATACCTTAAATAACCTTTACATAACTTAGAAATAAGTTTTGGAAGGTTTGGTATGCCGAAATCAAGTTAATTTGTCTACAGGGACTAAATATGACAAACTGCGAAAGTATGCCAATTTGAACTGTAACAGACATTCCGGAACAAGACCATAAGTTAAACATACCATAAATATCCTTTATATAGCTTAGAAATAGGCTTTGAGGGGTTCGGTATGCTAAAATAAACTTTTGGGTCATTCAGGGACTAAAAGTGTCAAAAAGTGCATAAGTTTGCATTTTCGCGCATAACTTACGTTCTGAATACATCCGGACATCTAAAAATTTATGTAAGCATGACTATATTATGCTTTAGTGTTTGGCTTGCCAAAAATCCTTTCGTCGCGTCATTTGGATCGTTTTTCGCGCTTATGCGCATTCCGTCGTAATTAAGCGAACATCGCGTTCGTACGACCAAACGAACCAACATCCGGCATATTTTTGAGCATGTTTCATGTCCACAATGTTTAGGAAACATTTTAGGGCCTTAAAGTTGGCTTTACGGGCCTTAGAAGTGCCAGAAATGGGCTTAAACACGTGCAGGGACTGAAACTGTCATTTCTGAAACTTTGTTCTGATCTGTGACTCCTAGGCGGCCCGCCTCAGGATCTTAACATCCTCACGCGGCCCGCGTCAGCCCTTCTGACCAGGTTAAATGTTTCTAACAGCAGATTGCAGCTGTTTGATTCACCACCACACAATCCCAATTGTCTAGTCAGCTGATAAGGATCAAATTTTAGTCACCATAAGGTCCCGACACTTGTACGGGTGGGATTAAGGCACGTTTTCCATGAAACGATCTTAACGGTGGACCTTTTACTATAAATACCCCACCCCCCATGCTTCAAAATTACAAGAATTCTGATTTGAGAAGCTCTAAGTTGAAACCATTGTTTCATACCTGAGCTACTTGGATCGGGATTAGCATTCGGGGACCCTTCGTAAGTATTCTTTCGTTCTTTTCCTTATTTTATTGCTTTTCGAGTCAGACCATTCTTTTGTTTGACTTTCAGCGTTGACCAGCTTATGGTCAATGCGAAGTTCGTAGGAACTTCGCAACGTGAGTGAAATCACGTTGGTTATAGTCCCTTGGGACTATGCCTACTGATTACCACGTTGTCTAGGGTTGTAGGGTAAGCGATTTGATAAATAGCTTATACCTCGAACCCGACCCATTTGGTCGATCATTAGGATCCGACCAAATACATTAGGTGACCATAGTAGGTAGGGAATAACCTTCCGAGGTTATACCTTATGGTCGCTTCGTTTAAGTAGTTGTATGATAGGTAGTTTATATGCCTTAGGTAAATTACCAGAATACCCTTTTCATGTATAATTGGTAATTAAGCATATGTAACCTAAACTTTTGTCACATAACTGATTATGTAACATGTTTAGGCATATAACACTTGTCATAGGACTAGTTAGACGGTCCGAACGCGTTTCACGCGCACGACGCGTTAAAGTAGCATAAGTTACCTTAATGGGTCGCGATGGGTCGAAAGCACTTAGGTTAGTCTCAATGTAGTATGTAGGCCTTGTTAAACCATATCATATGAGTTCCAATACTCATTTGGTTTACCAAGCCTCATCCTATCCGATCTCCCGATTTAAGTCCGGTTTATTTATATAGTTTTAGATTGCCGACTGATTCCGTGCTCCCTCTAGCTTTGTTTGGTTGTTGTTCAAGACCTCTAAGCATTCTCAGGCGAGTACATTATTCCCCTATTTGACTGCTTTCAATTGTTTTGGGGTGACTCATATGTGCTAAATGTTTTCAAGGTTTTAACGATGATATCAAAACGATTTTCGATGTTATAACGATGGTTTCAAAAACGATTAAGACGATTTATACAAAACTAATAACGATTTCAATAAAGTGAACAAACTTGTTGGTTGGGTTACATAACAAATGACATTCATTAGCAATGATCAAGCCGACCAGTATTAGGTTATGGTACCATAGGATCTGACAAATCCCGTTATTTACTACACCCGTAGTTATGTGTGGGTGTTGTGGGTAGCGACTGAATCTGTAATTGTTAATTTACTCTTTGGTAAGGGTTTATTAATGCGAGTTGTTAATCTATCCTTTGGTAAGGGTTTATTAATGCGAATTGTTAATCTATCCTTTGGTAAGGGTTTATTAATGCGAGTCAAGAAGGTTTGAATGTTATTAGCGAGACGACCATTTAAGTAGTTTCACGACCTAAAACGAATTATACAATTTGGGTAAACGATTGGTTTTCACACGATGTTTTAACGATTGGGTAAACGATTGGCTTCAAAGCGATATACGATTGGGTTTTGGTTACATATTACATGGTTTACATTTGAAACATAAACACTTTTGACATTGGTTATACATTACATGATTTACATTAGACATGAACATTTCACTTTGGTAGTTTGATTTGAGTAAGTGATTAAGTAACGAGGCGTGTGTAATATGATACAAGCATGGTGGATACGCCGATGGTACTTCCTATATATAAGTGTTTGTATGGTATTACATATCGTAGCGTTATTTGAATCATTTCAATTTGGACATATAACATTTTATACAAATAACATACTTTTCACAATTTGCTGTACTAAAACAAAGATGTTTGGGTTAAGAGTCATGGCTACGAGGTTTTATAAACTGTAACCCGCTTGATTTGAGTTGGTTAATTAAGTTGCAATATTATACTCTTTTCAAAACAAGGTTTTTAATAAAGTATTGCAACATCTAAACTAGCCATGATTTCGACACTCCTACAAAACTAATGTATTCGCCAGCATTTCTTTGCTGACCTCGTTTTCACATATGTTTCAGGTATTGTTGAATGATATCGATTGATAAGATGCATGCTCACATAGGACTGGACGAGGCTTTAGTGACTCAATAACAATGATAGACTATGTTTAAATTGTGTATTTAGATTTCCAGATGATGTAAATATTCAATGTTTAACAAAACGAAACACTTTTTGTATCCATGGTTATGAAACAATGATTCTGTTACAACACTCCCCGACGTTTCCGCCACGTTTTGTATGTTACACGTGGTCGGGGTGTGACAATTTTTAAGCTCTAAAATGAAGTTAAAGTATAGGGAACTTAAAATGTGCTCAAAAATATGTCAGATGTCAGTTCGTTTGGTCGTACGATCGCGATGTTCGCTTAATTACGACAGAATGCACATAAGCGCGAAAAACGATCCAAATTGCGTGACGAATGGATTTTTCTCATGCCAAACACTAAAATAAAATATTTTAGTGCTTACATAAATTTTTGGATGTCCAGATGTATTCAGAACGTAAGTTATGCGCGAAAGTGCAAACTTATGCACTTTTTGACACTTTTAGTCCCTGAATGAGCCAAAAGTTTATTTTAGCACACCGAACCCCTCAAAGCCTATTTCTAAGCTATATAAAGGATATTTAAGATGTGTTTAACTTATGGTCATGTTCCGAAATGTCTGTTACAGTTCAAATTGCCATACTTTCGCAGTTTGTCAAATTTAGTCCATGTAAGCAAATTAACTTGATTTCGGCATACCGAACCTTCCAAAACTTATTTCTAAGTTATGTAAAGGTTATTTAAGGTATGTTAAGCCTATGTCACTATTCCGGAGTGTTTGTTGCATTAAACTGGTTATATTTACGCATCAGTGCGCGTATAACCTTCCAGAAGGCAATTTAGACCTTGAAATCGAACAAGAGTTAATATGTGCAAACGATACACATATTTATACAAGTCCAAAGTATGAAATACAATATTTCATTGGCTTGGTATCTGTTTGATGGTCGCAGTGACACAGGTGTCACAGTCTCCCCTACTTTAGGAAATTTCACCCCGAAATTTATTCGTAGGAGTCTATCTGTGACTTTGTGTCAAATAACCACCAGAGATATGAAAGGCATAATCCTGTCATTTCCTTAACGGACATTCTTCAGAAACGAAAATGAACGGAATGAGTCATTTTCCACAACTTCTTCAGAAACGAAAATGAACGGAATGAGTCATTTTCCACAATTTCTTCAGAAACGAAAATGAACGGAATGAGTCATTTTCCACAATTTCTTCAGAAACGAAAATGAACGGAATGAGTCATTTCCACAACTTCTTAAGAAATGAAAATGAACGGAATGAGTCATTTTCCACAATTTCTTCAAAAACGAAAATGAACGGAATGAGTCATTTTCCACAACTTCTTTAGAAACGAAAATGAACGGAATGAGTCATTTTCCACAACTTCTTAAGAAACGAAAATGAACGGAATGAATCATTTTCCACGATTTCTTCAGGAACGAAAATGAACGGAATGAGTCATTTTCTACAATTTCTTCAGGAACGAAAATAAACAGAATGAGTCATTTTCCACAATTTCTTCAGGAATGAAAATGAACGGAATGAGTCATTTTCCACAATTCCTTCAGAAACGAAAATGAACGGGATGAGTCATTTTCCACAACTTCTTAAGAAACGAAAATGAACGGAGTGAGTCATTTTCCACGATTTCTTCAGGAAAGAAAATGAACGGAATGAGTCATTTTCTACAATTTCTTCAGGAACGAAAATGAACAGAATGAGTCATTTTCCACAATTTCTTCAGGAATGAAAATGAACGGAATGAGTCATTTTCCACAATTCCTTCATAAACGAAAATGAACGGGATGAGTCATTTTCCACAATTTCTTCAGAAACGAAAATGAACGGGATGAGTCATTTTCCACAATTTCTTCAGAAATGAAAATGCACGGAATGAGTCATTTCTAGACACACGACCAAACTTGTTGTGGTTTCTGTGCACTGAATTCCATAATTATGTATGCATCCATAATTACGCAATTCCTTGCACAGTCCGCACAATTTGTTTTGTAATGTGAAGGGGAAGAATATTTAAACCTGTGATGAGTGTGACTAGACTATCTTAGGGTCCTTTTAATTAGATCGACAAATGATCTCTTTTAATTAGAACACCAAGGAGTCTTTTCAGCTATTTCATCACATGATATTCCTAACCAGATTTTTGGATCAATCTGTTTAACTAGACCACTCAAGGGGTCTAATTATGGAATAGTACAATATAATCCAAGGGTCTTTACTATTACGTAAAAGTCCATTGAGGATTTAATATAGTACCTTTGGATATCCTACTATGAATCCCTTATAAAAAGATATGGAAGATTCTACGAGGATTTGGATAACAAAAACTTGGATTACACCAAAAACATAAAAGGGAACACATAAGCACATAATCACATAGTTGTTTAACTCGGTTATTAATTTGCTATTAACTTGTTATCGATTGAAAATGGATGTGGAAACCAGTAGATGGACTTCAATGTCCTCTGGGATCTATCTAAAAAGATAGGAAGATCTTCCAAAAATTCGATTTTTTTGTTTCCAAAGAAACGTAATATTCGAATTAAGGAACACATCAATTTTTGGATTTACGGAAATACCCTTAGGTACCCTGTTAAGGATTTATAGTGGTACTTTGGGTATTCGTCCAGTGTTGTAACTTGCGCCTTGTACTTCGTTTCCTTGGAAGAAACAGGTACTTAGGAATTTCGTGGAAAACGCAAGAGATCATAAAATAGAAAATTTTTGGGGGGTAGTTTGTTTTCCAAGGAATACGATTCCTTGATTGTCGGTATTGTAAGGGATATGTTCTTTATACATACAACCACATAAATACATTGCAATGTATATAAAAGATTTATTTATAAACAATGATAACAACTGTTTCATGGACCTTGACAACAAAAGAAAATAATACATAAGACATGATTATTTCTAAAGGGTGTTGTCTTCTAGTCAGTCAGATGCTCATCCCTGTGCTGGATTTGCATTAGCGAGCTTTGGGCAATTTCTTCGGAAATGACCCATCTCGCCACAATTGTAGCAAGAACCTGGTGGAAAGCGAGCTTGAGCAGGATTGTTGTCAGCTTGATTTGGTGCAACTGCAGCTCGGCAAACTTTTGCTGTATGACCATTAAGTCCACAAATTTGGCATTCGCGGCACTTCACACTAGCATGATGATGAAGGTTACATTGGTTGCACAAGGGTGAAGTTCCATTGTATGGCTTCCTAGCAGGGGGTTGAGCTGGTTGGTTGGGGACGGTTTGTCACACCCCGACCACGTAGAACATACAAAACGTGGCGGAAACATCGGGGAGTGTTGTAACAGAATTAATTGTTTCAAATCCATGGCAATTAAAGTTTCGTTTTATTAATCAAAGAAGAGAGTTACATTGTTTTAAACAAGAAACAAAGAGTATATAACAAAAATTAACTAGTTCTTGTCTCGTTTTAAGTCACTAAGGCACAGGTCCGCCTAAGTATGTCTTGATAAGTCCTATGCATCATATCCTGAAAACACATGTGAAAATAGGTACGTCAGCATAAAAATGCCTGTGAGATACATAGGTTTTGTGAAAACAGAATTCATGACTTATGTTTGAGAAAATGTTTAGTCATGCTACTTTAACGCGTCGTTCGCGTGAAACGCGTTCGGACCGCCTAACTAGCCCTATGACAAGTGTTATATGCCTAAACATGTTACATAATCAGTTATGTGACAAAAGTTTAGGTTACATATGCTCAATTACCAATTATACATGAAAAGGGTATTCTGGTAATTTACCTAAAGCATATAAACTACCTATCATATAACTACTTAAACGAAGCGACCATAAGGTATAACCTCGGAAGGTTATTCCCTATATGCTATGGTCACCTAATGTGTTTGGTCGGATCCTAATGATCGACCAAATGGGTCGGGTTCGAAGGTATAAGCGATTTATTAGATCGCTTACCCTTACGACCCTAGACAACGTGGTAATCAGTAGGCATAGTCACAAGGGACTATAACCGTCGTGATTACAATCACGTTGCGAAGTTCAAACGAACTTCGCATTGACCATAAACTGGTCAATGCAGAAAGTTAAACAAAGGACTCGAAAGCAATAAAAGAACGAAGGAACACTTACTAAGGGTCCCCGAATGCTAATCTAGATCAAAATAGCTCAAGTATGAAACAAAGGTTTCAACTTAGAGCACATTAGATCAGATTCTTGTGAGGAATGAGTGAACATAAGGTGGGTATTTATAGTTTTCGGTTCACCGTTAGGATCGTTTCTTGGAAAAGAGGGAATGATCTCACCCGTACACTTGTCGGAATGTTGTGGTAACTCATATTGCTCCACCACAAGAGTTTGACACTTGGCCTTGGCCTTTGGAGGGGTTAAAGGCTGTTAACAGCTGAGAAAAAACATTTTGCTACATCTGACCCCTGCTTACGGACCTCAACATTATCAGTGTTGAGGTTCGTAAGGACCTTGTTTGGCAGATTTACAGTTTCAGTCCCTGTAGCCTCAAAACTTGGTTTTCGATGCGTTTTTGACACGTTTAAGCCCCGTTAACCCCATTTCAAAGCTCTAAAATGAAGTTAAAGTATAGGGAACTTAAAATGTGCTCAAAAATATCTCGGATGTCGGTTCGTTTGGCCGTACGATTACGTTGTTCGGTTAATTACGACGGAATGCGCATAAGCGCGAAAAACGATCCAAATGACGTGACGAATGTATTTTTCTTATGCCAAACACTAAAATAAAATTTTTTAGTGCTTACATAAATTTTTGGATGTCCGGATGTATTCAGAACGTAAGTTAAGCGCGAAAATGCAAACTTATGCACTTTTTGACACTTTTAGTCCCTGAATGACCCAAAAGTTTATTTTAGCACACCGAACCCCTCAAAGCCTATTTCTAAGCTAGGTGAAGGATATTTAAGGTGTGTTTAACTTATGGTCATGTTCCGGAATGTTCGTTACAGTTCAAATTGGCATACTTTCGCAGTTTGTCAAGTTTAGTCCCTGTAAGCGAATTAAACTTGATTTTAGCATACCAAAGCCTTCAAAACTTATTTCTAAGTTATGTAAAGGTTATTTAAGGTATGTTAATCCTATTTCACTATTCCGGAGTGTTCGTTGCATTAAACTGGTTATATTTACGCATCAGCGCGCGTATAACCTTCTAGAAAGCGATTTAGAGCTTGAAATCGAACAAGAGTTGATATGTGCAAACGATACACATATTTTTACAAATCCCAAGTATGAAATACAATATTTCATTGGTTTGGAATTTGTTGGATGGTTGAAGTGACACAGGTGTCACAGTCTCCCCTACTTTAGGAAATTTCATCCCGAAATTTATTCGTAGGAGTCTATCTGTGACTTTGTGTCAAATAACCACCAGAGATATGAAAGGCATAATCCTGTCATTTCCTTAACGGACATTCTTCAGAAACAAAAATGAACAGAATGAGTCTTTTTCCACCATTTCTTCAGAAACGAAAATGAACGGAATGAGTAACCTTCTAGAAAGCGATTTAGAGCTTGAAATCGAACAAGTGTTGATATGTGCAAACGATACACATATTTTTACAAATCCCAATTATGAAATACAATATTTCATTGGTTTGGCATTTGTTGGATGGTTGAAGTGACACAGGTGTCACAGTCTCCCCTACTTTAGGAAATTTCGTCCCGAAATTTATTCGTAGGAGTCTATCTGTGACTTTGTGTCAAATAACCACCAGAGATATGAAAGGCATAATCCTGTCATTTCCTTAATGGACATTCTTCAGAAACGAAAATGAACGGAATGAGTCTTTTTCCACCATTTATTCAGGAACGAAAATGAACGGAATGAGTCATTTTCAACGATTTCTTCAGGAATGAAAATGAACGGAATGAGTCATTTTCTACAATTTCTTCAGGAATGAAAATGAACGGAATGAGTCATTTTCTACAATTTCTTCAGGAATGAAAATGAACGGAATGAGTCATTTTCCACAATTCCTTCAGAAACGAAAATGAACGGGATGAGTCATTTTCCACGATTTCTTCAGGAAAGAAAATGAACAGAATGAGTCATTTTCTACAATTTCTTCAGGAATGAAAATGAACGGATTGAGTCATTTTCCACAATTCCTTCATAAACGAAAATGAATAGCATAAAATGAGTCATTTTCTACAATTTCTTCGGGAATGAAAATGAACGTAAGAGTATGCAACAAAGGACATACATAGCATAAAGTGTATTGTATAACAATGTACTAAGTACGCACACAATGGGCATACATAGCATAAAATGTAATGTAAAACAATGTACTAAGTACGCACACAATGGGCATACATAGCATGTAATGTAAGGCAAAGTACTAAGTACGCACACAATAGGCATACATAGCATGTAATGTAATGAAATCATGTACTATAAATGTACTAATGAACATAGCCGGTATATGATGTGAAAGCAGGAAAGCACGAAAGTAACAAGTATGCACATGTGTTTCACCCCAAAACAGTTTGGAAAACAGTAAAATAGGGGTCTATGTACTCACTTGAGATTGCTCAGAAGTCCTAAGATAACCACCAAGCAATGCTAGAGATCACGGAATCAAACGGCACCTAGTATAGGTAACTATGTTAATAAACCGGACCTAAATCGGAGGATCGGATAGAATGAGGGTTCGTAAACCGAACGAGTATGGAGACTCGTGTAATATGGTTTAACAAAGCCTCCATACTAAATGAAACCTAACATAAGTGCTTACGACCCATTACGACCCGTTTAGGTAGCTTATGCTACTTTAACGCGTCGTTCGCGTGAAACGCGTTCGGACCGCCTAACTAGCCCTATGACAAGTGTTATATGCCTAAACATGTTACATAATCAGTTATGTGACAAAAGTTTAGGTTACATATGCTCAATTACCAATTATACATGAAAAGGGTATTCTGGTAATTTACCTAAAGCATATAAACTACCTATCATATAACTACTTAAACGAAGCGACCATAAGGTATAACCTCGGAAGGTTATTCCCTATATGCTATGGTCACCTAATGTGTTTGGTCGGATCCTAATGATCGACCAAATGGGTCGGGTTCGAAGGTATAAGCGATTTATTAGATCGCTTACCCTTACGACCCTAGACAACGTGGTAATCAGTAGGCATAGTCACAAGGGACTATAACCGTCGTGATTACAATCACGTTGCGAAGTTCAAACGAACTTCGCATTGACCATAAACTGGTCAATGCAGAAAGTCAAACAAAGGACTCGAAAGCAATAAAAGAACGAAGGAACACTTACTAAGGGTCCCCGAATGCTAATCTAGATCAAAATAGCTCAAGTATGAAACAAAGGTTTCAACTTAGAGCACATTAGATCAGATTCTTGTGAGGAATGAGTGAACATAAGGTGGGTATTTATAGTTTTCGGTTCACCGTTAGGATCGTTTCTTGGAAAAGAGGGAATGATCTCACCCGTACACTTGTCGGAATGTTGTGGTAACTCATATTGCTCCACCACAAGAGTTTGACACTTGGCCTTGGCCTTTGGAGGGGTTAAAGGCTGTTAAGAACTGAGAAAAAACGTTTTGCTGCATCTGACCCCTGCTTACGGACCTCAACATTATCAGTGTTGAGGTCCGTAAGGACCTTGTTTGGCAGATTTACAGTTTCAGTCCCTGCAGCCTCAAAACTTGGTTTTCGATGCGTTTTTGACACGTTTAAGCCCCGTTAACCCCATTTCAAAGCTCTAAAATGAAGTTAAAGTATATGGAACTTAAAATGTGCTCAAAAATATCTCGGATGTCGGTTCGTTTGGCCGTACGATTACGTTGTTCGGTTAATTACGACGGAATGCGCATAAGCGCGAAAAACGATCCAAATGACATGACGAATGGATTTTTCTTATGCCAAACACTAAAATAAAATGTTTTAGTGCTTACATAAATTTTTGGATGTACGGATGTATTCAGAACGTAAGTTATGCGCGAAAATGCAAACTTATGCACTTTTTGACACTTTTAGTCCCTTAATGACCCAAAAGTTTATTTTAGCACACCGAACCCCTCAAAGCCTATTTCTAAGCTAGGTGAAGGATATTTAAGGTGTGTTTAACTTATGGTCATGTTCCAGAATGTTCGTTACAGTTCAAATTGGCATACTTTCGCAGTTTGTCAAGTTTAGTCCCTGTAAGCGAATTAAACTTGATTTTAGCATACCAAAGCCTTCAAAACTTATTTCTAAGTTATGTAAAGGTTATTTAAGGTATGTTAAGCCTATTTCACTATTACGGAGTGTTCGTTGCATTAAACTGGTTATATTTACGCATCAGCGCGCGTATAACCTTCTAGAAAGCGATTTAGAACTTGAAATCGAACAAGAGTTGATATGTGCAAACGATACACATATTTTTACAAATCCCAAGTATGAAATACAATATTTCATTGGTTTGGCATTTTTTGGATGGTTGAAGTGACACAGGTGTCACAGTCTCCCCTACTTTAGGAAATTTCGTCCCGAAATTTTTGGATGGTTGAAGTGACACAGGTGTCACAGTCTCCCCTACAAATCCCAACTTGATTTTAGCATACCAAAGCCTTTAAGACTTATTTCTAAGTTATGTAAAGGTTATTTAAGGTATTTTAAGCCTATTTCACTATTACGGAGTGTTCGTTGCATTAAACTGGTTATATTTACGCATCAGCGCGCGTATAACCTTCTAGAAAGCGATTTAGAACTTGAAATCGAACAAGAGTTGATATGTGCAAACGATACACATATTTTTACAAATCCCAAGTATGAAATACAATATTTCATTGGTTTGGCATTTTTTGGATGGTTGAAGTGACACAGGTGTCACAGTCTCCCCTACTTTAGGAAATTTCGTCCCGAAATTTATTCGTAGGAGTCTATCTGTGACTTTGTGTCAAATAACCACCAGAGATATGAAAGGCATAATCCTGTCATTTCCTTAACGGACATTCTTCAGAAACGAAAATGAACGGAATGAGTCTTTTTCCACCATTTATTCAGGAACGAAAATGAACGGAATGAGTAACCTTCTAGAAAGCGATTTAGAGCTTGAAATCGAACAAGAGTTGATATGTGCAAACGATACACATATTTTTACAAATCCCAAGTATGAAATACAATATTTCATTGGTTTGGCATTTGTTGGATGGTTGAAGTGACACAGGTGTCACAGTCTCCCCTACTTTAGGAAATTTCGTCCCGAAATTTATTCGTAGGAGTCTATCTGTGACTTTGTGTCAAATAACCACCAGAGATATGAAAGGCATAATCCTGTCATTTCCTTAACGGACATTCTTCAGAAACGAAAATGAACGGAATGAGTCTTTTTCCACCATTTATTCAGGAACGAAAATGAACGGAATGAGTCATTTTCAACGATTTCTTCAGGAATGAAAATGAACGGAATGAGTCATTTTCTACAATTTCTTCAGGAATGAAAATGAACGGAATGAGTCATTTTCTACAATTTCTTCAGGAATGAAAATGAACGGAATGAGTCATTTTCCACAATTCCTTCAGAAACGAAAATGAACGGGATGAGTCATTTTCCACGATTTCTTCAGGAAAGAAAATGAACAGAATGAGTCATTTTCTACAATTTCTTCAGGAATGAAAATGAACGGATTGAGTCATTTTCCACAATTCCTTCATAAACGAAAATGAACGGGATGAGTCATTTTCCACAATTTCTTCAGAAACGAAAATGAACGGGATGAGTCATTTTCCACAATTTCTTCAGAAATGAAAATGCACGGAATGAGTCATTTCTAGACACACGACCAAACTTGTTGTGGTTTCTGTGCACTGAATTCCATAATTATGTATGCATACATAATTACGCAATTCCTTGCACAGTCCGCACAATTTGTTTGTAATGTGAAGGGGAGGAAAAATCAAACCTGTGATGAGTGTGACTAGACTACCATAAGGTCCTTTTAATTAGATCGACAAATGATCCTTTTAATTAGGCCACCAAGGAGTCCTTTCAGCTATCTCATCACATGATATTCCTAACCAGATTTTTGGATCAATCTGTTTAACTAGACCACTCAAGGGGTCTAATTATGGAATAGTACAATATAATCCAAGGGTCTTTACTATTACGTAAAAGCCCATTGAGGATTTAATATAGTACCTTTGGATATCCTACTATGAATTCCTTATACAAAGATATGGAAGATTCTATGAGGATTTGGATAACAAAACTTGGATTACACCAAAAACATAAAAGGAAACACATAAGCACATAATCACATAGTTGTTTAACTTTGATTATTAATTTGTTATTAACTTGTTATCGATTGAGAATGGATATGGAAACCAGTCGATGGACTTCAATGTCCTCTGGGATCTATCTGAAAAGATAGAAAGATCTCTCAAAAATTCGATTTTGTTTTCAAAGAAACGTAATATTCGAATTAAGGAACACAACATTTTTAGGATTTACGGAAATACCCTTAGGTACCCTATTAAGGATTTATAGTGGTACTTTGGGTATTCGTCCAGTGTTGTAACTTGCGCCTTGTGCTTCGTTTTCCTTAGAAGAAACGAGTACTTAGGAACTTCGTGGAAACGCAAGATATCATAAAATGGAAAAAAAAATTGGGTGGTAGTTTGCTTTTCAAGGAATACGATTCCTTGATTGGCGGTATTGTAAGGGATATGTTCTTTATACATACAACCTCATAAATACATTGCAATGTAAATAAAAGATTTATTTATAAACAATGATAACAACAGTTTCATGGACCTTGACAACAAAAAGAAAATAATACATAAGACGTAATTATTTCTAAAGGGTGTTGTCTTCTAGTCGGTCAGATGCTCATCCCTGTGCTGGATTAGCATTAGCAAGCTTTGGGCAATTTCTTCGGAAATGACCCTTCTCGCCACAATTGTAGCAAGAACCTGGTGGAAAGCGAGCTTGAGCAGGATTGTTGTCAGCTTGATTTGGTGCAACTGCTGCTACGCAAACTTTTGCCGTATGACCTTTACGTCCACAAATTTGGCATTCGCGGCACTTCACACTAGCATGATGATGAAGGTTACATTGGTTGCACAAGGGTGAAGTTCCATTGTATGGTTTCCTAGCAGGGGGTTGAGCAGGTTGGTTGGGGACAGCTTGATCATTGTGAGTAACCATGGCGAAGTTCTGAGAAGCCTTTCGCTTCTTTGATTTCTTAGGGGATCCAGTCTGTTCATCCATGGTCTTTGATTCCTCGATTGGTTTCGATTCCTCAACCGGTTTCTTGTCACCCTTTCGGAAAAGCTTACGTTTCCTGATCTGAGATTCAGTCAAGGTTGCAGCTAGCTCAATGGCCTGCCTAACCGTAGTGGGGTTACTACCAGTAACAATGTCCTGAACTGAGTCAGGGAGACCATCAATGTATTTTTCGATAGCCTTATCCAAAGGCGTAACCATGGTAGGGCACAACAGGCTCAGCTCCTTATATCGATCAGTGTATGCTCGATGTTCACCGCTGTCTTGCTTAAGATCGTCGAATTCCCTTTCCAATGCCCTGATCTCATGACGAGGACATAATTCCTTCATCATCAGTGCTCGAAGTTCTTCCCAAGTTTGGGCCAGTGCCACTTCGGCACCCCTATCTCTCACCACACCGTTCCACCACGTCAAAGCTCGTTTCTCAGAGACACTAGATGCGAAATCTACCTTTCGCTCGTTTGGACATTGCACATGCCTGAAGGTGCTCTCTAGACTCTCGAACCATTGCAGAAGTGCAGTCGCTCCTTGAGACCCAGAAAACTTTGATGGCTTAGCCGAGTTGAACGTCTTGAAGTTGCAGAGGGCATTATTGTTGTTGAGAGCTTGGTGACATTGGGCAACGATGTTCGGGATTGCAGCAGTTATTTGCTGTGTAATGACAGCTGCTAGATCTTCAATAGATACCGGATTTTCGCGTCGTGGAGGCATTCTAAAAGGGGAAACAAGAGAGAAAACAAATGAAATGGCATTGGGTAAGAATAGGATGTTACATTTACCGACCAAAATCATGGGTGATGGTCATTTGTTTGAACCATGAAGCAAACAAACAACACAAAGGCTGAGTCAAAGCAAATAGATCCTCATAATGTATCGCGAAGACATGCTCGCCTATAAGTGGACACTCACCCCAAGAGTTCCCAGGTAAGAGTGACTGGTCCGATTATGTGGATATGTACGAACACTCTAGCCTTAGACAGAAAACTCAGGGTACAGGCATTCACTCTTCCAGTTTGCACGTGTTCACACTATTTAGGACCCAAAACTTTAACGAGAGTTTTGAAAATTTAAAGGCGTTCAAAACCTTATAACAGAGGGTTCAAAACCTAGTAATCAATCATCCTAGAACAGATGATTAGTTTTCAAAGCGGTTTTGAAATTTATGTTCTTGTTGTGGTCGTCGCCTAAGGATAGGTGACGGTATTGTTTTATGACTAAACGCACGTACACTCGCGTTAGGGTCCTAGGAAAGTTATAGACTACGTCAAAGTATTACTAATAACCTAATTCCCTATAACCATTGGCTCTGATACCATCTTTTCTGTCACACCCCGACCACGTAGAACATACAAAACGTGGCGGAAACGTCGGGGAGTGTTGTAACAGAATTAATTGTTTCAAATCCATGGCAATTAAAGTTTCATTTTATTAATCAAACAAGAGAGTTACATTGTTTTAAACAAGAAACAAAGAGTATATAACAAAAATTAACTAGTTCTTGTCTCGTTTTAAGTCACTAAGGCACAGGTCCGCCTAAGTATGTCTTGATAAGTCCTATGCATCATCTCCTGAAAACACATGTGAAAATAGGTACGTCAGCATAAAAATGCCTGTGAGATACATAGATTTTGTGAAAATAGAATTCATGACTTATGTTTGAGGAAATGTTTAGTCATGAACCTTGTAATTTGCTTTGTCTTGTAAATCATTTGAAAAACAATAAGATCAGATGATATGTATAAATAAGAGAATAATGTATGGTTAAATGAATAACCATCTAAGATGAGTTTGTATAAGATAAGTTGTTTGTAAATCAATGTCTTGTGAAAAGTATGTTATTTGTATAAAATGTTATATGTCTCAAACTGAAATGATTCAAATAACGCTACGATATGTAATACCATACAAACACTTATATATAGGAAGTACCAGCGGCGTATCCACCATGCTTGTATCATATTACACACGCCTCGTTACTTAATCACTTACTCAAACCAGACTACCAAAGTAAAATGTTTAACAATTGTAGAAATGTTTATGTATAGTCAAATGTCTATTGTCAAATGTAAATCATGTCAACAGATACAAACGGTTCACACGGTTCAATAGTTACAAATGGTTCACATAATCAAAGGGTTACGACGGTTCACATAGTCAAATGGTTACAACGGTTCAAAATGTAGTATGTGATGAATAACAATTGTACTAAGTATGCAACAAAGGACATACATAGCATAAAGTGTATTGTATAACAATGTACTAAGTACGCACACAATAGGCATACATAGCATAAAATGTAATGTAAAACAATGTACTAAGTACGCACACAATGGGCATACATAGCATGTAATGTAAGGCAAAGTACTAAGTACGCACACAATAGGCATACATAGCATGTAATGTAATGAAATCATGTACTATAAATGTACTAATGAACATAGCCGGTATATGATGTGAAAGCAGGAAAGCACGAAAGTAACAAGTAGGCACATGTGTTTCACCCCAAAACAGTTTGGAAAACAGTAAAATAGGGGTCTATGTACTCACTTGAGATTGCTCAGAAGTCCTAAGATAACCACCAAGCAATGCTAGAGATCACGGAATCAAACGGCACCTAGTATAGGTAACTATGTTAATAAACCGGACCTAAATCGGAGGATCGGATAGAATGAGGGTTCGTAAACCGAACGAGTATGGAGACTCGTGTAATATGGTTTAACAAAGCCTCCATACTAAATGAAACCTAACATAAGTGCTTACGACCCATTACGACCCGTTTAGGTAGCTTATGCTACTTTAACGCGTCGTTCGCGTGAAACGCGTTCGGACCGCCTAACTAGCCCTATGACAAGTGTTATATGCCTAAACATGTTACATAATCAGTTATGTGACAAAAGTTTAGGTTACATATGCTCAATTACCAATTATACATGAAAAGGGTATTTTGGTAATTTACCTAAAGCATATAAACTACCTATCATATAACTACTTAAACGAAGCGACCATAAGGTATAACCTCGGAAGGTTATTCCCTATATGCTATGGTCACCTAATGTGTTTGGTCGGATCCTAATGATCGACCAAATGGGTCGGGTTCGAAGGTATAAGCGATTTATTAGATCGCTTACCCTTACGACCCTAGACAACGTGGTAATCAGTAGGCATAGTCACAAGGGACTATAACCGTCGTGATTACAATCACGTTGCGAAGTTCAAACGAACTTCGCATTGACCATAAACTGGTCAATGCAGAAAGTCAAACAAAGGACTCGAAAGCAATAAAAGAACGAAGGAACACTTACTAAGGGTCCCCGAATGCTAATCTAGATCAAAATAGCTCAAGTATGAAACAAAGGTTTCAACTTAGAGCACATTAGATCAGATTCTTGTGAGGAATGAGTGAACATAAGGTGGGTATTTATAGTTTTCGGTTCACCGTTAGGATCGTTTCTTGGAAAAGAGGGAATGATCTCACCCGTACACTTGTCGGAATGTTGTGGTAACTCATATTGCTCCACCACAAGAGTTTGACACTTGGCCTTGGCCTTTGGAGGGGTTAAAGGCTGTTAAGAACTGAGAAAAAACATTTTGCTGCATCTGACCCCTGCTTACGGACCTCAACATTATCAGTGTTGAGGTCCGTAAGGACCTTGTTTGGCAGATTTACAGTTTCAGTCCCTGCAGCCTCAAAACTTGGTTTTCGATGCGTTTTTGACACGTTTAAGCCCCGTTAACCCCATTTCAAAGCTCTAAAATGAAGTTAAAGTATATGGAACTTAAAATGTGCTCAAAAATATCTCGGATGTCGGTTCGTTTGGCCGTACGATTACGTTGTTCGGTTAATTACGACAGAATGCGCATAAGCGCGAAAAACGATCCAAATGACGTGACGAATGGATTTTTCTTATGCCAAACACTAAAATAAAATGTTTTAGTGCTTACATAAATTTTTGGATGTACGGATGTATTCAGAACGTAAGTTATGCGCGAAAATGCAAACTTATGCACTTTTTGACACTTTTAGTCCCTGAATGACCCAAATGTTTATTTTAGCACACCGAACCCCTCAAAGCCTATTTCTAAGCTAGGTGAAGGATATTTAAGGTGTGTTTAACTTATGGTCATGTTCCGGAATGTTCGTTACAGTTCAAATTGGCATACTTTCGCAGTTTGTCAAGTTTAGTCCCTGTAAGCGAATTAAACTTGATTTTAGCATACCAAAGCCTTCAAAACTTATTTCTAAGTTATGTAAAGGTTATTTAAGGTATTTTAAGCCTATTTCACTATTACGGAGTGTTCGTTGCATTAAACTGGTTATATTTACGCATCAGCGCGCGTATAACCTTCTAGAAAGCGATTTAGAACTTGAAATCGAACAAGAGTTGATATGTGCAAACGATACACATATTTTTACAAATCCCAAGTATGAAATACAATATTTCATTGGTTTGGCATTTTTTGGATGGTTGAAGTGACACAGGTGTCACAGTCTCCCCTACTTTAGGAAATTTCGTCCCGAAATTTATTCGTAGGAGTCTATCTGTGACTTTGTGTCAAATAACCACCAGAGATATGAAAGGCATAATCCTGTCATTTCCTTAACGGACATTCTTCAGAAACGAAAATGAACGGAATGAGTCTTTTTCCACCATTTATTCAGGAACGAAAATGAACGGAATGAGTAACCTTCTAGAAAGCGATTTAGAGCTTGAAATCGAACAAGAGTTGATATGTGCAAACGATACACATATTTTTACAAATCCCAAGTATGAAATACAATATTTCATTGGTTTGGCATTTGTTGGATGGTTGAAGTGACACAGGTGTCACAGTCTCCCCTACTTTAGGAAATTTCGTCCCGAAATTTATTCGTAGGAGTCTATCTGTGACTTTGTGTCAAATAACCACCAGAGATATGAAAGGCATAATCCTGTCATTTCCTTAACGGACATTCTTCAGAAACGAAAATGAACGGAATGAGTCTTTTTCCACCATTTATTCAGGAACGAAAATGAACGGAATGAGTCATTTTCAACGATTTCTTCAGGAATGAAAATGAACGGAATGAGTCATTTTCTACAATTTCTTCAGGAATGAAAATGAACGGAATGAGTCATTTTCTACAATTTCTTCAGGAATGAAAATGAACGGAATGAGTCATTTTCCACAATTCCTTCAGAAACGAAAATGAACGGGATGAGTCATTTTCCACGATTTCTTCAGGAAAGAAAATGAACAGAATGAGTCATTTTCTACAATTTCTTCAGGAATGAAAATGAACGGATTGAGTCATTTTCCACAATTCCTTCATAAACGAAAATGAACGGGATGAGTCATTTTCCACAATTTCTTCAGAAACGAAAATGAACGGGATGAGTCATTTTCCACAATTTCTTCAGAAATGAAAATGCACGGAATGAGTCATTTCTAGACACACGACCAAACTTGTTGTGGTTTCTGTGCACTGAATTCCATAATTATGTATGCATACATAATTACGCAATTCCTTGCACAGTCCGCACAATTTGTTTGTAATGTGAAGGGGAGGAAAAATCAAACCTGTGATGAGTGTGACTAGACTACCATAAGGTCCTTTTAATTAGATCGACAAATGATCCTTTTAATTAGGCCACCAAGGAGTCCTTTCAGCTATCTCATCACATGATATTCCTAACCAGATTTTTGGATCAATCTGTTTAACTAGACCACTCAAGGGGTCTAATTATGGAATAGTACAATATAATCCAAGGGTCTTTACTATTACGTAAAAGCCCATTGAGGATTTAATATAGTACCTTTGGATATCCTACTATGAATTCCTTATACAAAGATATGGAAGATTCTACGAGGATTTGGATAACAAAACTTGGATTACACCAAAAACATAAAAGGAAACACATAAGCACATAATCACATAGTTGTTTAACTTTGATTATTAATTTGTTATTAACTTGTTATCGATTGAGAATGGATATGGAAACCAGTCGATGGACTTCAATGTCCTCTGGGATCTATCTGAAAAGATAGAAAGATCTCTCAAAAATTCGATTTTGTTTTCAAAGAAACGTAATATTCGAATTAAGGAACACAACATTTTTGGGATTTACGGAAATACCCTTAGGTACCCTATTAAGGATTTATAGTGGTACTTTGGGTATTCGTCCAGTGTTGTAACTTGCGCCTTGTGCTTCATTTTCCTTAGAAGAAACGAGTACTTAGGAACTTCGTGGAAACGCAAGATATCATAAAATGGAAAAAAAAATTGGGTGGTAGTTTGCTTTTCAAGGAATACGATTCCTTGATTGGCGGTATTGTAAGGGATATGTTCTTTATACATACAACCTCATAAATACATTGCAATGTAAATAAAAGATTTATTTATAAACAATGATAACAACTGTTTCATGGACCTTGACAACAAAAAGAAAATAATACATAAGACGTAATTATTTCTAAAGGGTGTTGTCTTCTAGTCGGTCAGATGCTCATCCCTGTGTTGGATTAGCATTAGCAAGCTTTGAGCAATTTCTTCGGAAATGACCCTTCTCGCCACAATTGTAGCAAGAACCTGGTGGAAAGCGAGCTTGAGCAGGATTGTTGTCAGCTTGATTTGGTGCAACTGCTGCTACGCAAACTTTTGCCGTATGACCTTTACGTCCACAAATTTGGCATTCGCGGCACTTCACACTAGCATGATGATGAAGGTTACATTGGTTGCACAAGGGTGAAGTTCCATTGTATGGTTTCCTAGCAGGGGGTTGAGCAGGTTGGTTGGGGACGGCTTGATCATTGTGAGTAACCATGGCGAAGTTCTGAGAAGCCTTTCGCTTCTTTGACTTCTTAGGGGATCCAGTCTGTTCATCCATGGTCTTTGATTCCTCGATTGGTTTCGATTCCTCGACCGGTTTCTTGTCACCCTTTCGGAAAAGCTTACGTTTCCTGATCTGAGATTCAGTCAAGGTTGCAGCTAGCTCAATGGCCTGCCTAACCGTAGTGGGGTTACTACCAGTAACAATGTCCTGAACTGAGTCAGGGAGACCATCAATGTATTTTTCGATAGCCTTATCCAAAGGCGTAACCATGGTAGGGCACAACAGGCTCAGCTCCTTATATCGATCAGTGTATGCTCGATGTTCACCGCTGTCTTGCTTAAGATCGTCGAATTCCCTTTCCAATGCCCTGATCTCATGACGAGGACATAATTCCTTCATCATCAGTGCTCGAAGTTCTTCCCAAGTTTGGGCCAGTGCCACTTCGGCACCCCTATCTCTCACCACACCGTTCCACCACGTCAAAGCTCGTTTCTCAGAGACACTAGATGCGAAATCTACCTTTCGCTCGTTTGGACATTGCACATGCCTGAAGGTGCTCTCTAGACTCTCGAACCATTGCAGAAGTGCAGTCGCTCCTTGAGACCCAGAAAACTTTGATGGCTTAGCCGAGTTGAACGTCTTGAAGTTGCAGAGGGCATTATTGTTGTTGAGAGCTTGGTGACATTGGGCAACGATGTTCGGGATTGCAGCAGTTATTTGCTGTGTAATGACAGCTGCCAGATCTTCAATAGATACCGGATTTTCGCGTCGTGGAGGCATTCTAAAAGGGGAAACAAGAGAGAAAACAAATGAAATGGCATTGGGTAAGAATAGGATGTTACATTTACCGACCAAAATCATGGGTGATGGTCATTTGTTTGAACCATGAAGCAAACAAACAACACAAAGGCTGAGTCAAAGCAAATAGATCCTCATAATGTATCGCGAAGACATGCTCGCCTATAAGTGGACACTCACCCCAAGAGTTCCCAGGTAAGAGTGACTGGTCCGATTATGTGGATTTGTACGAACACTCTAGCCTTAGACAGAAAACTCAGGGTACAGGCATTCACTCTTCCAGTTTGCACGTGTTCACACTATTTAGGACCCAAAACTTTAACGAGAGTTTTGAAAATTTAAAGGGGATCAAAACCTTATAACAGAGGGTTCAAAACCTAGTAATCAATCATCCTAGAACAGATGATTAGTTTTCAAAGCGGTTTTGAAATTTATGTTCTTGTTGTGGTCATCGCCTAAGGATAGGTGACGGTATTGTTTTATGACTAAACGCAAGTAAACTCGCGTTAGGGTCCTAGGAAGGTTATAGACTAGGTCAAAGTATTACTAATAACCTAATTCCCTATAACCATTGGCTCTGATACCATCTTTTCTGTCACACCCCGACCACGTAGAACATACAAAACGTGGCAGAAACGTCGGGGAGTGTTGTAACAGAATTAATTATTTCAAATCCATGGCAATTAAAGTTTCGTTTTATTAATCAAAGAAGAGAGTTACATTGTTTTAAACAAGAAACAAAGAGTATATAACAAAAATTAACTAGTTCTTGTCTCGTTTTAAGTCACTAAGGCACAGGTCCGCCTAAGTATGTCTTGATAAGTCCTATGCATCATCTCCTGAAAACACATGTGAAAATAGGTACGTCAGCATAAAAATGCCTGTGAGATACATAGGTTTTCTGAAAACAGAATTCATGACTTATGTTTGAGAAAATGTTTAGTCATAAACCTTGTAATTTGCTTTGTCTTGTAAATCATTTGAAAAACAATAAGATCAGATGATATGTATAAATAAGAGAATAATGTATGGTTAAATGAATAACCATGTAAGATGAGTTTGTATAAGATAAGTTGTTTGTAAATCAATGTCTTGTGAAAAGTATGTTATTTGTATAAAATGTTATATGTCTCAAACTGAAATGATTCAAATAACGCTACGATATGTAATACCATACAAACACTTATATATAGGAAGTACCAGCGGCGTATCCACCATGCTTGTATCATATTACACACGCCTCGTTACTTAATCACTTACTCAAACCAGACTACCAAAGTAAAATGTTTAACAATTGTAGAAATGTTTATGTATAGTCAAATGTCTATTGTCAAATGTAAATCATGTCAACAGATACAAATGGTTCACACGGTTCAACAGTTACAAATGGTTCACATAATCAAAGGGTTACGACAGTTCACATAGTCAAATGGTTACAACGGTTCAAAATGTAGTATGTGATGAATAACAATTGTACTAAGTATGCAACAAAGGACATACATAGCATAAAGTGTATTGTATAACAATGTACTAAGTACGCACACAATGGGCATACATAGCATAAAATGTAATGTAAAACAATGTACTAAGTACGCACACAATGGGCATACATAGCATGTAATGTAATGAAATCATGTACTATATATGTACTAATGAACATAGCCGTTATATGATGTGAAAGCAGGAAAGCACGAAAGTAACAAGTAGGCACATGTGTTTCGCCCCAAAACAGTTTGGAAAACAGTAAAATAGGGGAACTAAGTACTCACTTGAGATTGCTCAGAAGTCCTAAGATAACCACCAAGCAATGCTAGAGATCACGGAATCAAACGGCACCTAGTATAGGTAACTATGTTAATAAATCGGAGGATCGGATAGAATGAGGGTTCGTAAACCAAACGAGTATGGAGACTCGTGTAATATGGTTTAACAAAGCCTACATACTAAATGAAACCTAACATAAGTGCTTACGACCCATTACGACCCGTTTAGGTAGCTTATGCTACTTTAACGCGTCGTTCGCGTGAAACGCGTTCGGACCGCCTAACTAGCCCTATGACAAGTGTTATATGCCTAAACATGTTACATAATCAGTTATGTGACAAAAGTTTAGGTTACATATGCTCAATTACCAATTATACATGAAAAGGGTATTCTGGTAATTTACCTAAGGCATATAAAGTACCTATCATATAACTACTTAAACGAAGCGACCATAAGGTATAACCTCGGAAGGTTATTCCCTATATGCTATGGTCACCTAATGTGTTTGGTCGGATCCTAATGATCGACCAAATGGGTCGGGTTCGAAGGTATAAGCGATTTATTAGATCGCTTACCCTTACGACCCTAGACAACGTGGTAATCAGTAGGCCTAGTCACAAGGGACTATAACCATCGTGATTACAATCACGTTGCGAAGTTCAAACGAACTTCGCATTGACCATAAACTGGTCAATGCAGAAAGTCAAACAAAGTTTGACTTTCGGAGTCGAAAGCAATAAAAGAACGAAGGAACACTTACAAAGGGTCCCCGAATGCTAATCTAGATCAAAATAGCTCAAGTATGAAACAAAGGTTTCAACTTAGAGCACATTAGATCAGATTCTTGTGAGGAATGAGTGAACATAAGGTGGGTATTTATAGTTTTTGGTTCACCGTTAGGATCGTTTCTTGGAAAAGAGGGAATGATCTCACCCGTACACTTGTCGGAATGTTGTGGTAACTCATATTGCTCCACCACAAGAGTTTGACACTTGGCCTTGGCCTTTGGAGGGGTTAAAGGCTGTTAACAGCTGAGAAAAAATGTTTTGCTGCATCTGACACCTGCTTACAGACCTCAACATTATCAGTGTTGAGGTCCGTAAGGACCTTGTTTGGCAGATTTACAGTTTCAGTCCCTGCAGCCTCAAAACTTGGTTTTCGATACGTTTTTGGCACGTTTAAGCCCCGTTAACCCCATTTCAAAGCTCTAAAATGAAGTTAAAGTATAGGGAACTTAAAATGTGCTCAAAAATATCTCGGATGTCGGTTCGTTTGGCCGTACGATTACATTGTTCGGTTAATTACGACGGAATGCGCATAAGCGCGAAAAACGATCCAAATGACGTGAAGAATGTATTTTTCTTATGCCAAACACTAAAATAAAATGTTTTAGTGCTTACATATATTTTTGGATGTCCGGATGTATTCAGAACGTAAGTTATGCGCGAAAATGCAAACTTATGCACTTTTTGACACTTTTAGTCCCTGAATGACCCAAAAGTTTATTTTAGCACACCGAACCCCTCAAAGCCTATTTCTAAGCTAAATGAAGGATATTTAAGGTGTGTTTAACTTATGGTCATGTTCCGGAATGTTCGTTACAGTTCAAATTGGCATACTTTCGTAGTTTGTCAAGTTTAGTCCCTGTAAGCGAATTAAACTTGATTTTAGCATACCAAAGCCTTCAAAACTTATTTCTAAGTTATGTAAAGGTTATTTAAGGTATGTTAAGCCTATTTCACTATTCCAAAGTGTTCGTTGCATTAAACTGGTTATATTTACGCATCAGCGCGCGTATAACCTTCTAGAAAGCGATTTAGAGCTTGAAATCGAACAAGAGTTGATATGTGCAAACGATACACATATTTTTACAAATCCCAAGTATGAAATACAATATTTCATTGGTTTGGAATTTGTTGGATGGTTGAAGTGACACAGGTGTCACACGGTTTGATCATTGTGAGTAACCATGGCGAAGTTCTGAGAAGCCTCTCGCTTCTTTGACCGCTTAGGGGATCCAGTCTGTTCATCCATGGTCTTTGATTCCTCGATTGGCTTCTTGTCACCTTTTCAAAAAATTTTACGTTTCCTGATCTGAGATTCAGTCAAGGTTGCAGATAGCTCAATGGCCTGCTTAACCGTAGTGGGGTTACTACCAGTAACAATGTCCTGAACTGAGTCAGGGAGACCGTCAATGTATTTTTCGATCGCCTTATCCAAAGGCGTAACCAGGTAGGACACAACAGGCTCAGCTCCTCATATCGATCAGTGTATGCTCGATGTTCGCCGTTGTCTTGCTTAAGATCGTCGAATTCCCTTTCCATGGCCCTGATCTCGTGACGAGGACAGAATTCCTTCATCATCAGTGCTCGAAGTTCTTCCCACGTTTGAGCCAGTGCCACTTCGGCACCCCTATATCTCATCACACCGCTCCACCATGTCAAAGCTCGTTTCTCAAAGACACTAGATGCAAAATCTACCTTTCGATCGTTTGGACATTGAACATGTCTGAAGGTGCTCTCTAAACTCTCGAACCATTGCAGAAGTGCAGTTGCTCCTTGAGACCCAGAAAACTTTGATGGCTTAGCCGAGTTGAACGTCTGGAAGTTGCAGGGGACATTATTGTTGTTGAGGGCTTGGTTACATTGAGCAACGATGTTCGGGATTGCAGCAGTTATTTCCTGTGTAATGACAGCTGCCAGCTCTTCAATAGATACCGGATTTTCGCATCGTGGAGGCATTCTAAAAAGGGGAAACAAGAGAGAAAACAAATGAAATGGCATGAGGTAAGAATAGGATGTTGCAATTACCGACCAAAAATCATGGGTGAGGGTCATTTGTTTGAACCACGAAGCAAACAGACGACACACAAAGGCTGAATCAAAGCAAATAGATCCTCATAATGTATCGTGAACACATACTCGCCTATAAGTGGACACGCACCCCAAGAGTTCCCAGGTAAGAGTGACTGGTCCGATTATGTGGATTTGTACGAACACTCTAGCCTTAGACAGAAAACTCAGGGTATAGGCATTCACTCTTCCAGTTTGCACGTGTTCACATTATTTAGGACCAAAAACTTTGACGAGATTTTGAAAACTTAATGTCACACCCCGACCACGTAAAGCAACTAGACGTGGCGGAAACGTCGGGGAGTGTTGTAACAGAATCATTGTTTCATAACCATGGAATAAATAAATTCTGTTTTATTGAATAAATGAACTCATTGTTTTAATACAATCAAATAAGTACAACTATGATCTTCCAAGTTTTAAAGTTGCTAAGGCACGAGTCCATCCTAAATGTAGCATGTATCAACAGTCATTGCAAAGCAGTACCTGAAACATGTGTAAAAATAGGTACGTCAGCATAAAAATGCCTGTGAGATACATAGGTTTTGTGAATATAGGATCCATGACTTATAAGTTTAGAAAAATGTTGTTTAACAAAAGTCGGTCATGATCCTTGTAAAATGTTTTGTTTTATAAATCATTCGAAAAGTGATGATAAAGTAGATGATACGTAAAAGAGTAATGTAAGGTTAAATGAATAACCAAGTAAAAATGAGTTTGTATAAGATAAGTTGTTTGTAAAACAATGTCTTGTGAAAAGTATGTTATTTGTATAAAATGTTATATGTCTCAAACTGAAATGATTCAAACAACGCTACGATATGTAATACCATACAACCACTTATATATAGGAAGTACCAGCGGCGTATCCACCATGCTTGTATCATATTACACACGCCTCGTTACTTAAGTCACTTACTCAAACCAAAACACCAATATAGAATGTTCATGTTTAAACCAATAGTCAAATGTTTTTGTATAGCCCAAGTTAAATGTAAACCATGTAATGTGTAAGCGAAAGTTTTGTATGGTAAGTAAAATGAGACTACTTATACCATAAGCAAAAATGTACAAAACAAAATGTTTGAATAAATCAGAAGTTATGCTTTGTAAAACAATGTAAGGTTAAACGAATAACCTTATAGTAGCATATTAAAAGTATACTTTGTATTTGTAAATAACATATTAAACTATGTTTTGGTTTCATAAATAACATATCAAAATATGCCTTGGATGTGATAAATAACATATTAAACTATGTTTTGGTTTTGTAAATAACATATCAAAATATGCCTTGGATGTGATAAATAACATATTAAACTATGTTTTGGTTTTGTAAATAACATATCAAAATACGCCTTGGATAATTAACAAAATATATGTTGGTTTTGTACAATACCACACATGAGAGTATATCAAAATATACTTTTGGGAGTATATCAAAATATACTTTAAAGGTGTGATTTAAGAATTCATTCAGACCTAGTGCATCAAACTACACCTTTGAGACTATAAGGATACCACAAAGGCAATCCCTATTTGGATGGAGAAACAAATTGGTTTCAGACATTCCATGACAACAGGAATGGGGTGTCTAATCCTATAACGCTATATCATACTACCAATCGGTCTGGTGAACATAAAATAAATACAATTCAACATTTTTATTTTATGTTCTTTGAGAAATCAGTGTTTAAACCATAGATAGTCATTTAGTTTGTCAAATGATAAGTAATAACTTGTATAATCAATTATACTTTGAAATCATGAAAATAACAGATAGGTACACATGCTTCACCCCAAAACAGTTTGCAAAACAGTTTGGAAAACAGTAAAATAGGGGAACTATGTACTCACTTGAGATTGCTCAGAAGTCCTAAGATAACCTTACCAAGCAATGCTAGAGATCACGGAATCAAACAGCACCTAATATAGGTAACTATGTTAATAAACCGGACCTATATCGGAGGATCGGATAGAATGAGGGCTCGTAAACCAAATGAGTATGGAACTCTTGTAGTATGGTTTAACAAAGCCTACATACTAAATGAAACCTAGTCTAAGTGCTTACGACCCATTACGACCCGTTTAGGTACCTTATGCTACTTTAACGCGTCGTTCGCGTGAAACGCGTTGTTCGCGTGAAACGCGTTCGGACCACCTAACTAGTCCTATGACAAGTAGAATATGCCTTAACATGCCTAATATTGTCGCCAAATCAATTTAGATGTCAAAAGTTATGTCACATATGTTTATAATGAATTTTGGCATCAAAGGGGTATTTTGGTAATTTACCTAAGGCATATAAACTACCTATCATACAACTACTTAAACGAAGCGACCATAAGGTATAACCTCGGAAGGTTATTCCCTATATACTATGGTCACCTAATGTGCTTGGTCGGATCCTAATGATAGACCAAACGGGTCGGGTTCGAAAGTATAAGCGATTGTTTAGATCGCTTACCTTACGACCCTATATAAGCACTAAACTAAAAGTGACGAGCTAAGCATGTTAAAACATGCTTAACTAAGTTTAGAAAACAGGTTTGGTATCAAAACAAACGGTTTTGATACCTAAAAGTAGTTTAGTTACAAAACACGCAAGAATTCGCATTTTGGCCGAAACTACGGCTCGTCACTGAGCCTAGATAACGTGGTAATCAGTAGGTATAGTCACTAGGGACTATAACCATCGTGATTACGCTCACGTTATGAAGTTCAAACGAACTTCGCATTGACCATAAACTGGTCAATGCAGAAAGTCAAACAAAGTTTGACTTTCGGACTCGAAAAGCGATAAAAGAACGAAGGAACACTTACAAAGGGTCCCCGCAAGATTGATAACCCAAGTATTCTCAGGTATGAGGTGATGAACACCCCAACTTAGAGAAATCTCAGATTTCAAGTGGGTTTTGCAATGAAGTGGGTTGGGTATTTATAGATTTCGGTTCACCGTTAGGATCGTTTCTTGGAGAAGAGGGAATGATCTCGCCGTACACTTGTCGAAATGTTGTGGTAACTGATTTTGCCCACCACAAGAGATTAACATGTGGCACTTGGCCTTTGGGGAGTGTTTAAGGGCTGTTAACAGCTGGAAAAATGACTTTTCTGATTCTGAAGGGGTCTCGCGTGACGCCTAGACCCCTCTCGTCACGCCTAACCCTCATTTTGGCAGAAATGGCAGATTTGGTCCCTGCACATTGTTTCGTTGCGTAACGGCACTTCTAACACCCGTCAATCCCAATTTCAAGCTCCACAATGATGTTAAGACATAGGGAACATGAAATATGCTTGAAAATATGCCGGATGTTGGTTTGTTTAGTCGTACGATCGCGATATTCGGTTAATTACGACGGACTGCGCATAAGTGCGAAAAACGATCTAAATTGCGCGACGAATGGATTTTTCTTATGCCAAACACTAAAATAAAATGTTTTAGTGCTTACATAAATTTTTGGATGTCCGGATGTATTCAGAAAGTAAGTTATGCGCGAAGGTGCAAACTTGTGCACTTTTTGACACTTTTAGTCCCTGAATGTCCCAAAAGTTTATTTTAGCATACCGAACCCCTCAAAGCCTATTTCTAAGCTATGTAAAGGATATTTATGGTATGTTTAACTTATGGTCATGTTCCGGAATGTTCGTTACAGTTCAAATTGGCATACTTTCGCAGTTTGTCAAGTTTAGTCCCAGTAAGCGAATTAACTTGTTTTTGCCATACCAAAGCCTTCAAAACTTATTTCTAAGTTATGTAAAGGTTATTTAAGGTATGTTAAACCTATTTCACTATTCTGGAGTATTTTTTGCATTAAACTGGTTACGTTTACGCATCAGTTTGCGTATAACTCTCCAGAAAGCAATTTAAAGCTTAAAATCGAACAAGAGTTGATATGTGCAAACGATACACATATTTTTACAAATCCCAAGTATGAAATACAATATTTCATTGGTTTGGAATTTGTTTGATGGTTGAAGTGACACAGGTGTCACAGTCTCCCCTACTTTAGGAAATTTTGTCCCGAAATTTAATTCTAGAGGAAACTTGTGAAGACAGCTGTGACGGTTTCGCCTTCTAATAGGTCCATTGAACCCTTAAGTAAAACTCTGGGCCATGTTAGGACTCTTAGCGAATTTGTTAACCCTCAAAGTGAATTCCTTGTAGTAGTAAAACATGGAATTTTGAACTACGGACAGAAGAACGTTTCTTATGAAGACTTATCATAGGAAACTTGTGGGTGCTTGAAATCAAAATTGTGGAGTGTGAGAATAAATGACATTGGTCGAGGTCCAAGACTTCTCCCGTATCATTATTCTTGTCACTATAGGTCTTAACACATGACAAAGCTTCCTGTGGTTTCTGTGCACTGAATTCCATAATTATGTAGGCCTCCATAATTACGTAATTCCTTGCACAGTCCGCACAGTTCATTTCATAATGCGTAGGAAAAAAAATCACTTGAATAAACATGAAGCGACTCGACTAGACCACCAAAGGGTCCTTTTAATTAGATCAACGAACGATCTTTTTAACTAGATCAACACATGATCTTCTTAACTAGACCGTCGTACGATCTCCTTAAATAGACCACTTAAGGGATCTTTTTAATTATATCATCACATGATATTTCTAATCAGATTTTCAAAATCAATCTGTTTAACCAGACCATTTAAGAGGTCCAATTATTGAATAGTACTTTAAAACCCAAGGGACTTGACTACAACGTAGAAGTCCATTAAGGATTTAAGATAGTAACTTTGGATATCCTATTATGAATCTCTCGTATGAGATATGGAAGATTCTATGAGGATTTGGATGGATCACATACAACCACAAAACATAAAAGAAAACACATAAGCACAAAATTAGTTAACTTGATTCTTTAATTTGTTATCTTTAGGTATGGACATTTAGAGCACACTAGGAATCCAATCCATGGATTTCATTTGGCACTTTAATGATTTTCAAGGATCCATCTATAAAGATAGAAGGATTTTCAATAAGAGTTTGGCTTTGTTTCTTAAAAGAAACGAGTGTTTAAGGTTCTTGGAGAGATCACATGTGATCATAAAATGACAGAACCACACGAGTAGTTTGTCTTTGGGTTGACATCATAAGGTTGCATCAAGCATTCACACAAACGCATAAATTTTGCAGAAATAAAAACAACAAATCTTTATTTATGCAACAACCGAATTGTCTTGAAGTGTCAAAAGATAACAACTAAGAAATTACAAAACACTAATTGTTCACTGCTGCATCATTGTTCCCGTTTGCCTCATTGATGTTAAATGCTCGTCCTCGCGCTGGAGGTGCGTTAACAAGTCTTGGGCAATTGTTTCTGTAGTGAGTAAGGTCACCACAGCTATAACATGACCCCGGAGGAAACCGTGCTTGAACAGCAGCATGGTTTGCAGCAGCTTGATTTGCATAACGACAAACATTGATTAAATGTCCCAACCGCCCACAGTGGGTACATTTGTGACACCGCTCTTGCTCTAGATGATGACGGTTGCACTTGTTGCACAAAGGTGCGGTACCAACATAGTTTTGCCTTTTGCGAGGTTGTGCTGGCTGGTTTGGTGCAACCTGTTTGTCTTGAGCAGTTACAGCGTAGTTTTGAGAGGCTTTGCGCTTCTTCTTCTTCTTGGACACCTCAGCATTTTCTTCCTTTGGTTCCACTTGAGCAGTCTTGTCAGATGGCCTTGAGTCGCCCTTCCGAAATAGCTTGCGCTTCCTGATATGGGATTCAGTCAGAGTGGCAGACAATTCAATGGCTTGTCTGACAGTAGTAGGGTTGCTGCCAGTAACAATATCCTGAATTACGTCAGGAAGACCATCACTGCATTTCTCAATCGCCTTATCCAGAGGCGTAACCATAGTAGGGCATAACAAGCTCAATTCCTCATAGCGGTCTGTATAGGCTCGATGTTCCCCACTGTCTTGCTTCAAATCATCAAATTCCCTTTCTAGAGCCCTTAGCTCATGTCGTGGACAGAATTCCTTCATCATAAGAGCCCTAAGTTCAGCCCAAGTCTGTGCTAATGCAACCTCAGCACCGCGGTCTCTCATCACCCCGTTCCACCACGTAAGAGCCCTCTTCTGAAACACACTTGAAGAAAACTCGACCTTGCGATTTTCTGGACACTGAACGTGACGGAAAGTATTCTCAATGCTCTCGAACCATTGAAGAAGCCCAGTTGCTCCCTCAGAACCACTAAACTTGAGCGGTTTAGCCGAGTTAAAATTCTTGAAATTGCATGGAGCATTGTTGTTGTTGATGGCTTGAATCATTTGAGCAT
Organism: Helianthus tuberosus; assembly: GCA_030545235.1. Lineage (NCBI taxonomy): Eukaryota > Viridiplantae > Streptophyta > Magnoliopsida > Asterales > Asteraceae > Helianthus > Helianthus tuberosus. The sequence goes on along the minus strand of CM060402.1, from coordinate 40,556,264 downwards.
AAAGATTTGGGAAGGCAGCAGCCATTTGCTGCGCGATGATTTCCGCCAGTTCGGCGTTCGCCATCTGATTGTCGCGTCGAGGAGGCATTCTAAAAGAGGAAACATTGAAGGAAACGAGTGAGAGAATTAGACGAAAAGAATGAGATGAAACAAATCTGATGAAAGCAAAGATATTGGTCATTTGTTTGTTACTACAAAGCAACAAACGACCCCGGTGATTAATCAAAGTAAATAGATCAAAAAAATAATGTATCGCGAAGACATGCTCGCCTATAAGTGGACACTCACCCCAAGAGTTCCCAGGTAAGAGTGACTGGTCCGATTATGTGGATTTGTACGAACACTCTAGCCTTAGACAGAAAACTCAGGGTACAGGCACCCACCCTTCCAGTTTGCACATGTTCACATTATTTAGACCAACTTTGACGGGATTTGAAAACTTAAAGGGTTCAAAACCATATAATAAATCATCCTAGAACAGATGATTAGTTTTCAAAGCGGGATTGAAATTTGTGTTCTTATTGTGGTTGTCACCTAAGAATAAGTGACGGTATTGTTTTAAAACTAAACACAAGAAAACTTGTGTTAGGGTCCTAGGAAGGTTATAGTCTAGGTTAAAGCACTACTAATAACCTAATTCCCTATAACCATTGGCTCTGATACCAACTTTTCTGTCACACCCCGACCATGTAAAGCAACTAGACGTGGCGGAAACGTCGGGGAGTGTTGTAATAGAATCATTGTTTCATAACCATGGAATAAATAAATTATGTTTTATTGAATAAATGAACTCATTGTTTTAATACAATCAAATAAGTACAAGTATGAACTTCCAAGTTTTAAAGTTGCTAAGGCACGAGTCCATCCTAAATGTAGCATGTATCAACAGTCATTGCAAAGCAGTACCTGAAACATGTGTAAAAATAGGTACGTCAGCATAAAAATGCCTGTGAGATACATAGGTTTTGTGAATATAGGATCCATGACTTATAAGTTTAGAAAAATGTTGTTTAACAAAAGTCGGTCATGATCCTTGTAAAATGTTTTGTTTTATAAATCATTCGAAAAGTGATGATAAAGTAGATGATACGTAAAAGAGTAATGTAAGGTTAAATGAATAACCAAGTAAAAATGAGTTTGTATAAGATAAGTTGTTTGTAAAACAATGTCTTGTGAAAAGTATGTTATTTGTATAAAATGTTATATGTCTCAAACTGAAATGATTCAAACAACGCTACGATATGTAATACCATACAACCACTTATATATAGGAAGTACCAGCGGCGTATCCACCATGCTTGTATCATATTACACACGCCTCGTTACTTAAGTCACTTACTCAAACCAAAACACCAATATAGAATGTTCATGTTTAAACCAATAGTCAAATGTTTTTGTATAGCCCAAGTTAAATGTAAACCATGTAATGTGTAAGCGAAAGTTTTGTATGGTAAGTAAAATGAGACTACTTGTACCATAAGTAAAAATGTACAAAACAAAGTGTTTGAATAAATCAGAGGTTATGCTTTGTAAAATAATGTAAGGTTAAACGAATAACCTTATAGTAGCATATTAAAAGTATACTTTGGATTTGTAAATAACATATTAAACTATGTTTTGGTTTCATAAATAACATATCAAAATATGCCTTGGATGTGATAAATAACATATTAAACTATGTTTTGGTTTTGTAAATAACATATCAAAATATGCCTTGGATGTGATAAATAACATATTAAACTATGTTTTGGTTTTGTAAATAACATATCAAAATATGCCTTGGATAATTAACAAAATATATGTTGGTTTTGTACAATACCACACATGAGAGTATATCAAAATATACTTTTGGGAGTATATCAAAATATACTTTAAAGGTGTGATTTAAGAATTCATTCAGACCTAGTGCATCAAACAACACCTTTGAGACTATAAGGATACCACAAAGGCAATCCCTATTTGGATGGAGAAACAAATTGGTTTCAGACATTCCATGACAACAGGAATGGGGTGTCTAATCCTATAACGCTATATCATACTACCAATCAGTCTGGTGAACATAAAATAAGTACAATTCAACATTTTTATTTTATGTTCTTTGAGAAATCAGTGTTTAAACCATAGATAGTCATTTAGTTTGTCAAATGATAAGTAATAACATGTATAATCAATTATACTTTGAAATCATGAAAATAACAGATAGGTACACATGCTTCACCCCAAAACAGTTTGAAAACAGTTTGGAAAACAGTAAAATAGGGGAACTATGTACTCACTTGAGATTGCTCAGAAGTCCTAAGATAACCACCAAGCAATGCTAGAGATCACGGAATCAAACGGCACCTAATATAGGTAACTATGTTAATAAACCGGACCTATATCGGAGGATCGGATAGAATGAGGGCTCGTAAACCAAATGAGTATGGAACTCGTGTAGTATGGTTTAACAAAGCCTACATACTAAATGAAACCTAGTCTAAGTGCTTACGACCCATTACGACCCGTTTAGGTAGCTTATGCTACTTTAACGCGTCGTTCGCGTGAAACGCGTTCGGACCACCTAACTAGTCCTATGACAAGTAGAATATGCCTTAACATGCCTAATATTGTCGCCAAATCAGTTTAGATGTCAAAAGTTATGTCACATATGTTTATAATGAATTTTGGCATCAAAGGGGTATTTTGGTAATTTACCTAAGGCATATAAACTACCTATCATACAACTACTTAAACGAAGCGACCATAAGGTATAACCTCGGAAGGTTATTCCCTATATACTATGGTCACCTAATGTGCTTGGTCGGATCCTAATGATAGACCAAACGGGTCGGGTTCGAAAGTATAAGCGATTGTTTAGATCGCTTACCTTACGACCCTATATAAGCACTAAACTAAAAGTGACGAGCTAAGCATGTTAAAACATGCTTAACTAAGTTTAGAAAACAGGTTTGGTATCAAAACAAACGGTTTTGATACCTAAAAGTAGTTTAGTTACAAAACACGCAAGAATTCGCATTTTGGCCGAAACTACGGCTCATCACTGAGCCTAGATAACGTGGTAATCAGTAGGTATAGTCACTAGGGACTATAACCATCGTGATTACGCTCACGTTATGAAGTTCAAACGAACTTCGCATTGACCATAAACTGGTCAATGCAGAAAGTCAAACAAAGTTTGACTTTCGGACTCGAAAAGCGATAAAAGAACGAAGGAACACTTACAAAGGGTCCCCGCAAGATTGATAACCCAAGTATTCTCAGGTATGAGGTGATGAACACCCCAACTTAGAGAAATCTCAGATTTCAAGTGGGTTTTGCAATGAAGTGGGTTGGGTATTTATAGATTTCGGTTCACCGTTAGGATCGTTTCTTGGAGAAGAGGGAATGATCTCACCGTACACTTGTCGAAATGTTGTGGTAACTGATTTTGCCCACCACAAGAGATTAACATGTGGCACTTGGCCTTTGGGGAGTGTTTAAGGGCTGTTAACAGCTGGAAAAATGACTTTTCTGATTCTGAAGGGGCCTCGCGTGACGCCTAGACCCCTCTCGTCACGCCTAACCCTCATTTTGGCAGAAATGGCAAATTTGGTCCCTGCACATTGTTTCGTTGCGTAACGGCACTTCTAACACCCGTCAATCCCAATTTCAAGCTCCAAAATGATGTTAAGACATAGGGAACATGAAATATGCATGAAAATATGCCGAATGTTGGTTTGTTTAGTCGTACGATCGCGATGTTCGGTTAATTTCGACGGAATGCGCATAAGTGCGAAAAACGATCTAAATTGCGCGACGAATGGATTTTTCTTATGCCAAACACTAAAATAAAATGTTTTAGTGCTTACATATATTTTTGGATGTCCGGATGTATTCAGAACGTAAGTTATGCGCGAAGGTGCAAACTTGTGCACTTTTTGACACTTTTAGTCCCTGAATGTCCCAAAAGTTTATTTTAGCATACCGGACCCCTCAAAGCCTATTTCTAAGCTATGTAAAGGATATTTATGGTATGTTTAACTTATGGTCATGTTCTGGAATGTTCGTTACAGTTCAAATTGGCATACTTTCGCAGTTTGTCAAGTTTAGTCCCAGTAAGCGAATTAACTTGTTTTTGCCATACCAAAGCCTTCAAAACTTATTTCTAAGTTATGTAAATTTTGTTTAAGGTATGTTAAACCTATTTCACTATTCTGGAGTATTTTTCGCATTAAACTGAATACGTTTTACGCATCAGTTTGCGTATAACTCTCCAGAAAGCAATTTAAAGCTTAAAATCGAACAAGAGTTGATATGTGCAAACGATACACATATTTTTACAAATCCCAAGTATGAAATACAATATTTCATTGGTTTGGAATTTGTTTGATGGTTGAAGTGACACAGGTGTCACAGTCTCCCCTACTTTAGGAAATTTCGTCCCGAAATTTAATTCTAGAGGAAACTTGTGAAGACAGCTGTGACGGTTTCGCCTTCTAATAGGTCCATTGAACCCTTAAGTAAAACTCTGGGCCATGTTAGGACTCTTAGCGAATTTGTTAACCCTCAAAGTGAATTCCTTGTAGTAGTAAAACATGGAATTTTGAACTACGGATAGAAGAACGTTTCTTATGAAGACTTATCATAGGAAACTTGTGGGTGCTTGAAATCAAAATTGGGGAGTGTGAGAATAAATGACATTGGTCGAGGTCCAAGACTTCTCCCGTATCATTATTCTTGTCACTATAGGTCTTAACACATGACAAAGCTTCCTGTGGTTTCTGTGCACTGAATTCCATAATTATGTAGGCCTCCATAATTACGTAATTCCTTGCACAGTCCGCACAGTTCATTTCATAATGCGTAGGAAAAAAAATCACTTGAATAAACATGAAGCGACTCGACTAGACCACCAAAGGGTCCTTTTAATTAGATCAACGAACGATCTTTTTAACTAGATCAACACATGATCTTCTTAACTAGACCGTCGTACGATCTCCTTAAATAGACCACTTAAGGGATCTTTTTAATTATATCATCACATGATATTTCTAATCAGATTTTCAAAATCAATCTGTTTAACCAGACCATTTAAGAGGTCCAATTATTGAATAGTACTTTAAAACCCAAGGGACTTGACTACAACGTAGAAGTCCATTAAGGATTTAAGATAGTAACTTTGGATATCCTATTATGAATCTCTCGTATGAGATATGGAAGATTCTATGAGGATTTGGATGGATCACATACAACCACAAAACATAAAAGAAAACACATAAGCACAAAATTAGTTAACTTGATTCTTTAATTTGTTATCTTTAGGTATGGACATTTAGAGCACACTAGGAATCCAATCCATGGATTTCATTTGGCACTTTAATGATTTTCAAGGATCCATCTATAAAGATAGAAGGATTTTCAATAAGAGTTTGGCTTTGTTTCTTAAAAGAAACGAGTGTTTAAGGTTCTTGGAGAGATCACATGTGATCATAAAATGACAGAACCACACGAGTAGTTTGTCTTTGGGTTGACATCATAAGGTTGCATCAAGCATTCACACAAACGCATAAATTTTGCAGAAATAAAAACAACAAATCTTTATTTATGCAACAACCGAATTGTCTTGAAGTGTCAAAAGATAACAACCAAGAAATTACAAAACACTAATTGTTCACTGCTGCATCATTGTTCCCGTTTGCCTCATTGATGTTAAATGCTCGTCCTCGCGCTGGAGGTGCGTTAACAAGTCTTGGGCAATTGTTTCTGTAGTGAGTAAGGTCACCACAGCTATAACATGACCCCGGAGGAAACCGTGCTTGAACAGCAGCATGGTTTGCAGCAGCTTGATTTGCATAACGACAAACATTGATTAAATGTCCCAACCGCCCACAGTGGGTACATTTGTGACACTGCTCTTGCTCTAGATGATGACGGTTGCACTTGTTGCACAAGTGCGGTACCAACATAGTTTTGCCTTTTGCGAGGTTGTGCTGGCTGGTTTGGTGCAACCTATTTGTCTTGAGCAGTTACAGCGTAGTTTTGAGAGGCTTTGCACTTCTTCTTCTTGGACACCTCAGCATTTTCTTCCTTTGGTTCCACTTGAGCAGTCTTGTCAGATGGCCTTGAGTCGCCCTTCCGAAATAGCTTGCGCTTCCTGATATGGGATTCAGTCAGAGTGGCAGACAATTCAATGGCTTGTCTGATAGTAGTAGGGTTGCTGCCAGTAACAATATCCTGAATTACGTCAGGAAGACCATCACTGCCTTTCTCAATCGCCTTATCCAGAGGCGTAACCATAGTAGGGCATAACAAGCTCAATTCCTCATAGCGGTCTGTATAGGCTCGATGTTCCCCACTGTCTTGCTTCAAATCATCAAATTCCCTTTCTAGAGCCCTTAGCTCATGTCGTGGACAGAATTCCTTCATCATAAGAGCCCTAAGTTCAGCCCAAGTCTGTGCTAATGCAACCTCAGCACCGCGGTCTCTCATCACCCCGTTCCACCACGTAAGAGCCCTCTTCTGAAACACACTTGAAGAAAACTTGACCTTGCGATTTTCAGGACACTGAACGTGACGGAAAGTATTCTCAATGCTCTCGAACCATTGAAGAAGCCCAATTTCTCCCTCAGAACCACTAAACTTGAGCGGTTTAGCCGAGTTAAAATTCTTGAAATTGCATGGAGCATTGTTGTTATTGATGGCTTGAATCATTTGAGCATAAAGATTTGGGGAAGGCAGCAGCCATTTGCTGCGCGATGATTTCCGCCAGTTCGGCATTCGCCATCTGATTGTCCGCGTCGAGGAGGCATTCTAAAAGAGGAAACATGGAAGGAAACGAGTGAGAGAATTAGACGAAAAGAATGAGATGAAACAAATCTGATGAAAGCAAGGATATTGGTCATTTGTTTGTTACTACAAAGCAACAAACGACCCCGGTGATTAATCAAAGTAAATAGATCAAAAAAATAATGTATCGCGAAGACATGCTCGCCTATAAGTGGACACTCACCCCAAGAGTTCCCAGGTAAGAGTGACTGGTCCGATTATGTGGATTTGTACGAACACTCTAGCCTTAGACAGAAAACTCAGGGTACAGGCACCCACCCTTCCAGTTTGCACATGTTCACATTATTTAGACCAACTTTGACGGGATTTGAAAACTTAAAGGGTTCAAAACCATATAATAAATCATCCTAGAACAGATGATTAGTTTTCAAAGCGGGATTGAAATTTGTGTTCTTATTGTGGTTGTCACCTAAGAATAAGTGACGGTATTGTTTTAAAACTAAACACAAGAAAACTTGTGTTAGGGTCCTAGGAAGGTTATAGTCTAGGTCAAAGCACTACTAATAACCTAATTCCCTATAACCATTGGCTCTGATACCAACTTTTCTGTCACACCCCGACCACGTAAAGCAACTAGATGTGGCGGAAACGTCGGGGAGTGTTGTAACAGAATCATTGTTTCATAACCATGGAATAAATAAATTATGTTTTATTGAATAAATGAACTCATTGTTTTAATACAATCAAATAAGTACAACTATGATCTTCCAAGTTTTAAAGTTGCTAAGGCACGAGTCCATCCTAAATGTAGCATGTATCAACAGTCATTGCAAAGCAGTACCTGAAACATGTGTAAAAATAGGTACGTCAGCATAAAAATGCCTGTGAGATACATAGGTTTTGTGAATATAGGATCCATGACTTATAAGTTTAGAAAAATGTTGTTTAACAAAAGTCGGTCATGATCCTTGTAAAATGTTTTGTTTTATAAATCATTCGAAAAGTGATGATAAAGTAGATGATACGTAAAAGAGTAATGTAAGGTTAAATGAATAACCAAGTAAAAATGAGTTTGTATAAGATAAGTTGTTTGTAAAACAATGTCTTGTGAAAAGTATGTTATTTGTATAAAATGTTATATGTCTCAAACTGAAATGATTCAAACAATGCTACGATATGTAATACCATACAACCACTTATATATAGGAACTACCAGCGGCGTATCCACCATGCTTGTATCATATTACACACGCCTCGTTACTTAAGTCACTTACTCAAACCAAAACACCAATATAGAATGTTCATGTTTAAACCAATAGTCAAATGTTTTTGTATAGCCCAAGTTAAATGTGAACCATGTAATGTGTAAGCGAAAGTTTTGTATGGTAAGTAAAATGAGACTACTTATACCATAAGCAAAAATGTACAAAAAAAAGTGTTTGAATAAATCAGAAGTTATGAGTTGTAAAATAATGTAAGGTTAAACGAATAACCTTATAGTAGCATATTAAAAGTATACTTTGGATTTATAAATAACATATTAAACTATGTTTTGGTTTCATAAATAACATATCAAAATATGCCTTGGATGTGATAAATAACATATTAAACTATGTTTTGGTTTTGTAAATAACATATCAAAATATGCCTTGGATGTGATAAATAACATATTAAACTATGTTTTGGTTTTGTAAATAACATATCAAAATATGCCTTGGATAATTAACAAAATATATGTTGGTTTTGTACAAGTATGTCAAAATATACTTTTGGGGGTATATCAAAATATACTTTAAAGGTGTGATTTAAGAATTCATTCAGACCTAGTGCATCAAACTACACCTTTGAGACTATAAGGATACCACAAAGGAAATCCCTATTTGGATGGAGAAACAAATTGGTTTCAGACATTCCATGACAACAGGAATGGTGTGTCTAATCCTATAGCGCTATATCATACTACCAATCGGTCTGGTGAACATAAAATAAGTACAATTCAACATTTTTAGTTTATGTTCTTTGAGAAATCAGTGTTTAAACCATAGATAGTCATTTAGTTTGTCAAATGATAAGTAATAACATGTATAATCAATTATACTTTGAAATCATGAAAATAACATATAGGTACACATGCTTCACCCCAAAACAGTTTGGAAAACAGTAAAATAGGGGAACTAAGTACTCACTTGAGATTGCTCAGAAGTCCTAAGATAACCACCAAGCAATGCTAGAGATCACGGAATCAAACGGCACCTAATATAGGTAACTATGTTAATAAACCGGACCTATATCGGAGGATCGGATAGAATGAGGGCTCGTAAACCAAATGATTATGGAACTCATGTAGTATGGTTTAACAAAGCCTACATACTAAATGAAACCTAGTCTAAGTGCTTACGACCCATTACGACCCGTTTAGGTAGCTTATGCTACTTTAACGCGTCGTTCGCGTGAAACGCGTTCGGACCGCCTAACTAGTCCTATGACACGTAGAATATGCCTTAACATGCCTAATATTGTCACCAAATCAGTTTAGATGTCAAAAGTTATGTCACATATGTTTATAATGAATTTTGGCATCAAAGGGGTATTTTGGTAATTTACCTAAGGCATATAAACTACCTATCATACAACTACTTAAACGTAGAGACCATAAGGTATAACCATGAAAGGTTATTCCCTATATACTATGGTCACCTAATGTGCTTGGTCAGATCCTAATGATCGACCAAACGGGTTGGGTTCGAAAGTATAAGCGATTGTTTAGATCGCTTACCTTACGACCCTATATAAGCACTAAACTAAAAGTGACGAGCTAAGCATGTTAAAACATGCTTAACTAAGTTTAGAAAATAGGTTTGGTATCAAAACAAACGGTTTTGATACCTAAAAGTAGTTTAGTTACAAAACATGCAAGAATGCGCATTTTGGCCGAAACTACGGCTCGTCACTGAGCCTAGATAACGTGGTAATCAGTAGGTATAGTCACTAGGGACTATAACCGTCTTCATTACGCTCACGTTATGAAGTTCAAACAAACTTCGCATTGACCATAAACTGGTCAATGCAGAAAGTCAAACAAAGTTTGACTTTCGGACTCGAAAAGCCATAAAAGAACGAAGGAACATTTACAAAGGGTCCCCGCAAGATTGATAACCCAAGTATTCTCAGGTATGAGGTGATGAACACCACAACTTAGAGAAATCTCAGATTTCAAGTGGGTTTTGCAATGAAGTGGGTTGGGTATTTATAGATTTCGGTTCACCATTAGGATCGTTTCTTGGAGAAGAGGGAATGATCTCGCCCGTACACTTGTCGGAATGTTGTGGTAACTGATTTTGCCCACCACAAGAGATTAACATGTGGCACTTGGCCTTTGGGGAGTGTTTAAGGGCTGTTAATAGCTGGAAAATGTCTTTTCTGATTCTGAAGGGGCCTCGCGTCACGCCTAGCCCTCATTTTGGCAGAAATGGCAGATTTGGTCCCTGCACATTGTTTCGTTGCGTAACGGCACTTCTAACACCCGTCAATCCCAATTTCAAGCTCCACAATGATGTTAAGACATAGGGAACATGAAATATGCTTGAAAATATGCCGGATGTTGGTTCGTTTAGTCGTACGATCGCGATGTTCGGTTAAATACGACGGAATGCGCATAAGAGCGAAAAACGATCTAAATTGCGCGACGAATGGATTTTTCTTATGCCAAACACTAAAATAAAATGTTTTAGTGCTTACATAAATTTTTGGATGTCCGGATGTATTCAGAACATAAGTTATGCGCGAAGGTGCAAACTTGTTCACTTTTTGACACTTTTAGTCCCTGAATGTCCCAAAAGTTTATTTTAGCATACCGAACCCCTCAAAGCCTATTTCTAAGCTCTGTAAAGGATATTTATGGTATGTTTAACTTATGGTCATGTTCCGGAATGTTCGTTACAGTTCAAATTGGCATACTTTCGCAGTTTGTCAAGTTTAGTCCCTGTAAGCGAATTAACTTGTTTTTGCCATACCAAAGCCTTCAAAACTTATTTCTAAGTTATGTAAAGGTTATTTAAGGTATGTTAAAACTATTTCACTATTCTGGAGTATTTGTCGCATTAAACTGATTACGTTTACGCATCAGTTTGCGTATAACTCTCCAGAAAGCAATTGAAAGCTTAAAATCGAACAAGAGTTGATATGTGCAAACGATACACATATTTTTACAAATCCCAAGTATGAAATACAATATTTCATTGGTTTGGAATTTGTTTGATGGTTGAAGTGACACAGGTGTCACACTTAAAGGGGTTCAAAACCTTGTAACAGAGGGTTCAAAACCTTACAACTGAGGGTTCAAAACCTAGTAATCAATCATCCAAAAACAGATGATTAATTTTCAAAGCGGATTCGGAATTAATGTTCTCGTTGTGATTGTCGCCTAAGGATAGGTGACGGTATTGTTTTATGACTAAACGCAAGTAAACTCGCGTTAAGGTCCTAAGAAGGTTATAGTCTAGGTCAAAGCATTACTAATAACCTAATTCCCTATAACCATTGGCTCTGATACCATATTTTCTGTCACACCCTGACCACGTGAGACAACGAAACGTGGCGGAAACGTCGGGGAGTGTTGTAACAGAATTAATCGTTTCAAATCCATGGCAATTAAAGTTTCATTTTATTAATCAAACATGAGAGTTTACATTGTTTTAAACAAGAAACAAAGAGTACATAACATAAATTAACTAGTTCTTGTCTCGTTTTAAGTCACTAAGGCACAGGTCCGCCTAAGTATGTGTTGATAAGTCCTATGCATCATCTCCTGAAAACACATGTGAAAATAGGTACGTCAGCATAAAAATGCCTGTGAGATACATAGGTTTTGTGAAAATAGGATTCATGACTTGGCGTGCTGGAGGTAGACCAGGTAAATCTTCAGGGAACACTTCAGAATAATCCCGAACGACAGGAATATCTGAAATAGACTTACCCTTACCTTTATCTTCTGTAACATGTGCTAAGAAAGCCACATAGTTCTTCTGCAGATACTTCCGAGCTTTAAAACAAGACATGAGTTTGAGACCACCGGTAGGCTTCTCACCTTGAACCTGCAGGATCTCGCCTGTCGAAAGCGGCACACGAACAATCTTCTTAGAACAAACTATCTCTGCGTGATGCTTGGATAACCAATCCATTCCCACAATAACGTCGAAGCTTCCAAGTTGCATAGGCGCGAGGTCAATAGGAAAAAGATGGTCGTTAAGATTCAATTGGCAGTTGTGAAGAACAGAATCAAGAATAATGGGTTCACCACTAGCTACCTCTACTGTCAAAGATTTGCCTAGTTTCGTTCTAGACACGCGAAGCATTTGCTCAAAGGACAAAGACACGAAACTCTTATCGGCACCAGAATCGAAAAGAACAGATGCAGGCTGATTATTAATAAAGAACGTACCGTTCACCACATTATCGTCAGCCTGTGCCTCTTGGGCATTCATGTTAAAGACTCGGCCTCGAGCCGGAGCCGGATTCTGGTTCTGGTTCTGGTTCTGGTTCTGGTTCGCCAGTCTTGGGCACCGATTCCTGTAGTGGGTCAGATCCCCACAATTGTAACAAGCACCTGGTGGGTATTGTGGTCTTGCAACTTGACCCTGTTGCTGAGCAACTTGTTGAGCCGGGTTCTGAACCGCTGGATTCTGAGCAGACCGACAAAAATTGGCAAGATGGCCTGACTTCCCACAGTTAGTACAGAAACGGCATGGAAGTTGCGGCTGGTGGTGACTGTTGCATCTATTGCACAAAGGTGCATTCCCTGTATAGGGTTTCTTTGCTGGAAGCTGTGCGGGTTGGTTGGGAGCTGCCTGATTAGCTTGGGCAGTGATAGCAAAATTTTGGGAAGCCTTACGCTTCCTTGACCTCTTCGAAGAACCAGAGTTCTTTCCATTCAAGTTTTGACCTTTCTTGCTATCTTCCTTGTCAGCCGACTGCTTCTTGCCCTTGTCACCCTTCCTGTGTAACTTGTTCTTCCGGACCTGCGACTCAGTCAGCGTCGCTGATAACTCGATCGCCTGACGGAGTGTGGCAGGTTCACTACCAGTAAGAATGTCTTGTACCGAGTCAGGTAGGCCGTCGATGTATCTTTCGATAGCCTTGTCAAGTGGGGTAACCATAGTCGGGCAAAGCAAACTCAACTCTTCAAACCGATCAGTATAAGCCCTATGCTCACCACTATCTTGCTTCAAAACATCAAACTCTTTCTCCAACGCTCGCTGCTCATGACGAGGACAGAATTCCCTCATCATAAGGGCTCTAAGTTCAGCCCAGGTCTGTGCAAGAGCAACTTCTGCACCTCTGTCTCTCATAACCCCGTTCCACCATGTCAAAGCCCTCTTCTGAAATACGCTCGAGGAAAACTCAACCTTGCGATTATCCGGACACTGCACATGGCGAAAAGTATTCTCTATGCTCTCGAACCACTGAAGAAGCCCAGTCGCTCCCTCAGAACCACTAAACTTGAGTGGTTTAGCCTGGTTAAAATCCTTGTACTTGCATGGAACATTGTTGTTGTTGTTGGCTTGATTCCATTGAGCAAAGAGATTTGGAAATTGAGCAGCCATCTGCTGCGCAATAATTTCTGCCAGCTCGGCAGTAGCTATCTGGTTCTCGCGTCGAGGAGGCATTCTAAAAGAGGAAAACATGAAAAGGAACGAGTGAGACGATTGGATGAAAAGAATGAGATGATAAAAACAAGAATTGCAAACAGCATAGATGGTGGTCATTCGTCCGTATCACAAAGCAAACAAACGACTCACAGTGACTAATCAAAGTAAATGGGTCAAAAATAATGTATTATCGAAGACATGCTCGCCTATAAGTGAACACTCACTCCAAGAATTCCCAGGTAAGCACAACTGGTCTCGCGTCTGGTTGAGATGTATACGAAGTGCTTGCCTAGACAGAAAACCCAGAATACAGGCATTCACCCTTCCAGTTTGCACATGTTCACATTATTTAGAACCCAAAACGTTTGACGGGATTTTTGAAAATTAGAAGGCACAAGGCCAAAAACCAAACTTGAAAAGGGTTTAAAACCATATAACAGAGGGTTCAAAACCTTACAATTGAGGGTTCAAAACCTTGTAAAAATTTATTCAAAAACAGATGATTGTTTTTCAAAAATTGATTCGGAAAATTTGGTTCTTGTTTTGATAATCACCTAAGGATAGGTGATGTACATGTTTTAAGATCTAAACACAAGATAACTTGTGTTAGGGTCCTAGAAAAGTTATAGTCTAGGTCAAAGCATTACTAATAACCTAATTCCCTATAACCATTGGCTCTGATACCAACTCTTCTGTCACACCCCGACCACGTGTAACATACAAAACGTGGCGGAAAACGTCGGGGAGTGTTGTAACAGAATTAATTGTTTCATAACCATGGCATACAAAGTTGTATTTTATTTATCAACACAAGAGTTTCATTGTTTTAAACAGAAATACAGAGTTTATAACATAATTAAACATAGTCTATCTTCTTTTAAAGTCTCTAAGGCACAGGTCCGCCCTAGTATCATGATCAACATTCTATGGAAAAGCACCTGAAAACACATGTGAAAATAGGTACGTCAGCATAAAAATGCCTGTGAGATACATAGGTTTGTGAAAATAGGATTCATGACTTGTATTTGAGAAAATGTTTAGTCATGAACCTTGTAATTTGCTTTGTCTTATAAATCATTTGAAAAACGATAAGATCAGATGATATGTATAAGTAAATGTAAGGTTAAATGATTAACCATGTAAAATGAGTTTGTATGAAGTAAGATGTTTGTTAACAATGTCTTGTGAAAAGTATGTTATTTGTATAAAATGTCATATGTATCCAATTGAAATGATTCAAATAACGCTACGACATGTAATACCATACAACCACTTATATATAGGAAGTACCAGCGGCGTATCCACCATGCTTGTATCATATTACACACGCATCGTTACTTAATCACTTAATCAAACCAAACCAACCAATGTAAGATGTCTATGTCTAAACCAATTGTCAAATGTATTGAATAATATGTCAATGTGTTTATGTCAAGATGTAAATCATGTAGTGTAAAACAAATGTCAATCATGTTATGTGTCAAATGTAAATCATGTCAAAATGTCTATGTCAAATATCCATGTCAAATGTCTTTGTCAAATGTCTTTGTGTAAAATGTCTATGTCAAAATGTCATGTATGGCAAGTGAAATGTCTCAACTAAACCATATGCACAAAAACAAAGTATTGAAGTAAACATGGTTTAAATCAATATTATGTCTTGTGGAAAATGCATGCTAATACTGATAATGAACATTTATGCGGTATTGTGAAAATGCATACATCCAAGCCTTGTGACTGTGGTGATAAACCCTTAAACAAATTAAAGGTTTATCTGTCTAAATATCATCGAATTCGGTCATTCCTTTCTGTCCCCTTTCCCTGGGATGTCCGGAACGGGAGTTGTCAATTCCTATGGTACCACTACCTACTAACGAACGGCGTAATCATTGTTAATGAATGTATTGTCCCATGTAAACAAACCAAATGTCATACCAAAATGTAGGCATGTGAAAACAATGCACTAAGTATGTAATCAAAATGAACATACATAGCGTGAAATGTCATATGAAACAATGTACTAAGTAATGCACACAATGGGCATACATAGTATGAAATGTCCTGTAAAACGATGTACTAAGTAATGCACACAATGGGCATACATAGCATGAAATGTCATGTAAAACAATGTACTAAGTAATGCACACAATGGGCACACCTAGCATGAAATGTAATGTAAAACAATGTACTATAATGTACTATCAAACATAGCCGGTATATGATGTGAAAACAGGAAAGCATGAAAGTAACAAGTAGGCACATGTGTTCCACCCCAAAATAGTTTGGAAAACAGTAAAAGAGGGGTCTATGTACTCACTTGTGATTGCTCAGATGTCTAAAGATAACCACCCAGTAATGCTAAAGATCTCGGAATCAAACGGCACCTAATATAGGTAACTATGTTAATAAACCGGACCTATATCGGAAGACTGGGTAGCATTAGGGTTTGTAAACCAAATGAGTGTAGGAACTCATATGATATGGTTTAACAAAGCCTACATGCTAAATGAAACTTAACCTAAGTCTTATCGACCCATTACGATCCGTTTAGGTAGCTTATGCTACTTTAACGCGTCGTGCGCGTGAAACGCGTTCGGACCGCCTAACTAGTCCTATGATAAGTGTTATATGCCTAAACATGTTACATAATCAGTTACATGACAAAAGTTTAGGTTACATATGCTAAATTACCAATTATGTATGAAAAGGGTATTCTGGTAATTTACCTAAGGCATATAAACTACCTATCATACAACTACTTAAACGATGTGACCATAGGGTATAACCTCGGAAGGTTATTCCCTACCTACTATGGTCACCTACTGTGTTTGGTCGGATCCTAATGATCGACCAAATGGGTCGAGTTCGAAGGTATAGGCGATTTATTAGATCGCCTACCCTACGACTCTAGACAACGTGGTAATCAGTAGGCATAGTCCCAAGGGACTATGACCATCGTGATTACAATCACGTTGCGAAGTTCAACCGAACTTCGCATTGACCATTACTGGTCAACGCTGAAAGTCAAACAAAGTTTGACTTTCTGACTCGAAAAGCAGTAAAAATAAGGAAAAGAACGAAAGAATACTTACGAAGGGTCCCCGAATGCTAAACTCGATTCGAAAATCTCAGGTATGAAACTAATGTTTCAACTTAGAGTTTCTCAAATCAAATTTCTAGTAATTTTTGCAAAGGGGTGATGGGGTATTTATAGTTTTCGGTCCACCGTTGAGATCGTTTCTTGGAAAAGGGGAAATGATCTCGCCCGAACACTTGTCGGAAAGTTATGGAGCCACATATGCTCCTTATCTTAGTGATTAAGCAACTTAGAACATGTGGTGGTGGTTAAATCTGCTGAAAACAGGCTGTTAAAAACTCTGAATCTGGTCAGCACACCCCATACGCATCGTAGGGTATAAACACCATACGCATCGTATGGGTGTACTTTGGCAGATTTACACTTTTGGTCCCTGAACTGTATTTAGGTCATTTTTGACACGTTTAAGGCCCGTTAACCCCATTTCAAAGCTCTAAAATGAAGTTAAAGTATAGGGAACTTAAAACATGTTCAAAAATATCTCGGATGTCGGTTCGTTTGGCCGTACGATCGCGATGTTCGCTTAATTACGATGGAATGCGCACAAGCGCGAAAAACGATCCAAATGACGCGACGAATGGATTTTTCTTATGGCGAACACTAAAATATAATATAGTCATGCTTACATAAATTTTTGGATGTCCGGATGTATTCAGAACGTAAGTTATGCGCGAAAATGCAAACTTGTGCACTTTTTGACACTTTTAGTCCCTGAATGACCCAAAAGTTTATTTTAGCACACCGAACCCCTCAAAGCCTATTTCTAAGCTATGTAAAGGATATTTAAGGTGTTTTTAACTTATGGTTATGTTCCGGAATGTTCGTTACAGTTCAAATTGACATACTTTCGCAGTTTGTCATATTTAGTCCCTGTAAGCGAATTAACTTGTTTTTGCCATACCAAAGCCTTCAAAACTTATTTCTAAGTTATGTAAAGGTTATTTAAGGTATGTTGAGTATATGTTGATGTTCCGGAGTATTTCTCGCATTAAACTGAGTATGTTTACGCACTAGTTTGCGTATAACTCTCCAGAAAGTGATGTAGAGTTTGGAATTACATAAAAGTCAAAACATGAAAAATGTCAAACATAACAAAACAAACATTGGGATCAAATAACATCGTTTTATTGTTAATAGAACTGTTCATAGTGATTACAAGCACAGTTGTTACAGTCTCCCCTACTTGTGGAAATTTCGTCCCGAAATTTATTTAGAGGAAACTCGTGGAAAAAGATGTGGATATTTCGCCTTCATTTGATCTTCGCGTTCCCAAGTAAACTCAGGTCCACGTTTAGCTTCCCAGCGAACTTTGACCAAAGGAATGCGCTTGCGTTTAAGCCACTTGACTTCACGTTCCATGATTTCCACTGGTTTCTCAACAAATTTCAGTGTTTTGCCAACACGAATTTCGTCAAGTGGTATGGAGAAGTTCTCATCAGCTGTACACTTCTTGAGATTGGACACGTGAAAAGTTGGATGAACATTTCCAAGTTCAGGAGGTAACTCAAGTCTGTAGGCTACCTTTCCGATTCTTTCGACAATCTTGAATGGTCCAACATATCTAGGTGCAAGTTTTCCTTTCTTTCCAAATCTGATCACACCTTTCCAAGGTGAGACCTTAAGTAATACTCGATCACCGACTTGAAATTCAAAGGCTTTGCGTTTTGGGTCCGCGTAAATCTTCTGACGGCTTCTAGCTGCCTGAAGGTTATCACGAACTTTCTTGACCTTGTCAGTTGTCTCTAAAATGAGGGCAGGTCCAGTAAGTTGAGCCTCGCCAATCTCATTCCAGCAGACTGGTGAACGACATTTTCGACCATAGAGAGCCTCAAAAGGAGCCATTTTGATGCTAGTGTGATAACTGTTGTTGTAGGAGAATTCAATCAATTTAAGATGTGAATCCCAACTACCCCCAAAATCGATCACACAAGCTCTTAGCATATCCTCCAGAGTCTGGATTGTTCTCTCAGATTGACCATCCGTTTGCGGATGATAAGCTGTGCTCAGATTAAGTTGGGTCCCCATAGCAGATTGCATGGTTCTCCAAAAGTGAGAAGTGAAACGAGCATCTCTGTCAGAAATGATGTTCAAAGGAACACCATGTCGAGCCACAATTTCATCTACATAGATTTGAGCAAGTCTGTCAGTAGGAAAATCCTCGCGAATTGGCAAGAAATGCGCTGACTTTGTAAGACGATCAACGACTACCCAGATGGCATCATGACCTTTCTTAGTGCGTGGGAGTTTGGTAATAAGATCCATAGTAATGTTTTCCCATTTCCAAACTGGAATCTCTGGTTGCTCCAATAAACCAGATGGACGCTGATGTTCAGCCTTAACCTTAAGACAAGTAAGGCATTTTGATACGTATAAGGCAATGTCTTTCTTCATACCAGGCCACCAATAGTGAATACGAAGATCCTTATACATTTTATCTGAGCCCGGATGAATAGAATAACGAGACTTATGGGCTTCATCCATAAGCAAGGTACGAAGATCATCTAGGCTCGGGACCCACAAACGGTCCATGAAGTAATATGATCCATTGTCCTTTAGTTCCAGAGCAGGTGTTATGTGATAGGGAAATTCCTTATCCATCAATCCTTGTGAAACACAAGATTGTTGAGCTTGAGAAATGCGTGCTTGAATATCGGATCGAGCTTGAATAACAGACTGAACACGTACACAATGAAGTTTAGTACGTTCCTTACGACTCAATGCATCAGCCACGACATTCGCCTTACCAGGATGGTAGCGAATTTCGCAGTCATAGTCGTTTAAGAGCTCAACCCAACGTCGCTGTCTCATGTTGAGTTCTTTCTGATTGAAGATATGCTGAAGACTTTTATGGTCAGTGAAAACCACACATTTTGTACCGTACAAATAATGTCTCCAGATCTTGAGAGCAAAGACAACTGCACCCAACTCAAGATCATGAGTGGTGTAGTTCTTCTCATGAATCTTCAACTGTCTCGATGCATAGGCTATGACTTTGTTCCTTTGCATCAGAACACAACCAAGACCCAATTTCGATGCATCACAATACACGACAAAATCATCATCACCCTCAGGCAATGATAGAACAGGCGCATCGCAAAGCTTCTGCTTCAAGTGTTGAAAAGCTTCCTCTTGTTTGTTTCCCCAATAAAAGGGCATTTTCTTCTGAGTTAGAGCAGTTAGAGGAACTGCAATCTTAGAGAAATTCTCAATGAAGCGGCGATAATAACCCGCTAGACCAAGAAAAGAACGAACTTCAGTAGGAGTAGTAGGCGTATCCCAATCCTTAATCGCACTGATCTTGGAGGGATCTACATGAATACCTCGTTCGTTGATAACATGCCCCAAAAATTGAACTTCTTTAAGCCAGAATTCACACTTGGAGAATTTGGCGAAAAGTTGTTCTTTCTTTAGGAGTTCTAGGGTAAGACAAAGATGATGCTCGTGGTCAGCTTGCGTCTTAGAGTATATCAAGATCTCATCAATAAAAACAATGACGAACTGATCCAAATAAGGTTTGCAGACCCTATTCATTAAGTCCATGAAAACAGCAGGAGCATTAGTCAAACCGAATGGCATGACTGTGAATTGATAATGCCCATAACGAGTACGGAACGCTGTCTTCGGAATGTCTTCTTCTTGCACCCGAAGTTGATGATACCCGGAACGCAGATCGATCTTCGAAAAATAAGAAGCGCCTTGTAACTGATCAAAGAGATCATCGATGCGAGGTAGGGGATATCGATTCTTGATGGTAAGCTTGTTAAGCTCACGATAATCGATACACATCCTAAAGGATCCATCCTTCTTCTTGACAAAAAGAATGGGAGCACCCCAAGGTGAAAAACTAGGACGTATAAAACCTTTGTCAGAGAGCTCCTGAAGCTGTTTAGACAACTCTTGCATCTCAGATGGTGCAAGACGATATGGAGCTCTGGCAATGGGATTTGCACCAGGTACGAGATCAATGCGGAACTCGACTTGGCGTGCTGGAGGTAGACCAGGTAAATCTTCAGGGAACACTTCAGAATAATCCCGAACGACAGGAATATCTGAAATAGACTTACCCTTGCCTTTATCTTCTGTAACATGTGCTAAGAAAGCCACATAGTTCTTCTGCAGATACTTCCGAGCTTTAAAACAAGACATGAGTTTGAGACCACCGGTAGGCTTCTCACCTTGAACCTGCAGGATCTCGCCTGTCGAAAGCGGCACACGAACAATCTTCTTAGAACAAACTATCTCTGCGTGATGCTTGGATAACCAATCCATTCCCACAATAACGTCGAAGCTTCCAAGTTGCATAGGCGCGAGGTCAATAGGAAAAAGATGGTCGTTAAGATTCAATTGGCAGTTGTGAAGAACAGAATCAAGAATAATGGGTTCACCACTAGCTACCTCTACTGTCAAAGATTTGCCTAGTTTCGTTCTAGACACGCGAAGCATTTGCTCAAAGGACAAAGACACGAAACTCTTATCGGCACCAGAATCGAAAAGAACAGATGCAGGCTGATTATTAATAAAGAACGTACCGTTCACCACATTATCGTCAGCCTGTGCCTCTTGGGCATTCATGTTAAAGACTCGGCCTCGAGCCGGAGCCGGATTCTGGTTCTGGTTCTGGTTCTGGTTCGCCAGTCTTGGGCACCGATTCCTGTAGTGGGTCAGATCCCCACAATTGTAACAAGCACCTGGTGGGTATTGTGGTCTTGCAACTTGACCCTGTTGCTGAGCAACTTGTTGAGCCGGGTTCTGAACCGCTGGATTCTGAGCAGACCGACAAAAATTGGCAAGATGGCCTGACTTCCCACAGTTAGTACAGAAACGGCATGGAAGTTGCGGCTGGTGGTGACTGTTGCATCTATTGCACAAAGGTGCATTCCCTGTATAGGGTTTCTTTGCTGGAAGCTGTGCGGGTTGGTTGGGAGCTGCCTGATTAGCTTGGGCAGTGATAGCAAAATTTTGGGAAGCCTTACGCTTCCTTGACCTCTTCGAAGAACCAGAGTTCTTTCCATTCAAGTTTTGACCTTTCTTGCTATCTTCCTTGTCAGCCGACTGCTTCTTGCCCTTGTCACCCTTCCTGTGTAACTTGTTCTTCCGGACCTGCGACTCAGTCAGCGTCGCTGATAACTCGATCGCCTGACGGAGTGTGGCAGGTTCACTACCAGTAAGAATGTCTTGTACCGAGTCAGGTAGGCCGTCGATGTATCTTTCGATAGCCTTGTCAAGTGGGGTAACCATAGTCGGGCAAAGCAAACTCAACTCTTCAAACCGATCAGTATAAGCCCTATGCTCACCACTATCTTGCTTCAAAACATCAAACTCTTTCTCCAACGCTCGCTGCTCATGACGAGGACAGAATTCCCTCATCATAAGGGCTCTAAGTTCAGCCCAGGTCTGTGCAAGAGCAACTTCTGCACCTCTGTCTCTCATAACCCCGTTCCACCATGTCAAAGCCCTCTTCTGAAATACGCTCGAGGAAAACTCAACCTTGCGATTATCCGGACACTGCACATGGCGAAAAGTATTCTCTATGCTCTCGAACCACTGAAGAAGCCCAGTCGCTCCCTCAGAACCACTAAACTTGAGTGGTTTAGCCTGGTTAAAATCCTTGTACTTGCATGGAACATTGTTGTTGTTGTTGGCTTGATTCCATTGAGCAAAGAGATTTGGAAATTGAGCAGCCATCTGCTGCGCAATAATTTCTGCCAGCTCGGCAGTAGCTATCTGGTTCTCGCGTCGAGGAGGCATTCTAAAAGAGGAAAACATGAAAAGGAACGAGTGAGACGATTGGATGAAAAGAATGAGATGATAAAAACAAGAATTGCAAACAGCATAGATGGTGGTCATTCGTCCGTATCACAAAGCAAACAAACGACTCACAGTGACTAATCAAAGTAAATGGGTCAAAAATAATGTATTATCGAAGACATGCTCGCCTATAAGTGAACACTCACTCCAAGAATTCCCAGGTAAGCACAACTGGTCTCGCGTCTGGTTGAGATGTATACGAAGTGCTTGCCTAGACAGAAAACCCAGAATACAGGCATTCACCCTTCCAGTTTGCACATGTTCACATTATTTAGAACCCAAAACGTTTGACGGGATTTTTGAAAATTAGAAGGCACAAGGCCAAAAACCAAACTTGAAAAGGGTTTAAAACCATATAACAGAGGGTTCAAAACCTTACAATTGAGGGTTCAAAACCTTGTAAAAATTTATTCAAAAACAGATGATTGTTTTTCAAAAATTGATTCGGAAAATTTGGTTCTTGTTTTGATAATCACCTAAGGATAGGTGATGTACATGTTTTAAGATCTAAACACAAGATAACTTGTGTTAGGGTCCTAGAAAAGTTATAGTCTAGGTCAAAGCATTACTAATAACCTAATTCCCTATAACCATTGGCTCTGATACCAACTCTTCTGTCACACCCCGACCACGTGTAACATACAAAACGTGGCGGAAAACGTCGGGGAGTGTTGTAACAGAATTAATTGTTTCATAACCATGGCATACAAAGTTGTATTTTATTTATCAACACAAGAGTTTCATTGTTTTAAACAGAAATACAGAGTTTATAACATAATTAAACATAGTCTATCTTCTTTTAAAGTCTCTAAGGCACAGGTCCGCCCTAGTATCATGATCAACATTCTATGGAAAAGCACCTGAAAACACATGTGAAAATAGGTACGTCAGCATAAAAATGCCTGTGAGATACATAGGTTTGTGAAAATAGGATTCATGACTTGTATTTGAGAAAATGTTTAGTCATGAACCTTGTAATTTGCTTTGTCTTATAAATCATTTGAAAAACGATAAGATCAGATGATATGTATAAGTAAATGTAAGGTTAAATGATTAACCATGTAAAATGAGTTTGTATGAAGTAAGATGTTTGTTAACAATGTCTTGTGAAAAGTATGTTATTTGTATAAAATGTCATATGTATCCAATTGAAATGATTCAAATAACGCTACGACATGTAATACCATACAACCACTTATATATAGGAAGTACCAGCGGCGTATCCACCATGCTTGTATCATATTACACACGCATCGTTACTTAATCACTTAATCAAACCAAACCAACCAATGTAAGATGTCTATGTCTAAACCAATTGTCAAATGTATTGAATAATATGTCAATGTGTTTATGTCAAGATGTAAATCATGTAGTGTAAAACAAATGTCAATCATGTTATGTGTCAAATGTAAATCATGTCAAAATGTCTATGTCAAATATCCATGTCAAATGTCTTTGTTAAATGTCTTTGTGTAAAATGTCTATGTCAAAATGTCATGTATGGCAAGTGAAATGTCTCAACTAAACCATATGCACAAAAACAAAGTATTGAAGTAAACATGGTTTAAATCAATATTATGTCTTGTGGAAAATGCATGCTAATACTGATAATGAACATTTATGCGGTATTGTGAAAATGCATACATCCAAGCCTTGTGACTGTGGTGATAAACCCTTAAACAAATTAAAGGTTTATCTGTCTAAATATCATCGAATTCGGTCATTCCTTTCTGTCCCCTTTCCCTGGGATGTCCGGAACGGGAGTTGTCAATTCCTATGGTACCACTACCTACTAACGAACGGCGTGATCATTGTTAATGAATGTATTGTCCCATGTAAACAAACCAAATGTCATACCAAAATGTAGGCATGTGAAAACAATGCACTAAGTATGTAATCAAAATGAACATACATAGCGTGAAATGTCATATGAAACAATGTACTAAGTAATGCACACAATGGGCATACATAGTATGAAATGTCCTGTAAAACGATGTACTAAGTAATGCACACAATGGGCATACATAGCATGAAATGTCATGTAAAACAATGTACTAAGTAATGCACACAATGGGCACACCTAGCATGAAATGTAATGTAAAACAATGTACTATAATGTACTATCAAACATAGCCGGTATATGATGTGAAAACAGGAAAGCATGAAAGTAACAAGTAGGCACATGTGTTCCACCCCAAAACAGTTTGGAAAACAGTAAAAGAGGGGTCTATGTACTCACTTGTGATTGCTCAGATGTCTAAAGATAACCACCCAGTAATGCTAAAGATCTCGGAATCAAACGGCACCTAATATAGGTAACTATGTTAATAAACCGGACCTATATCGGAAGACTGGGTAGCATTAGGGTTTGTAAACCAAATGAGTGTAGGAACTCATATGATATGGTTTAACAAAGCCTACATGCTAAATGAAACTTAACCTAAGTGTTATCGACCCATTACGATCCGTTTAGGTAGCTTATGCTACTTTAACGCGTCGTGCGCGTGAAACGCGTTCGGACCGCCTAACTAGTCCTATGATAAGTGTTATATGCCTAAACATGTTACATAATCAGTTACATGACAAAAGTTTAGGTTACATATGCTAAATTACCAATTATGTATGAAAAGGGTATTCTGGTAATTTACCTAAGGCATATAAACTACCTATCATACAACTACCTAAACGATGTGACCATAGGGTATAACCTCGGAAGGTTATTCCCTACCTACTATGGTTACCTACTGTGTTTGGTCGGATCCTAATGATCGACCAAATGGGTCGAGTTCGAAGGTATAGGCGATTTATTAGATCGCCTACCCTACGACTCTAGACAACGTGGTAATCAGTAGGCATAGTCCCAAGGGACTATGACCATCGTGATTACAATCACGTTGCGAAGTTCAACCGAACTTCGCATTGACCATTACTGGTCAACGCTGAAAGTCAAACAAAGTTTGACTTTCTGACTCGAAAAGCAGTAAAAATAAGGAAAAGAACGAAAGAATACTTACGAAGGGTCCCCGAATGCTAAACTCGATTCGAAAATCTCAGGTATGAAACTAATGTTTCAACTTAGAGTTTCTCAAATCAAATTTCTAGTAATTTTTGCAAAGGGGTGATGGGGTATTTATAGTTTTCGGTCCACCGTTGAGATCGTTTCTTGGAAAAGGGGAAATGATCTCGCCCGAACACTTGTCGGAAAGTTATGGAGCCACATATGCTCCTTATCTTAGTGATTAAGCAACTTAGAACATGTGGTGGTGGTTAAATCTGCTGAAAACAGGCTGTTAAAAACTCTGAATCTGGTTAGAACACCCCATACGCATCGTAGGGTATAAACACCATACGCATCGTATGGGTGTACTTTGGCAGATTTACACTTTTGGTCCCTGAACTGTATTTAGGTCATTTTTGACACGTTTAAGGCCCGTTAACCCCATTTCAAAGCTCTAAAATGAAGTTAAAGTATAGGGAACTTAAAACATGTTCAAAAATATCTCGGATGTCGGTTCGTTTGGCCGTACGATCGCGATGTTCGCTTAATTACGATGGAATGCGCACAAGCGCGAAAAACGATCCAAATGACGCGACGAATGGATTTTTCTTATGGCGAACACTAAAATATAATATAGTCATGCTTACATAAATTTTTGGATGTCCGGATGTATTCAGAACGTAAGTTATGCGCGAAAATGCAAACTTGTGCACTTTTTGACACTTTTAGTCCCTGAATGACCCAAAAGTTTATTTTAGCACACCGAACCCCTCAAAGCCTATTTCTAAGCTATGTAAAGGATATTTAAGGTGTTTTTAACTTATGGTTATGTTCCGGAATGTTCGTTACAGTTCAAATTGACATACTTTCGCAGTTTGTCATATTTAGTCCCTGTAAGCGAATTAACTTGTTTTTGCCATACCAAAGCCTTCAAAACTTATTTCTAAGTTATGTAAAGGTTATTTAAGGTATGTTGAGTATATGTTGATGTTCCGGAGTATTTCTCGCATTAAACTGAGTATGTTTACGCACTAGTTTGCGTATAACTCTCCAGAAAGTGATGTAGAGTTTGGAATTACATAAAAGTCAAAACATGAAAAATGTCAAACATAACAAAACAAACATTGGGATCAAATAACATCGTTTTATTGTTAATAGAACTGTTCATAGTGATTACAAGCACAGTTGTTACACATAGCATGAAATGCAATGTAAATCATGTACTATAAATGTACTAATGAACATAGCAAGTATATGATGTGAAAACATGGAAAGCATGAATGTAACAAGTAGGCACATGTGTTCCACCCCAAAATGTTTGGAAAACAGTAAAAGAGGGGTCTATGTACTCACATAAACACCTTGAAAACATTTAAAAGAGGGGGTTCTATGTATTCACTTGAGATTGCTTAGTAGTCCTTGAGTAACAACCAAACAATGCTAGAGATCACGGATATCAAACGGCACCTAATATAGGTAACTATGTTAATAAACCGAACCTAAATCGATGGATTAGATAGAATGAGGGTTCGTAAACCAAACGAGTATGGAGACTCGTGTCATATGGTTTATCAAAGCCTACATACTAAATGAAACCTATCCTAAGTGCTTACGACCCATTAGGACCCGTTTAGGTAGCTTATGCTACTTTAACGCGTCGTTCGCGTAAAACGCGTTCGGACCGCCTAACTAGTCCTATGACAAGTAAAATATGCCTTAACATGTTTAGTATTGTTGATAAATCATTTAGAGGTCATAGGTTATGTTACATATGTTTAAAATGAATTTTGGCATCAAAGGGGTATTTTGGTAATTTACCTAAGGCATATAAACTACCTATCGTACAACTACTTAAACGAAGCGACCATAAGGTATAACCCCGGAAGGTTATTCCCTATACACTATGGTCACCTAATGTGTTTGGTCGGATCCTAATGATCGACCAAATGGGTCGGGTTCGAAGGTATAAGCGATTTATTAGATCGCTTACCCTTACGACCCTAGACAACGTGGTAATCAGTAGGCACAGTCACCAAGGACTATAACCATAGTGATTACGCTCACGTTGCGAAGTTCAAACGAACTTCGCATTGACCATAAACTGGTCAATGCAGAAATTTAAACAAAGTTTGACTTTCAGACTCGAAAAGCAATAAAAGAACGAAGGAACACTTACAAAGGGTTCCCGAAAGCTAATCTTGATCCAAGTAGCTCAGGTATGAAACAATGGTTTCAACTTAGAGCTTCTAAGATCAGATTCTTGTGGGTTTTGCAATGGGGTGGGTTGGGTATTTATAGGATTCGGAGATCCGTTAAGATCGTTTCTTGGAAAAGGGGGCACGATCTAAGCCGTACACTTGTTGGAAAGTTATGGTACCTCAATTGGCCACCCACCATAAGGTATTGACATTTGGCCTTGGCCTTTGGAGTGTTTAAAGGCTGGAAACAGGCTGTTAAAAACAAGTTTCTGCATCTGACCCCTGCTTACGGACCTCAACACTCACAATGTTGAGGTCCGTAAGGACCTTGCAGGCCTGAAACTTTAAAAAATGGCAGAACAGGCCCCTGTGCGCGTATCGTCGTGTTTTGGCACTTCTAACACCCGTGAAACCCATTTTTAAGCTCTAAAATGAAGTTAAAGTATAGGGAACTTAAAATGTGCTAAAAAATATGTCAGATGTCAGTTTGTTTGGCCGTACGATCCCGATGTTCGCTTAATTACGACGGAATGCACATAAGCGCGAAAAACGATCCAAATTGCGTGGCGAATGGATTTTTCTCATGCAAAACACTAAAATAAAATATTTTAGTGCTTACATAAATTTTTGGATGTCCAGATGTACTCAGAACGTAAGTTATGCGCGAAAGTGCAAACTTATGCACTTTTTGACACTTTTAGTCCCTGAATGAGCCAAAAGTTTATTTTGGCACACCGAACCCCTCAAAGCCTATTTCTAAGCTATATAAAGGATATTTAAGGTGTGTTTAACTTATGGTCATGTTCCGGAATGTCTGTTACAGTTCAAATTGGCATACTTTCGCAGTTTGTCAAATTTAGTCCCTGTAAGCAAATTAACTTGATTTCGGCATACCGAACCTTCCAAAACTTATTTCTAAGTTATGTAAAGGTTATTTAAGGTATGTTAAGCCTATGTCACTATTCCAGAGTGTTTGTTGCATTAAACTGGTTATATTTACGCATCAGTGCGCGTATAACCTTCCAGAAGGCGATTTAGAGCTTGAAATCGAACAAGAGTTGATATGTATAAAAGATACACATATTTATACAAGTCCAAAGTATGAAATACAATATTTCATTGGCTTGGTATCTGTTTGATGGTCGCAGTGACACAGGTGTCACATTGATTTTTGTTGTTGGTTTTAATATTTTCCGTCGAAGATGATAAGTATCAACTTATCTGAGACATCTATGAGTCGTGATTTTAGTTGAGTTTTGTTTGTTTAAGATTCTGAAATTTTGTAAACCCGAAATCGGGTCGGGTTTGGAGTTTGATGCTGATGTTTGTTGATTCTGATGTCTATGAGGATAAGTTTAAAACCGGAGCGTAAAAAAAGTTTAAAATTGGGGAGTAAAAAAGTTTAAAACCGGGGTGTAAAAAAGGTTTAAAAGAGGGGGGGGTAAAAAAAGTTTAAAACCGGGGCGTAAAAAATGTTAGTTCGTGTTAGGATCGATTTCGATACACCGTTGACTGCGTAGATCTCGTATCTTATGCGAAACCTAGTACAAGAGTAGAACAGACAAGAACAAGCTAATTATAAGTTGTTTTCTATTACTGTTGTCAATACAATACCGTGAAAACAAACTGACAGAGTTTCCCCACTCTTGTCAAAGATACAAATGAATAAGACAATAAGGTGTTGTTTGTTTTTTGCTAAAAGGTCTTCCTGATGTCTTTTGTCTGCACCGCGCAGACGCGCGCAGACGTTTTATTTTGCAGACCGTTTGTTTTCTTGAAGTGCTTTTTAAAAAAAAGGTCTTCAAGACCTCTGCCTCAAACAGATGTGGCCTAATGTCTTCAAAGGTCTTCAAGACCTCTTCTACCCTCTTCCTGCTACACACCTCTTCTTCCACACCTCCACCCCCACATCCCCGTCACCACCTCCACCACCACATCTCCGCCACCACCGCCACCTGATACATCACCACCACCATCATCGGAGAGAGAGAGAGAGAGACCGTAGAGAGAGGGAAAGACCGTAGAGCGAGAGAGAGAAAGAAGAGAGATAGAGAGATCGGAGAGAGAGAGATACCGTAGAGACTAGAGAGAGGGAGAGAGGGAGCGGCAGGAGACCATCAACATCATCGGAGACCATCATCTGATCATCATCAAACAAAAACCCCAAATCGAACAAAACCCCCAAATCAAACAAAACCCTCAAATCGATCTCTGCTACACACCCCTCTCGATCTCTGCTACCGTAGAGGGAGAGAGAGAAAGAAGAGAGAGAGATCGGTGTAGTGGTGACGGTGGTGTAGTGGTGACGGTGGTGTAGTGGTGACGGTGGTGGTGGTGGGTTTGCGGTGGTGCTTGGTGGTGGTGATGAAGGCAGAGAGAGAGATCGAGGGAGGAGAGTGTGACGGGGGTGGGTGGTTGCGACGGGGGTGGTAGTTGTAGATGGTTGTGGCGGTGGTGATGCAGAGAGAGAGAACAGAGGTTTGTGTGTGTAAAGTGTGTTTGTGTGTGTTGAGAAGTGAGAAGATCTTTTTATAGAATAAAAAAACAAACCCTCTTCTCCTTGCAGACTGCAGACCTTTGGTCCACCTCTTCTCCTGCAGATGCCTGCAGATGTGGTCCGCAGACTGCAGACCTTTTCCCGCAGAAAAAACAAACAGCACCTAAGACTATTTATAGATGAGCTAGATCCGCACATACTAATATATACGAATGGACTAGGTGCGGACCAACATATAGTGCAGATGGACTTAACCTTCTGTGGAACTGTTGTAACACCCCGACCATGTAAAACAACAAACCGGGGAGTCATGTCACAGAATTATTGTTTCATAAAAATTAATGAGCCGATTTTTTGATCTGATTCTCGTAGAATCGAGAATGAAGTTTTCATTACATATGGTATTTAAAGTTTGTTATTATTAGATGTAATGTTTACATAGTCTTGGAATAAACGGAAAAAGAACATAAAATAAATTGTCTTTCATGATTTTAACTTACTAAGGCCCAAGTCAGCCCTAAGTGTAGCATGTTCGACATCAAACATTCGCTCCTGAAACATATGTGAAAGTAAATACGTCAGCATAAAAATGCATGTGAGTAACATAGGTTTTGTGATGAAAATTCATGGCTTTGAATGTTAAAGGAAATGTTTAATTAATAAGTAGCCATGAACCTTTATAAAAGTGTTTTCTTTTATAAATTCATATGAAAATCAAATGATTTAAAAGAAATGATGCATGGTTAAGTAAATAACCAAATGAAAATAACTTGTATAAAATATGATATGACTTGTATAAAAAGGTGTCGCGATTTGTGTAAAAGATGTCACGGCTTGTCTTTGTTCGAAGTGATTTAGATAACGCTACAATATGTAATGTAATAAAAGCACTTATATATAGGAAGTACCAGTGGCGTATTCACCATGCTTTTATCACATTACACACGTCTCGTTATTTAAATCACTTACTATAAACCATTAAATGAAATGTCATGATTAAACCAACGTCTTAATAACCAAATGTCATGTATAAACAATGTCTTAATAACCAAATGTCGTTTAAACAATGTCTTGTGTAAACAAATGCCATGTATTATGTCTTGTATAAACAAATGTCATGTATAATGTCTTGTGTAAACAATGTCATATATAAACCAATGTTTTGTATGGTAAGCAAAAGAACTTTGCTTAATCCATATGAAATAATGTCTTGTATAACCAAAATGTCTTGTATAAACCAATGTTTTTAAATGAACAAAAAGAGTTTTGTTTAATCAAAGGTTTTGTTTTATAAATCATTGCTTTTATTGCGTAAACATTTATTAGGTTTGTTGGCGAATACATTCAAGCCTTGTTGACTGTCAGATAAACCCTTATAAGGTCAAAGGTTTATCAATGTTCATCGGATTCTGTCATTCCCTAAGGTCACTTCTAAATAAACCTAGGAAGCGGGAATGAGATTGTCAATCCTATGGTACCATTACATACTACCGGTCGGTGTGATCAATGTTAATGAATGTATCATTGTCGAGTTCAACGCACCAAAATGTCTTAAACATTTAGGATTTTAAAACAAAGGTTAACCAATACAGCAATACTCGCGTTACCTGAAAGAACTGAAGACTTTGTAGTCTATTGTGACGCATCTAAATTAGGATTTGGATGTGTGCTGATGCAACATCAAAAGGTTATAGCTTATGCTTCTAGACAACTTAAGAAACATAAAGAGAATCATACAACCCATGATCTAGAGTTAGGAGCCATAATTTCTGCCCTTAAAATTTGGAGACACTATCTTTACGGTAGTAGGTTTGTTTCTTCATAGATCATAAGAGTTTAAGATATGTCCTTGGACAAAAGGAATTAAATATAAGACAGAAACGTTGGATGGAAATTCTTAATGATTATGATTGTGATATCCAATATCATGCAGGAAAAGCTAATGTAGTAGCTGATGCTTTAAGCCGAAAGTATCATGAAAAGCCAAAACGAGTACGCTCTCTCAGACTAAATCTGCAGATAGATTTAAATGAGTAAATTAGGAAAATACATGAAACAGCAATCAAGGACGATGCTAAAAGTTTAAAAGGAATGATTAAGGAATTAGAACAAGGAACAGATGGAATTTGGAAATTCCATAAGAAAAGGATATGGATACCTATTCAAGGAAACCTACGAAACCAAATTCTGGAATAAGCCCATAAGTCTAAGTATACAATACATCCTGGTAGTGATAAAATATATCAAGACTTAAGAAAGAATTTCTGGTGGAGAGGAATGAAAAAGGATATAGCAAACTATGTTGCTAAATGTTTAACCTGTTCACAGGTTAAAGCTGAACATCAGAAACCTTCAGGGTTATTGCAGCAATTAGAGATGCCATTATGGAAATGGGAATTGATAACAATGGACTTTGTTACTAAATTACCCAAGACACGGAAAGGTAATGATACAATCTGGGTGATTGTAGACAGATTAACCAAATATGCTCATTGCTTACCAATGAAGGAAACTTTCAGTATGGAACAGTTAGCCAAGTTATATGTAAATGAAATAGTTTCATTACATGGAATTCCTTTATCTATCGTGTCTGACAGAGATAGTCGTTTTACTTCTCATGTTTGGACAAGTTTCCAAAAAGCAATGGGAAGTAAATTAAATCTAAGCACAACTTATCATCCTCAAACGGACGGACAAAGCGAAAGGACAATTCAAACAATGGAAGATATGCTTAGAGCTTGTGTATTTGACTTTGGAGGAAATTGGGACCATCACTTACCTCTCATAGAATTTTCCTACAACAACAGCTATCATACCAGCATCAATGCTGCACCATTTGAAGCACTCTATGGACGAAATGCCGAACTCCAGTCTGTTGGGCAGAGATTGGAGAAAAGCAACTATCAGGACCAGAGATTGTGCAAGAAACAACTAACAAAATTATTAAAGTCAAGGAAAGACTAAAAGCAGCACGAGATCGTCAAAAGAGTTATGTAGATAACAGACGAAAACCGTTGGAATTTCAAATTGGAGACAAGGTACTATTAAAAGTTTCTCCATGGAAAGGAGTGGTCAGATTCGTTAAAAGAGGAAAGCTAAGCCCAAGGTATGTTGGACCTTTTGAGATTATCAAAAGAATAGGACCAGTAGCTTATCAGCTACAATTTCCAGAGGAAATGGCAGGAATACATGATGTATTTCATATATGTAATCTCAAGAAGTGCCTAGCAGAGGAATCATTGGTAATACCTCTTCAGGACATAGAGGTAAATGAGAAGCTTAAGTTTGTAAAGAAACCACTTTAGATTGAAGATAGAAAGATCAAGAATCTCAAACACAAGAGATTAGTTCTGTTCAAAGTAAAATGGGATTCAAAGAGAGGACCAGAATATACATGGAAACTCGAATCAGAAATGCAAAGAAAGTATCCATACCTATTCTAGTGAATCTCGAGGACGAGATTTAAAACAAGGTGTGGAGGATATAACAACCCTCGAAAACACCCTATTATACCCCGTATACACGTAACCGGACCCGTATAACTTTAATTTTTATTAAAAACAAATAAAATAAGGATTTATGGTCACTCGCGAGCCGCTATAAGACCCTTACTCGATTTATATGATTATTATATACATTTCAACCATCATAGTGTATTAGCAGTTAAATATACACTTAAAATTTCGAATTTTTCTAAAACATTTTAATAAATAAAACATTTCAACATTTTTGTAAATACATTCGACGTTTAAAACGCGACTACGAAACATAACGCGGAAGCTTGAATATTGAGTGTGTTCAGTTCCTCGTTGAGCTTGATCGTTCTCCGGTACTGTAAATTATACCTACATTTCATAAACCGGTGAAATGAGTTAGTTTTTAACGTTTATACGTGTCAGGCTGAATTCACAAGAAAAAACTCATCAACAGCAACAAAATATCAGCTGATGGGGTTGTCGCGGGCCGAAACAGAGAGAGCCAAAGCTCTAGCGGGCCGCGAGCATTTATTGCATGTCGCGACGAGTTTACTCCTCGCTGTCGCGTGGCACGAGGATCCCCTTTTTCCAGCGAGTTTGCAGCTGAAATGCTGCATATTTTCCAAATTCCAAATTTTTACGCAAACGAGCATAACTTGCTCATTTTTTATCCGATTTAACTCACGTTTCTTCCTACGTGAGCGTAATTAAATTATCCATCACATGGAGTTAAAATATGACGTCCAGATTAAATAAATTTGAGACTTTTAAGCCTTCGGCTTATTATCTTTTAACCAAATTTTGACCCGTCCATGTGTTTATCAAACAAACATGTTTGTTTGACCCCAAATTCTTATGAACCTTATATTTTCGATATTGTCTATCATATTAGGTTCAAATCACGGGTTTCATAAGTATTTTAAATACGTTTTCGATCATATGCTTATTTTGACCCGTTAAGGGTATTTAAGCATATTATAAGCATGAATCTCTTTCATTCGTTTCTAGCGTCACATTTCCACATTTCTTATCAAATGATCTTCCACCACAAATATATTTGTGGTGGTTTCAAAGTGGAAATCTATTTATTCCGAGTTTTACCCCTCAGATTCTCTTTTTACGGCAACGACTCATATAGAGGCATTTGACCCAAAGATTCACACTTTTCGCTTTTTATACTTATTCTAAGTATTTATTGAATCATAAGACTCATTTCCAAACAACCTTTAAGGGTCGTTTGCTCGATTTAGCTTACAAGGGCGTTTTGGTCAATTTTAGTCTTTCTTTTACGACGAAGGACTTTTAATAACTTGTTTGACCAAAAATCCAACCTTTTAATCATAATCTTGTTTAGAAACCATTATGTTTCTAAAAACACCATGATTATAATTTAATTTATTGGGTTTACCTATTAAGGTAACCCAATGTCCATTTTTTTTACTTCATTTAACTCTCATTAGACTTGAAGTCCTAAATGAGTAGTTAACCTATCACGCATACCTCGCTCGGATCAATATATTGACCCGTTTTAATACCTTGCTTTAATAATCGCTAAGTAATAGCGATGCAAATATCCATTCGATATGGACTCCGGAAATCATGTAACACGACAAAAATCATTAGTCGATATTGTCAAAAGGTATTTTGACCTTTTGACCCGTTTGGTCTAAGTGACCATTTATCTTTGAAAGATGGTATTTATTACCATCTCATCTACATGACTCGCTCCGATTTTCACCGTACGGTCATTTTACTTATAAATCATTTCTTGATTCTTTTAACCCCTTTTAGGTCTTACGCCATAAAGTGTTTTTCAAAAACTAACGGTTATCGTTAGCGAGTGACCGAATTACCGTTTTACCCTTATTACTTATATTGGTTTACCTTATAAGGTAATCATTCAAAACTCGCTATTTACTAGTCATTGCATGACTAAATAATCGTATTAGCTCTTTTTAACCATTAAACATTATTGTATTTTGTTTCGAACCGCACATGTCGTGT
Source organism: Helianthus tuberosus (assembly GCA_030545235.1). Lineage (NCBI taxonomy): Eukaryota > Viridiplantae > Streptophyta > Magnoliopsida > Asterales > Asteraceae > Helianthus > Helianthus tuberosus. The sequence goes on along the minus strand of CM060402.1, from coordinate 40,520,774 downwards.
CGGAACATCATAATTCAAACATGACTTTCTATTATTCATTACCTATAAACTAATAGGTATTCAATAAATAGAGTGTAAGCTTTACTTACCTAGCATCTAGATTATGCTTTTCCTTCATTATTGATTTGTTTTTCCTTCCCAAGCTTTCACCTAGCTTGTCAAGCGTCAAACTATCATGGTAATTTGTAAGATGATTAGACTAGTCATAATCATTCATGATTATTCCATCCTACGATCTTTATGTCGGAATTATCATTCGATCATATAAAAGGTCAGTTTGACTTTAAAAAGTCAAACTGCCTATTGACAAAAGTAATTACACGATGTAGCTTAACCAATGGCGGACCCAGGAATTTTTCCATGGGGGTGCGGAACATTTTTAAAAATTTTAGGCCCCAAGGTATATAAATAAAAAATCGGTTTGTATCGGGTCGGTTCGGTCGAGTCGAGTCATGTAAAACAAAAGAACTAAATTTATATAATCATCAAAAACACGTCAAACCTTGTGACAAACATAATTAAAACGTCGTCCTACGGGTTTTCATTTTTTGAAATCTATCCAAAACATCATCTAAACCTACTTTCTTAAGCAACTCTTTCTCTATATAACATATACAACCTTCACTTAAATTCTCATCGCCAATCCGATTACGCAAGTATCCACATCAACGAACCCGAAAGACGTATCAACTTTCCTCTTGAGAAATCGCACCATAATGTCGCTTCTCATTGTTCCTATCGGCTATAACAAACAAATTGATCTATAAGTTCATGGCTCCATAACATATTACATAATGTATCAACTATTCAAGCCCTAAATATCATAATGTAAATCACCCTAAAAATCATCTAAACAACATATAAAAAAAGCCAAACGTTCTTCACTAAAAAAAGCCAAACATACTGTGGTATGCGGCTATAAAAAAGGCAAAATATCATCACTAACAAATATAACCCACCATAACATAATGAAAACAAAATGAAGCACATGTCTACTATGGTTAGTATGTGGCTATAATAGGCTGCTGGAGGTGGATAATATCAACGAAAAATCATCAAAAATAACAAAGAAACTTACCCGTGTTTGATCGGCAGTGGTATGGTGGCTGCTGACTGTTCACTGTTGTCGCTGTTGATGTTCAGATCACTGGCGTGCAAGGACGATAAAGAGAGCAGGATAGAATATGTAAGTGTTTTGGGCTTGTTTATTTTATTTTAGTTTGAAATATTGTTGATTTGTTGGGTTTGTTTATTGGGCTAAGACTTAGTAGTGGGCTAGTTAAATGTATTGGGCATTTGGGTTTAGTTATTTAGGTATTAAAAGTTATATAATTTAGGTAGTATTTCTTATAAAATAAGAGTTTACTAAAAAATATTTTTAAAATATAAGTTTATAACACTTTTTACTTAAGGGGTGCAGACGAAAAATTCCAACGGGTGCGGACGGAAAATTCCATGGGGTGCGGACAGGATTTTCGACGGAACTTGGCACTAAATTTTTTTTTTCCGGGGGTGCGCCCGCCCACCTTGGGCTGGGCTTAGGTCCGCCCTTGAGCATAACTACTCGTTTTATTACTTTGCCACCATACGGTAAGCATCCTTATTATGCTACCATTTTAATTACTTATGAAATCAAGTTATTGTAATCGAATTTCATTCGATTAATACATGATGATATCAAACATCATTTTGATCATAATATATTATCATTTTCATTTTATCATACAAATCCACTTCCTAGCAAGTATGATCACGTACTCAAACACACAATTTGTTCAAGTATTTTCTGATTACTATCAGATATGATGATTCTAATCATAATTATATCATCAAATTCATCATACGATTAATACCCACTTATCCTAGTGTGGTAATTCATCAAATCATTAAATTCATAGCATCATATGTATAATTTTCCACTTAGGGTTTTGTTCCTAAGCTAGTATACATCACTAATTTAATCATAGCTTCAATAATTCATTCATAATTCACGATTATGATGATTATTCAAATTTCACAACTTCACAAATCATCAAAATTTGACATACCTTATGATCCCCTAGCTTGGGTGATCATTAATTCACGTTCAATTGTGAATTTGCAAGTCATTTGGCCCTTCAATTTTATGATTATGTGGGAATTAGGGTTTAAAGCTCCTGGGAGCTTCCTGATGTTGATCATAGAACACACACTAAGTGTGTGTGCTTTGTTTTAAGTTTCTTTTATAATTAAACTTTCAAGTTATCCGAATTTCGCCCCTCTTGTTTGGTTAGTTATTAAGTAGGCCACAACCTACTTATTTCTAACAATATTCCCACTTATTAACTAGGTTAAACATTCCTAGTTAATTTAGTGAGTTCGGGGAGATTACGACTAAGTTTATTTTAAGTCCCGTTAACTCGGGCCTTTTATAATCTTTCTTTGTCAAAAGCATTATTTTTCCCTTTTATTAAATATTAGGTTTAGTTATATAAATCCTAATATTTTTCGGGTTAATTTTACCACTAACGGTACTTTACCCGTCTTTTAGTATTAACGTGGTTTGATTACCAAACCCGTTTTCGGGGTGTTACAGCCACGACAGGGGTCAGGGGGTGGCTCGCGGGGGGCGACACCCCTATGGTTGCAGGATTCTCCTTGTGCCACGTGTCCCCTTCATTTCGTGTCTAATCTACAGTGATGAGAAGACCACCCTAGCCGTACCTAGGGGGTCTCTCGCGGGGCGCGAAAGAGAGAAGAAACAGGGTCGTGGGGCGTGAGAGAGGCACAAATTCACCTATAAAAGGAGCCTCTCAGCATCAGTGCAACTCGTCCAAATTTCTTTCTCTCTCAGTCTTTATTATAGCCAAAATTAGCTCGATATTATACCCCTAATGTCACACCCCAACCGATGGCGGAAACATCGGGGCGTGGCACTGAGCGAAACAGATTCTTCAAGAGAATCCATAACAACTATTAAATTACCAAATCTTTAATGTTAATATCCCATACTACTAACAGATATAGTAAAAACAGTCATTACAGATATAAGTCTCAAAAACAAATAAACTATTCTGACAACTCAGATTTTATTGTGGGTTTCTAGACTTCCTACTTCGTTCATCACAACAAGCAATGCATCCTATCAACCTGTCACATACGTTAAAATAAAGTCAATACACATAGTGTAAAGGTGAGTACACAAGTTTGCATAGTATATAGTATAGCGAAAGCGTTTACTCATAACCAGCATGAATCACTTAACGGGCAAAGCAAGTAACTATCAAACTATGTTCACACTTAATAACGAGACTGTGTTGTATAGTATGCACGACACATGTCCAGCGGACACGTGAAGTAAAGTAATGTGATCCCTAGCAACCCCCGTCCACGACGACTGCTGAGTCCAAATTAAGTACTATCATTGCTAGAGGCGATATCGTGTAACACTGTCTAAGCATAGTAACAAGAATTCATAGATCACGTATATCATGCAGGAGCGGTTAGCGTTAAAAGTGTTTGCGTTGTGTGTTGTTGTGTTTTGATAGCGAACGTATGTAACACCCAAAAGTGCGTTAAAAGAAAATGGGTTCGAGTATACTCACAGTAGGTGTTTAACTAGTAAACACAGTACTTGGATTGAAGGGAGCGCGTTGGAGATTAACCTGAGCATAGAACAGTAGCGTAAGCGTTTGAGCAGCGTGTAAACAGTGCGTTGGACGAGTTGAGCATCGAATGGTGAGTTGATCGGATGGTCATTCGGACGGATGACCATTCGAACGGTTGATCATTCGAATGATTGTGTGTATTTGTATATCGTTTTGAAACTTTTGAAGTTTTCGTTGTAGTATTCAAACAAGTCATCCGGTCGGATGGTCATCCGGACGGATAGCCATTCGGTCGGATGGCTATTCGTTTGAGAGTTTGATTGTTTAAAGTTTGAGCAAATTGTTTAAGTGTTGAAAGTTGTAAGGGACAAGTCACATGGTCGAATAGTCATTTGATTGGATGGTGATCCGGTCGGATGGCCATTCAAGTAACGAGCTGATTGTTTTGAAAGTTCCAAGCTTTCAAAGTTAAAAGTTTGCATTTTAACGGAGACGGCGTGATGACGTGTCAAACAACGGAAACATACCAAGGATCAGCTCATCCGATCGGATGGGAATCACCCCATTCGATCGTACTCACTGTTCTCTTGATGAAGTCACATGTTTACCCCATTAATCGGTTATCTCTCCGGTGGAAATCCGTTTTCAAGCCGGCTCCCTACTAGAGAATGAGTGGGGAGCCTGAATGAGCAAGGATTCCATCGGTTTTGTGTAAAATGTTGAAGAAAAGTTTGAAAAGGATATGAAAAGTGTTGAAATATTGTAAAACTTAGTGGAAATTTGTATAAATCTCTTAGATTTGAACCACTCTTGATGAGATGATGTCACACAACTGATTGCATAAGCAACCGAGATGACGTCACTTTCAAAGCGTCCAAATCAGGTGATTTCATGGTAAAAATCAGTGGTTTTAGTGGAGAAGATGATGGAGTGTGTAGTGATGATGGAAGTACAAGATTTAGGAAGAAATACTTACGAAAAAGCCTTGAATCGATGAGAAAAGTGCTTGAGAGGGGCTTGAGAGCTTCTGGTCGAATGAAGCTGCCACATCAGTGAACAGTGATGTGACAGGCGGGTATTTATAGGGTGCAAGAGAGATAAGGTGGTGCAAGTGTGGGTCGGATGGCTAGTCGATCGGATGGCCATCCGATCGGATGGTCATTCGACCAGCCGAGTTGCGTTTTGTTATTTTCCGACTTCCGTTTCGTGCGTTAAGCATTGCGTTGCGTTTAGTCGAGTTGCGAGTGAGTGTGTAAGCGTTGCGTTAATGACCACAATATCTTTAAACTAATAGTCACATAATCTAACACATAAATACGTAAAAGGTAAATCTGCGTTTTGAGTCTGCGTTGTGTTTCGCGTTGCGATAGAGTTGCGATTGCGTTTGCGAATAACATCCCAAAACACATATATAAAGCACACACAAGTAAAGCACATAATAACACACACACATAGAACAATACCAACAACTTCATTTCGAGTTTGCGTTGCGATAGCGATAGTAACAATGCGATAAAGTGTGTTTTAATAGTATTAACCATTATAAATAGCGTTAAGTACGATAACTGCGTTTTGAATAAGCGTTGTAAATGCATAGTTTAAAACATCGTTTAAATGCGTCAAAATATAGTTTAAAATAAATAACATATCGATTACTGCAAATGGTTAAACTATTATTGAATCTCGAGAGTACAAGTCAATTAAGCAAGAATTGACAAATCTAGGTAATGACCTGTCTTGACTTTGACTTGACTTTGACTTTGCAAAAAGTCGGGTTGTTACACCTAAAAATAAAAGCTCTGCCTAGTTGTAAGTATTTTAACCCCGATCACTAATTCGTTACCCTACCCGATTGATATAGGGCCCCGTAACGCATGTCGAGGCTCTGTCTAACTAAGTTCGTTGGGGTTCTGTCTCGTGTTGTATGGCTAATGTGATTTGGGTTATCTTACTAACACGTGTGCATTGTATATTTTTAATAGAAAATAATCAGGAGAAGCAATAGGAAGCTATAGAAATACCTAAGTCTACAAATCTCAAATATTTTCAATTATACTTACAGTGATTGAGTCTTTGTATTCTACAATTGTTGTCGGTATGTGGGGTTTTGTATAGACTACTAGTAAACCGTTACTATTGGACACAGAGTTAGCCAATAGTAAAATGACCACAGTCGTGGAACTGCCAACATGATAAATACTGAATGAGTAATTGGGTAGATATAAACATTGTAATCGCTCTCGTTACTGTAAAGTTATAAAAGCTTATTTTGATTAAACTGGGATGCACTTGCCAGTATTTCTTGCTGATAAAATCTTTTTAAAATGCATTTCAGGTAACTTAATGTGAAGCTATAAGAAGCCAGCTATGGAGCACTTAAGGCTTAAAGAAGTGGCTATAAAAGTTACCTAAATAAAAAGGAGTTTATGTTTTCAATAATTAGGGTTTATCTCTATAACAATATTGTGAATGAAATATGGGCTTTGTCCCATTTGTTTATTATAAAAGTTTGGTGTTTTGAAACTCTGAAATTTATTTCCTAACTACGATCTTGATATTCTCAATTCTGCTGTGTAGGATCGATATTCAACCTGAATGAGTCGGTCTGAGTCAAATCTAAGTCACTAGAGAGGCGGAAACAATCTAGTAACTGAGAATCGGTGTTAGAATGTGAGTAGAAGCAGAGAAATACACTTTAAACCGGTTTTCCATTGATATTAGACGTTTTTACATGGAGAGAAACTGGCAGCACTTCGTGACAGATTTCACCAAATCGTACCAAATGGAAAACCCAACACCCCTATATATAGGGGATCCATTTCGCACGAAATAGCATGATCCATTTCGTACGAAATGGCAAACTCCATTTCGTACGGAATGGCCTTACAACTTCCTTTTTGTGCGAAATGGTTACATACACACATAACATTAACTTTTACACATTACACCCCTATTACAAGCTACTTGACACGACCTAGACTGTTGACGTAGGCGATAGACATTGTGTACCAACAAACTCCCCCTTGGATATTGCAAGAGTCTTCAGTCAGGCTGTCTTCAAAAACTTTCTTCACAGAGACGTAAAATTTTCCTCTCTCTGCTTCGGCTTTCTATTCAACAAATTCTTCAGTCTTTCATTCTCTTTAGCCGCTTTCAATTTTTCTTCAGCTTGCATCTTCATCCATTTACCTCGAAGCAGTGTATCTTTTTCTTCACGATCTTTCTTCTTCTTTTCAGCTTTCAGAGCCTCCTCTTTTTCAATCTTTCTCCATCTTGATGACCACACATTCTCATAATTGATTCCTTTCTGAAAACATATAGTTGCAACTTTCTGAAACTGCAATGCTTGGTCTTTATCCTCAGCTTTGTAACCGATCTTGTTTACGAACAAACACTCTATATCTTTTGCCAAGCAGTTCACAATCCACAACGGATCATACAAATGAATATATCTGATTTCATTTTCCACTCTGTACATGATTACTGCTTCAGTAGACATGCAGCTGTATACCCAACATAAGAACCCTTTGTGAAAATCTTGCTCCATTTTCGGCAGTGGAATATTCTTTATCACCCTGGGCTTCTTAATCTGCAAGATTGTTTCTTCTATGCCTGTGACTAGATCCACCCCAGTGCTTAAAATCTTTAAATGCTTCAAACTTCATTAAACCCCATGTCGGCATATCACACTCTCTGACAGGATAAGACAAAGTTCTGACTTTTGGAAGTTCTTCTACATCCCACCAGGGCAAAGACATAATGTCTTGGATATACACGAAATATTGAACTCCAAACTCTCGTCGAATTGCATACGCATTCACTTGTGGCAGAAACCCCCAACTGATTATATCACCCAGTGAAATTTCTCTATCTCTCTTGTAGAACTTTAGCGGTCTCTTGAACTTTCTTTCGGAATCTTTTCTGAACCATTTCTTCCGTTCTTCGCGTCTTTCTTCCTATGACATTTCATCAAAACTTTTATTCTTAACACATTCTTCAACTTTCCTTCTTAACTCATCTTCATTTGCTTGACTGAAGAACTCTGCAAGCGTTGGAAAGTTAGAAGTATCCACGTGAACATTCTCAGACTGTTCTTCATCACTGCAGTCTTCAACTTCAACTTTGTCATAGTTATCAGCATCTTCAACATATTTATACTGATACTCAGGCTGCTGATTAATATCAAACTGATTTAGCTCCTCTTCAAAATCAAACTTGAAATTAATATCTTCAACATGCGTCATCTTTATGATTTCATCTAGAGTATAAGTATGCATGATTTCTCCTTCCTCTACGTTGTGCTCAAGACGAAGAATCAATCTTGACACATGATTATCACTTTCATCAACATTCTTTGTATCATAATGCTCCCCCTTACTTTCAGCATTCTCAGGTTCTTCATTGGCATCATCATGAAGATAATCATCAACATTTTCTTCATTTGACTCTTCAGTAACCTTGATACCTGAAGTACCTTGATCGTTACCATCATTACCGTCATCATCATCATCACTGGAAGCAGAATAAACATCTTCTGTATCATCTTTCATATCCTCATCATCATCTTCTTCTTCATCATCTTCCTCATCGTCATTTTCTATATCATCAACTTCTACATCATCATCGAACACACCAGAAACTGAAGATATAGGATAAGGATTAAGAATAGATGTTTCTGGATCTATTGTTGGCTCAGACACAACAATTGACCTTTCACTCACTTCAGCAACACTTTCAATTTGAACACCTTTGCCTTTGTTTTTCATTTCAGCTTCGATCTCAGCTTTACGTCGTGCTCTGACTTCCTCAAGCTGGATTTCTTCAAACCTCTGTTCAACAGGCTTTCCAATAAAATTCTCCAATATTTTATTCATCATATACATTTCATGCTCTTTCTTTGCATTGTTGGCTTCCAATTCTTTGTTCTTCAGCTTGAAGTATTCATTTTGTTCATCTCTTTGAGCTTTTTCTTCCTCCAACTCTGCAATTCGAACTTTCATTATATCTATCTCAGCCTGATCTGCTTCAATCTTCTTCAATAATGAGGAATTCTCAGATTCAACTGTCTTTACACGCTTTTCTAACTTCTTTACAACATCATCAGTTACAAAGTTAAAATCTCCAATATCTTCAAGAGGAATGTTCTCTGGAACATGAGGAAAATCTTTAAATCTTGACGATCCAGGAGTCGTTTGTACATGTGGTTGTGAAGTTGGTGGTGTTTGTAGTATGTGTGGAGAAGTTATAACAGGTTGTTCATGAGTTGGTGTAGAGATACGAGGTTGTGGTGATGAATGTGGTGATGATGGAATAGGATCAGGTAATGGTTGTTGTGGTGGTGATAGTTGTTGTTGTGGTTTAGCTTGTGGTGGTGGTGATGGTGGTGGTTGACTTGATTCCTGAGTCGGTTTTGATTTTAGCAAGATTTTCAACCTTTTTGCTACTTTAGGAGATACAACACTTTTTCTTGCATTGGATTTCTTCCTACCTCCAGATGATGGTGGTGCTTGAACATCCTGAACATGTTCTGGAGATGGAACATACAAATCATCATTGTCATCTCCACTCCTCTTTCTCTTCTTCTGTTTTTCTTTATCAGAAATTAATTTCTTCCAACGTTCAGTTTCATCAACCTCTGAATCAGAAGAGCTCTTTTCTTTATCGTCACCTTCCTCACCAGCTGCTTTCTCAGCTTCCAAACCATAATCAATATTTTCCAATAGTTGTTCAGTCTCGGGAGACATTGGATCTTGATTTCTTTCAGCATCAACTTCTGTTTCATCTTCCTCTGGTTCATCGACCAACATTGTTTCAACAGTTTTCTTCTTGTGTTTCTTTCGTGGTTGTGACGAAGAACCTTCTCTAGTTTGAGCTTTAGGAGTTGTCTTTCTACTCCTTTTCTTCTTTTCTTCGTTAGTAAACCACTCATTTCGTGTGTTTTTGAATCCTGCTAATATTGCTAATTCATCTGCAACACTCTTTTCTTTCATTTCTTCATCATTTCTCCATTTTAGATGATTAACTGGATCTAGATCTTCGTAATTTGCACTCTTTATGAATCCAAAGAATTCTGCCTTTGTTTTTTATTATGGATGATTTTTGTGATACTTGGATAATACGATCAATGTCTCGTTATCCATGTGAAACAACACCAATAAATCATTATCTTCATCTTTTACTAGATCCGGATAAGCATGATCAATCATCATTTGTACAAATCTCGGATATATCCAGGTTTTGCTGCCTGATGTAATGTTTTCTTTCATATAATGGAAAATGATTTTTGAAAAATTGTACTTTTTGTTCAACACTAATGCAGTCACCATATTCGTCTGGTAATCTCTCATCACATCATAACCACCCTTTCTATGACTGAGAGCGTGAATCACTGAATGGATGAAAAATTTGTAAGGTTTTGAGAAACACGATTTCAAATAATTTGCACTGTTCAACGGACCATTATACCCCATCCTCAACATACATCCCTTAACCATTCTCTCTGGAAACTTCGTCGGTGAATTTTCATCATCTGGAAAATCTAACACTTCACGGACGAGTTGTTCTGTGATGACGATCTCTTTATCTTGACCATTCAAGCTAACAATCGAAGTTATCACTTTGCTTTCTTCATCATACTTAGCGTTCTTCCAGAAACGTTCAATATGGGATTTGAAAACATTATGTTGATTCGTCAATGCCTTTTGGATAGGTAAACGCTTCATAAATTCCAGAATATCCTTGAAAACAGCCATCTTTGGAAGTTTTTCATCATAAACACAACAGATGTTATGTAATGGATCAAACTGCACATTCGAAGCCTGAAATATACAACAGAAACACAAGTTAAACACTTTGAACAATTTTCAAACCATAACATCATTCACACGAAATGGCTTTTAAATAATTTGAACTTCAAACGAAATGGTTAGTTCAAGTGAAATGGGTTTCAAACGAAATGGTGTTTTCAAGCGAAATGGTGTTTCAAGCGGAATGGCCATTTCGTACGAAATGACTTGTCATTTCGTTTGAAACTTCAGTGATGAATAGTGAGATTACAGACTTCAAATCTTGATTTTATGATGAAATTGAAACCCAAGATATGTTCTATAACAGATTCCGAGTACATGGATGAGTTTTATTTTCATTTTGATCCACAAAAGCATCCTAGATCTAAGTTCGAAGATCTGTACATCGGGGTTCAAACGATTCAAGACTTTCTGGTTCAAATTGAAACCCTAAATCTGATCTACAACACATTCCGAACACACTCAAGTGTTTCTTGTTCATTATAGACCATTTAACAACCCTAGATCTAAGATTCATGTTCTGTTAATCGACGTTCAATAGATCTGGTTCAAAATGACATCAAATCTCACCTTTCCCATGTTATAAGTTGTACCAGCCAACTTATACATAGATTTTGATCAAAGATTTAACAAGATTTAGGCTTGAAATCGATGAAAACAGTGATTTCGCTTGAAATCGCCTTTTGAGAGTGTTTGGTGCGGAATGGAGAAAATGACAATTTCAAGCGATATGGGACCCTTTATATAGACATGTCCATTTCGTGCGAAATGGACATTGAGGCAGTGTGACATTCTCACGCGAAATGAACATTTGAAACGATATGGCCATTTCGTGCGAAATGGTCATTTCGTTTGAAATTTCAATTTTTTAAATTTTTCAAATTTTTATCTTTTTGATTATTTTTTATTTTTTTACCATCACACCCAGTTAACCAAGTCCAAGTTAATGACCCTGGTCAACTGTTTAGCCTACCAAGTCCAAGTTAATGACCTTGGCTAACCAATTTATGAACTTGCTGACTTTTTGAAACAGATTTAAGTTCAAATTAATGAACTTTTAAACTTTTTGATCAATTACCAACTGATCCAACATGTTTAGCACTATGAGACTTTGATCATCAGATCCCCAACGTCTGTCATCAAAAACAAGATGAAAAGATAAATCTTTTTGGATTTTTCAACATATTAGCTAAACAACTAGAAACATGAAACTGTAATTTGTACAAACATATATACAAACAACTTTTTGTGAGTATGCGTTAGAGGATCATATCAGTTTAATGAGACATATCAGCTGCACCGTTGATCTAAACTTTACCACTTAAAGCTTTTAAACAATTCACCCTAGATCATCGATATTGTGGTCCACTTAAACTCCTCTAGGATGTTCGTAATGCTTACCAATACGTTTAAGGTATATTAGAAAGCACTAAAATCCTATGGGCCCCACAATCTAAGCATATCCCCTCATCATGTAATGCACTGACCCGAATAACGCTTTTAAACTTTCATCAACTGTGATTTGTGCAAAAATAACTCAGAACACTTAAACATTAACGATCAGGTCGATACTCCCGTATACGCAGAGATCGTCCAATGTTTAAGTAAAATAAGGAAAAATAAAACAAGTTGAAAGTGTTTAGGCTTTAACCACCAGTTCGATACTCCCGTATACGCAGAGGTGATCCAAAGCTTAAACGAAACACCAAAGAAACTAAAACAGAACGATTAGGCATTAACATCCAGGTCGAAACTCCCGTATACGCAGAGGATGTCCAATGCTTAATCAAAATAAAGAAATCAAACAAGTTTAAATTTTTGCAAAAAGAAAACACAAAATCACAGTGACTTTACAGCAAAGTTGTGAAAGCTCACAAACTTACCAGTTTTATGTACTAAGACAATCAGCAATTACCGAGCAGGCACACAGTCAAGAAGGACAAAACTAAGTACTATGCGTTCGACCGTGTTTCCCACCAGACTTAGGCATTTTGCGTTATGTTTGTATCGTTTTCGCAAAACTACTAGTCTTAGCTGAGCCTATCTGTGACAACTCGAACTTTCAAGGTTCGTATCTGTCAGTCTTGTTGATTTCGATTTCTCTTTATTTCTTTTTCTTTCACGTTCCTTGCTTTTGTGAATCTGTTAACGCTCGTGAAAGAGATATACTTGTTTACGTTACCTATTGTGTCGTATGGTTAAGTTAGGACCGCACACTTTGACGGGCCACACACATATTAAATTTCTGGAATATCTCGGCCCACTAATAGATCCGGCCCGAGGTGTTTGAACCCACACACACATCTTAATCCATTTAAACCATTGTGAACCTTGGCCCAGTTCTCGTGAACTCGAACCCAAACCGGCCCACAACTTGTCGCATGTATATGTATTTAGGTTACGTATTATCTCTTGCTAGAAACCCTTAAACTTCTCTCCTCTTGCGATCGACGACTGCCTCACCCGAAGCCCTTCTTTTCCTCTCTCGTATTCGGGTATGTTTGGTATTATGTTTGTAGAATAATTGAGTGTGTTTTGATTATTTGAATATGTTACATAGTAAATGGATAACATGAAACTGTTAGTATGCATGGATTGAATATGGAGGGTTCGACATGATGATGGTGTTTTGTCTGATGTGTATATGTGGTGAACGACCAAATTATTATGGTAGGATTCATGTTATGCAATGATGTGTGCTTGATAGGGACGAGTGCATGCAACAAATATATTATTCATAATAGATTTTGATGTAACAGTGGTTTATTGGTCTAATGGAATTGTAGTTAAATGGTTGAAAAAGTGTGATAACTTTGAATAGAAAATGGCGGCCCATGTGCTGTGGACTTGATCTAATAAAGTGAAAATTCCAATAATGTGTTAGTAAATGTTCATCCAGGCTATTGTTTTACATTTTGAGCTTCATGACCTTATGTATGTGATTAAATATGATAATAGAGTTGTTTTGTTAGTATGAGAATCCTGCAAACCTACTGATTTAGAACTGGGTGATTTTTGAAGTAAAATATATAAAACATATGGTGATAAAATTCCAAGAGATAGGCTAATTAATTGAAGTCTGATTGCTTGTCTTGAATTCTTGGTGGACGTAAACTGTGAATTAGAAAGGGGGCGTGCTTTTGTGGTTCGATGAATAACGTATGTGTGTTTGAAAACTGTTTTAGTGTAAATGGTATTTAAAGGTATGCCTAGAATGATAAATGCATCAGCTGTTTGGTATATGGATTCGAAAAGGAGATATAATGTTTATTGATTGAAATATGTGATGATCTTTAATACACAACGGATGTTCTTTATGTTGATAGGATTTTTATAACATTCTTACAATGACACCAATGATAATAAGTGATAAATATGATAAATCTGTGCTGTTAAATCGTTTGAATGATTTATGCTAAAGGTTTATGAGGTTCCGACTGAGATTGCGATTCGAAACCTGTTCGGTTGCGACTCGAGATCTTTTTGGTTCCAACTCGAAACGTGACACCACACACCAAAGGACTCGAAACCTATACGGTTGCGAGTCAAGACCTCTTTGATTCCGACTCAAGACTAACTCAAAATCTCAGGGTTTCAACTGAAGTTTAGTGACTCGAAATCGCTTGATTTCGACAGAGATCCTTGTGGTTCCGACTCGAGACCTCTTGGTTCCGACTTGGGATCCCTTGGTTTCAACTGATGTTTTCTATCTTTTCCCACTCACAACACACACTCTTTGGGCCGTGCACTAGTTACTATACACACTTGTGCTTTTGTTATAACTTTAACCATGGCCTATATGTTCTACATGTTACATGCTACGTGATGATTTAAATTGCATGCTACTTGGTATATATTACGCGTAAGGTTATATGTGATACCTTGTGTACTGCTTGTTAAGTTACGAGTACAAATATGTGAATTACTTGCAATACATGAAACCTGACCGATATTGGTAACCATAATAGGACATGGTTGACTGACTATTTAAACAAGTAAATTACCTGCCGAGCAATCTAAGGTGAGTTCATCTATTGAGCATGCGTCCCGGTGGTTGGGACAATCAGTGGGTATCCCGGGGAGGGATAAGTCTTTTGGGTAAAACTGGGATGCTGGATAATAATCTCACCCTGTCATTCTTAAGTCCCATCTTTTGTTACCGGGGAGGTAGTGGGGTATTAGTTGGTAGCGCTACTTAGGTTTGGCACCCTCACACCGTACCGGGGAGGACGGTTGTGAACTAATGACCCAGTCATGCCCAGTGTTTTGATAGGAGCACTAGGGAATGGCCAAAACATACATCAGGAGCCGTCTTGTTCAGTATCGAGATATTATCAACATTACTTTCGGAATTAAATTCAATGGATTAACTAAACACTTGGTAACCAACGTTTTCGTAAAACTATGAACTCACCAGCGTTGTCTGATACACTTGTTGCATGCTCGCAGGTCGTTAGATGTCTTGGATTTGGAACTTGCTGTCTGGAGTGGTGGGAGTGGTCATGGGTCGACTGGAGGGATTCATGTGATTGACTTATTGATTTTATACATTGATTTAGAAACAGTTTAACTTTGGGTTACTATTTGCTTCCGCTGAACATGTTGGTTTTCATTTGAACTCGTTAATAGTATTTTCATTAATAATTGAGGATTTTATTTTGAAACTTGTATGGGTTCAATGTAATTAGTGGCTCGTTGTTGGTGCGTCACACGCCTAACAGGGACTTTCCTTAGGTGGTATTTTGGGGGTGTGACATTTTGGTATCAGAGCCAGGTTATAGTGAACTTGGTTTTAAAATGTTTTTGTAAAACCAGACTATAACCGAACAATTCTGAATACGTGAATACGACCATGACACTCAGCTCCAGATTGCAAGGTTCGTCTTTCTCACTTGTTGCATACATTACATGGCTTGTACACATTTGTTTATGACGTAGCATACGGACACACACTTGTCACTATAGTATGATTACGTGAATTGCTTGCTTACATTATGATGCATTGGTAGTATGTCATAGTCTTGGGATTTCAGTGATCTTATCATTTTGATAACCTCTGTTTAGCACTCGAGTTTGGGGAACCATTTGACATGAGTTAGGAGGAACTGAGATGAGCATGCAAATCGCAATATTATTGTGGGTGCACACATAATAATAATGTGGGGTGCATGTGAGTCCCAGTGAGGCTTAACAAGTGAAAAAGGGGTTTCGTTCCGTTATTTGGTTGATGTGAAACACAACAGTCTATAGGATTCATATCAGTGATTGTCTCCTACTTGAATATGATCTTTTCATTTCCCTCTGAAACCTTTCGAATCTCGATGCTATCGAGTATTACCTGAACACCCACCTGAACGCTTAGCGAACTGTGTAGAATGTTAGGTGCTTGTACGAACGTCCCCGAGTTGGGTGTCGCAGTATTAATGATTGGTCTGTACCCCTCTCACTCCTCTTTGTTTATGGGAACTCAATGTACTGATGACTTAGACCCCGAAGTGCGATCACTTCTGCAACACCTTGGAAACATACCGTGTATTACTCAGTCAACTTGCAAGGACGATGGACAAGAGGGTAAACTTAGTACTTTACCGACCCCAGTATTTGGACGACCCTGATTTCCGGCAGCGAACATCAGCAATTTGACTTCAATTGAATCTTTAACCCTAGGCAGCGGCTCATGGGAACCAACTCTTACGAATCAATCGGGGCATAAGTGAGGACAACTGATGGTAGTATGGAATGTGTGACTGCCAGCACGATGAGTAACGCTTTAGGACGTGACGCGGAATGTGAAAAGATAAACTTATGTTGGTGCATGCGTCTGTCGACTTTGTCTTGTATCGAGTCTTATGTGTGAATAGATAGATTAGAGCACGGAAAACGAGAAATTAGGTTTTCAGGCAATTTCAAATGAAATTACAAGATGTAATTCCGCTTGAAATAGATTAGTGATTTCACACGAAATTAGCTTGTTAATTCCGCTTGAAATACTAATTCCGTGTGAAACAGTAATTCCGTGTGAAAGTGATTCCGTTTGAGTCATGTTCAAGCGGAATTAGGTGGTCTATAAATAGGGTTGTCCTGATTTCGTTTGAGTGATTGATGTATGTGTGATTCCGGAGCCGAAGTGCTGCCGAAGTGTCATTTCACTGTAAAACTTTGTCAAATTAATCAGAAAGGCATTTAAAGTGAATATCTAGCTGAATCGAACTCGATATGTCTATTTCCGCCTTTCATATTGAGTAGAACGCCTCTGAACGACTCATTTCGGTCGGTAAAACGATCCTACAAGTGGTATCAGAGCTCAGGAGGAGGAGTTCTACCATATTCAGCTTGATTTCATCAGATTTTCTAACTTCTACACCTTCTTTTCAAAATTGGACAACTTTTCACAGTTAAAATCGTCTAATTTTGTCACAGTATACGCGCATTTGTGTTTTATCAAACCCTTGAGAGTTTTAGACCTAAATTCTGCTTAAAACTTGATCAATTTGTAATTTCGCTTGAAAAGTGTGTTTGAAATGATGATGTCAGCATAATTTCGTTTGAAAGCGTAATTTCGCTTAAGTATTCCGTTTCAGTGTGTAATTCCGTTTGAAAATTTCAAACGAAATCAGTGATTCCGCTTCAAATCGTTATTCCGTTTGAAGGCCTTATTCCATGTGAGTTGGTATTCCATTTGAAACTGGTTTGCAGGTAATTTCGCTTCAACAGGTGATTCCGTTTGAAAGGGTATTCTGTTTGGAGAGGGTAATTTCGCTTGAAGAGTTAATTCCGTTTGAAAGTGTCTAATTTTTGAAAAAGTTTACCGAATCATGGAAGAGGAATTCTACAACGCGTTTGCTACATCCCCGACTACTCCGGCTGAAATTGCTAAGAACATGAACATGGAAAATGAAACTGGAACTTTGCAAAAACCCCCGAAGCTGATGGGAATTGAGGAATATTATGGTTGGAAAGATCGATTTGAAAAATGGGTTCAAGCTAACCATTTGAGATCTTGGGAATGTGTTGAGAAAAAGTATGTGCTACCACGTATAGATTTGGGAGTTGAAAAGAAAATTTATGAATTTACTGATAAAGAAAGAGATATGTACAAAGCAGAAAAGATGATGATCAGTTTACTCCAACAAGCGATTAAAGAAGACATATTCATATTGCTTCAACATGATAAAACTTCACGTTCAATTTGGGAAGCACTTCGAATTAAATTTGAGGGAAGTGGGAAAATGATCAAGAGTAAAAAAGCATTACTGAAGAAAGAATTTGACTTGTTTACAGGTTTGCCAGGAGAAGATACAAAGAAACTAATTGAAAGATATTGTCACTTAGTACGTTCAATGTCATTGTTAGACATCACCAAAGATCGTGAAGAATGGGTTGACAAACTAGCTGATGCTTTACCTCAGAAAGAATGGGGTACATTTTTGATGATATTGAAAAATACTGGAGAATATGATGGTTTGACAATTTCTCAGTTCATTGAAAAGATTTAAGGACAAGATCTAAAACAACAAAAGATTGCAAGAATGAATAATCCTAGTGCACAACAAGATGTACTATAAAGGGAATGTTCAGAATGTCGAAGCAAGTCCGAAAATTCAAACTGCTTTCAGTGCAGGAAACTCATCTGAATCAGTCAATCAAAGTCCAAGCAGCAGTAGTGGATTTTCTTCATATCCGAGTGTGAATCCGAAAGCATCAAGTTCAAGTCATCAAGTTCAAAGCTCAAACAGCAATAATGGTCATGTCTTAAATTGCAACATCGCTTTGCATCTTCAGAATGGTCAAATTTTTTCTGAAGAAGTTGTCAAAAGTCATATGGCATTACTTGTTACAGCATTGGAATCTTATGAAGGATTAGTTGCAGGAAGGATCGGAAATCCCATGCTGACAAAAGAGAATTACGATCAGATCGATGCTGAAGAAATGGAACTTATGGATATAAAATGGTGTTTAGCGAGTGTTTTGAGAAGAGCTGAAAAATTCAAAATGATTACAGGAAGAAATGATTTTATGGATGCTAATGTATCTACTTTGGGTTTTGATAAATCTAAAGTTACTTGTTTTCGATGCAGGGAGAAAGGACATTTCAAGAGAGAATGTAAAAATCGAGAAACAAGTGGAGCACAGAATCCGTTTGGAAAAGATGATTACTATCAGAAAGCCATTTATCAACAAATTGCTCATCAACCGTATCAACAAAAAGAACCACAAACTGCTCATGCTAAAATGATCGAAGATGCAAATAAGAAAGCTTATTATGGTATCATTGATCAAGATGATGAGAAAGTGGCTGCAGGTTTCAGTTGGGACAAATACATTCCACCCGATTCAAAAGTAGCAGGTCTCATTGCACAAATAGTTCAAGAGCCAGATTTGATGAAGGGGTGGATAAAAGCATTTGCCAGTGATGAGAAGAAACAAGATGATGAATCTAGTCTTTCAGATGTTAGTTCAGAAGAAACACAAGTGTTTGATCAATCATCAACTGATGATAGTGATGATGAGGAAGAAAAACATATTAATATTGCAAAAACTCATTTATCTCCTGAAAGTTTTGAATTTTATTTTGCAGATAGAGTGAAGAAGCTGAAGGAGAGACAAACAGAAAAAGAACAGAAAAAGGTGAAATGTGAAAGTGATGTTCAAGAAGAGATGTCTGAACAAAATGAAGAGGATAAAGTTACTGAGCAAGCAGTTGAAGTTGAGAAAGTGATTAAAGCTGAGAAAGTGATTGAAGCTGAGCAAGAAGTTGAAGTTGTTGAAAAGATAGTCGAAGTTGAAAAGATTATTGAAGTGGAAAAGATTGTTGAAGTCATCAAACCGTGTTTAAAATGTACAGAATCTTGCAGACAATGTGAAGAGAAAGATGAGAAATTGAGTGAGCAGGATAAGATGAAAGAAACATTGTTGTTCAATCTCAATTATGCGAAAGAATCATATGATGTGTTGAACAGAACGGTGACTGGTCTACAAAAGACAAATTCTGAAAGAGAAGATGCATTGACCATGATGAATGCTGTGATGATGACAAAGCAGAAGGCTATTAACCATTACATTGAAGAATGTGCTACGCTGAAGCAGGAGTTGGAGACAGAAAAGATAGAAAATGAAAGAATTAGACGATTACAGCAAAGTTATTCTAGTTCTGATTATTTGATTGATGTATGTGTGATTTCGGAGCCGAAGTGCTGCCGAAGTGTCATTTCACTGTAAAACTTTGTCAAATTAATCAGAAAGGCATTTAAAGTGAACATCTAGCTGAATCGAACTCGATATGTCTGTTTCCGCCTTTCATATTGAGTAGAACGCCTCTGAACGACTCATTTGGGTCGGTAAAACGATATTTATAGACCACCTAATTCCGCTTGAACATGACTCAAACGAAATCACTTTCACACGGAATTACTGTTTCACACGGAAATAGTATTTCAAGCGGAATTAACAAGCTAATTTCGTGTGAAATCACTAATCTATTTCAAGCGGAATTACATCTTGTAATTTCGTTTAAAATTGCCTAAAAACCTAATTTCTCATTTTACGTGCTCTAATCTATCTATTCACACACAAGACTCGATACAAGACGAAGTCAAAAGACGCATGCACCAACAGACCCCCCCTCGAATGTTGACGAGTCTTTAGTGTCGAGTCTTCAACGTCTTCAGTCTTTATCAGTCTGCTCTTTCTTGAAGTATCTGACACTGTAAAGCATCCTCAATCTTCTTTCTGTTTCTTCCAGAAACGCAATCTGGCTCTTATCTCACTCTAATTCTCTTGATCAGATCTCTTGATTCTTTTTAAGCTTAGGATCAGAAACCTGGCTTTCTCCAATCTTCAATCCTGTACAAACTCTACCTCACAATAAATTTCACAAATTTAAAATTTGACAAATTTATACTCTTGCTAATCAACTGTATACACAAATCAATAAATGATTTTACAATGTTAATCTCTGATGAACCACTTGAAGAAATATCATTTTTCAACTTTAAAACTTCTTTCAAACAGACTCCCCCTCACAAGTTGTCATCATGTTAGCACTTGGAATTTTGAAAATCAGCTCTCCAACATCAGTTGTCGAAAATCTTTTTGTATTTTTCAAAATTTATGCTAAAACACACTGAATATCTTTTTGGAACTTTTGAATGTAAAGAAAATGCAATAAAGAAATATCTACAATCAATATTTTTGTGAGTTTGTGTAAGAAGATCATATCAGTTTTATAAGACAAATCACCAACACCGTTAAGCTTTAAACATTTTAAGTTCTAAACAATTCACTTAGATTGTCAGTATGCTGATCCACTTAAATTCTCACACAAAGTTCAACTGTTTTGAGATATGAGATTAATGTTTTAAGCACTTAAACTTATTCGCGTGTCCCACCTCAGAATATACTCCCGTATCCAGATCCCAATATTCACTCTTACAGGTGAGTATACCACAGATGATATCTGTAAAGGGTTAAATGCGAGGACCGTGAGAGCTCAGGTCAGAACTTCAGTTCAGCAGAGAGATGACGGCTTTGACTTTTGGTGTATCCCCTTTAGAGGATCTTTTGTTTCAACAGCACATGATTAGCATTTTGCAATGTTTCATCATTTTTTGTACTGAGGGCGGTGCTATATTTCAAGCAAGCAAAAAATATTATACGGGGACTAGGCCATTGCTTCCGCAAAATCAGAAGTCCCGGGATAATACCCCAGATATCACTGAGTATAAAGACCTAGTATCTCAGAAAGAGGGGCCTTTCAAACAAGATTTCAGGGGTTACCCATATATCCGAGAAATGTTCCCCACGATATAAGTAAGTTTGAAATTTAGGTTTATATCTCGACACAATCTACTAAATGTGCAAAAACCTACTGTCACATCATCAGTGAGACCGTTTATCACATTTTGACTTTCCAATTCTTTAGCATGTTGTGATCGTCCACTGATGTACTATCATTTCCTCTTTTCTCAATAAAACTCATTTTTTATCATGTTTTTGACTTTTTCAAATTTTCTAATGTTTTTGGATTTTCTGAAAATTCATACTCCCCCTAAAATACAAAATCATTTAAAGGAAATTTGAAAACAAACTATACAAGTAAAGTGACAACTGACATCGAATCACTTCAAATCTCCATCCACTTGGCATAAACAATCAGAACTCCCCCTTACAACAAACTATTTTCCCATTGTGATTTCAAAACACTTAAGTTTGTTTTAATCAAATGGTTTTTCCGGAAAATTAGTTTTGTTGATTTTTTCAAACCACTTGTAGGTTAGGGGTTTCATCACTTTGTTCTATGAACCACTTTAAAAAATATAACATTTTTAATCAAACACCACTTGTAGAAAATCAAGTACAACTTGTAGAATCACTTGTATGATCGAAATCACTTTCGTGAATTTCTCAAGAAAGATGCCGATACCTGCTTCACACTTACCAACCTGGAAGCTCCGGCAATTCAACCGTTTCAAAAAACAATTTTTCAAGAATAATGCCGATTCATGCTCCGCGATTACCTACTTGGGAGCTCCGGCAAGTCATACTGTTTACATATGAAAAACAGACATCCAAGCTTCACCAAACTTGGATGTTTCCTCCTAATCTGCATTCGGGTAGTAAGATGCCTTCTTTGTTTCATAAAACTCTTTTACCCCTTTGACTTTTCCCTCGACCATCTTTCCAAAAATCTTTTTAACATTTCCATTAAAAACATTTTCAACATCAAATTCCTTCTTCTTAGGATAGAATTGATTTGAAATCTCAACTTTTCCAATTTTTGATTTAAAATTTTCAGCCTGCAATGGTGGAAAATTGACATCATCCATTGGCGGTACTGATGTTTCCAGTTTTATCTCAACTTGTGGCTCCTCTGACTTTGTGGAATCAGATTCATCGCCAGATTTCACATCTGTTTTCTTAACAACCCACATCTGGTTGTCAAGATTCACTCTTCTTTTGTAAAATCTCTTCTTTGAACATTCACCAACTTCATATGTTGAATATTTAAAAACTTTGAATCTTTCAATTGGTGGTTCAATTTTCTCAACAATCTTTTCTTTCAGTTTAGAAACAACTTCCTGTTTGATATTGGTAGCCATTGGACAATTCCAAGCGATGTGACCAACTTCTTGACATCTGTAACAGGTTCTTGTCTCTTTTCTCAGATAAACTCCATTTTTCTCAAACTTTTGTTTCTCAGCAAATAACTCTTTATTTGTTTGCTTCCAGAATGAGCTCTTTTGCTCTTCTTCCGAACTTGTCCCTGAAACAAATACAGTTTTTGGTTTATCATTTTTCTCATTTTTATGATTTTCAGGTCGAATAAAACCTAATCCTTTCTTTTTGTAATTACCGTTATGGTTTGGTTTCTTTTGAAAAACAGAACCAGAACTGTAACCCTTTTTCTTGTTTAAACGTTGTTGAACTCTTGAGGTGTAAATTTTAGATTTTCCAGTAAGATTTACATCTTTTATTTCGAAAATATTAATTTCTGTTAGTTTGAAAACCTTTTTGATCGTTTTTTGTTTAACACCTCTTATTGGAAATTCTTCATGAGAATATAATTTGTCTGAATCCTTCAAAGTATATGCCACTTTGATTGGTTCGTCATTCAAATTAGATTTTGATAACAAGAATTCTTTATTGTAAACTCTTTTAACCGATGGTTTTGAACTGTTGACCGACGAACTCGAACTTTCTGACTCAGACTTTGACTCTGACTCCTCATCTTTATCCAACACCTGATTGACCACTTTCTTTATTAACTCAGACTCATGATCAGTGTCAGACGATGTGAACGTGACGTCAATATTTTCTGGTAACTCATCAGTTATTTCGGACTTTAACTTTATATTAACTGCCTTTATGACTTGCTCCTCATTTGGTTTTCTGGGAGAATAACCTTCCCAAATCGGAGGCGAACACTTGTTATAATTTGCACTTTGTTTCTTACCAGTATCCTTTTCTTCAGGCTTCTTGTCTTGAAAACCTTCCATACCTGCAATAGTGGATAAAGTTATTGAGCAAGCAGTTGAAGTTGAGAAAGTGATTAAAGCTGAGAAAGTGTCTTTTGTAAAGCTTCAGCTTAGCACAATAACTTGTCTTGAAAAGCTTCAGCTTAGCACAATAACTTTATCCACTGTTGCAGGTATGGAAGGTTTTCAAGACAAGAAGCCTGAAGAAAAGGATACTGGTAAGAAACAAAGTGCAAATTATAACAAGTGTTCGCCTCCGATTTGGGAAGGTTATTCTCCCAGAAAACCAAATGAGGAGCAAGTCATAAAGGCAGTTAATATAAAGTTAAAGTCCGAAATAACTGATGAGTTACCAGAAAATATTGACGTCACGTTCACATCGTCTGACACTGATCATGAGTCTGAGTTAATAAAGAAAGTGGTCGATCAGGTGTTGGATAAAGATGAGGAGTCAGAGTCAAAGTCTGAGTCAGAAAGTTCGAGTTCGTCGGTCAACAGTTCAAAACCATCGGTTAAAAGAGTTTACAATAAAGAATTCTTGTTATCAAAATCTAATTTGAATGACGAACCAATCAAAGTGGCATATACTTTGAAGGATTCAGACAAATTATATTCTCATGAAGAATTTCCAATAAGAGGTGTTAAACAAAAAACGATCAAAAAGGTTTTCAAACTAACAGAAATTAATATTTTCGAAATAAAAGATGTAAATCTTACTGGAAAATCTAAAATTTACACCTCAAGAGTTCAACAACGTTTAAACAAGAAAAAGGGTTACAGTTCTAGTTCTGTTTTTCAAAAGAAACCAAACCATAATGGTAATTACAAAAAGAAAGGATTAGGTTTTATTCGACCTGAAAATCATAAAAATGAGAAAAATGATAAACCAAAAACTGTATTTGTTTCAGGGACAAGTTCGGAAGAAGAGCAAAAGAGCTCATTCTGGAAGCAAACAAATAAAGAGTTATTTGCTGAGAAACAAAAGTTTGAGAAAAATGGAGTTTATCTGAGAAAAGAGACAAGAACCTGTTACAGATGTCAAGAAGTTGGTCACATCGCTTGGAATTGTCCAATGGCTACCAATATCAAACAGGAAGTTGTTTCTAAACTGAAAGAAAAGATTGTTGAGAAAATTGAACCACCAATTGAAAGATTCAAAGTTTTTAAATATTCAACATATGAAGTTGGTGAATGTTCAAAGAAGAGATTTTACAAAAGAAGAGTGAATCTTGACAACCAGATGTGGGTTGTTAAGAAAACAGATGTGAAATCTGGCGATGAATCTGATTCCACAAAGTCAGAGGAGCCACAAGTTGAGATAAAACTGGAAACATCAGTACCGCCAATGGATGATGTCAATTTTCCACCATTGCAGGCTGAAAATTTTAAATCAAAAATTGGAAAAGTTGAGATTTCAAATCAATTCTATCCTAAGAAGAAGGAATTTGATGTTGAAAATGTTTTTAATGGAAATGTTAAAAAGATTTTTGGAAAGATGGTCGAGGGAAAAGTCAAAGGGGTAAAAGAGTTTTATGAAACAAAGAAGGCATCTTACTACCCGAATGCAGATTAGGAGGAAACATCCAAGTTTGGTGAAGCTTGGATGTCTGTTTTTCATATGTAAACAGTATGACTTGCCGGAGCTCCCAAGTAGGTAATCGCGGAGCATGAATCGGCATTATTCTTGAAAAATTGTTTTTTGAAACGGTTGAATTGCCGGAGCTTCCAGGTTGGTAAGTGTGAAGCAGGTATCGGCATCTTTCTTGAGAAATTCACGAAAGTGATTTCGATCATACAAGTGATTCTACAAGTTGTACTTGATTTTCTACAAGTGGTGTTTGATTAAAAATGTTATATTTTTTAAAGTGGTTCATAGAACAAAGTGATGAAACCCCTAACCTACAAGTGGTTTGAAAAAATCAACAAAACTAATTTTCCGGAAAAACCATTTGATTAAAACAAACTTAAGTGTTTTGAAATCACAATGGGAAAATAGTTTGTTGTAAGGGGGAGTTCTGATTGTTTATGCCAAGTGGATGGAGATTTGAAGTGATTCGATGTCAGTTGTCACTTTACTTGTATAGTTTGTTTTCAAATTTCCTTTAAATGATTTTGTATTTTAGGGGGAGTATGAATTTTCAGAAAATCCAAAAACATTAGAAAATTTGAAAAAATCAAAAACATGATAAAAAATGAGTTTTATTGAAAAAAGAGGAAATGATAGTACATCAGTGGACGATCACAGCATGCTAAAGAATTGGAAAGTCAAAATGTGATAAACGGTCTCACTGATGATGTGACAGTAGGTTTTTGCACATTTAGTAGATTGTGTCGAGATATAAACCTAAATTTCAAACTTACTTATATCGTGGGGAACATTTCTCGGATATATGGGTAACCCCTGAAATCTTGTTTGAAAGGCCCCTCTTTCTGAGATACTAGGTCTTTATACTCAGTGATATCTGGGGTATTATCCCGGGACTTCTGATTTTGCGGAAGCAATGGCCTAGTCCCCGTATAATATTTTCTGCTTGCTTGAAATATAGCACCGCCCTCAGTACAAAAAATGATGAAACATTGCAAAATGCTAATTATGTGCTGTTGAAACAAAAGATCCTCTAAAGGGGACACACCAAAAGTCGAAGCCGTCATCTCTCTGCTGAACGGAAGTTCTGACCTGAGCACTCACGGTCCTCGCATTTAACCCTTTACAGATATCATATGTGGTATACTCACCTGTAAGAGTGAATATTGGGATCTGGATACGGGAGTATATTCTGAGGTGGGACACGCGAATAAGTTTAAGTGCTTAAAACATTAATCTCATATCTCGAAACAGTTGAACTTTGCGTGAGAATTTAAGTGGATCAGCATACTGACAATCTAAGTGAATTGTTTAGAACTTAAAATGTTTAAAGCTTAACGGTGTTGGTGATTTGTCTCATAAAACTGATATGATCTTCTTACACAAACTCACAAAAATATTGATTGTAAATATTTATTTATTGCATTTTCTTTACATCCAAAAGTTCCAAAAAGATTTTCAGTGTGTTTTAGCATAAATTTTCAAAAATACAAAAAGATTTTCGACAACTGATGTTGGAGAGCTGATTTTCAAAATTCCAAGTGCTAACATGATGACAACTTGTGAGGGGGAGTCTGTTTGAAAGAAGTTTTAAAGTTGAAAAATGATATTTCTTCAAGTGGTTCATCAGAGATTAACATTGTAAAATCATTTATTGATTTGTGTATACAGTTGATTAGCAAGAGTATAAATTTGTCAAATTTTAAATTTGTGAAATTTATTTTGAGGTAGAGTTTGTACAGGATTGAAGATTGGAGAAAGCCAGGTTTCTGATCCTAAGCTTAAAAAGAATCAAGAGATCTGATCAAGAGAATTTGAGTGAGATAAGAGCCAGATTGTGACACCTGGGTCACTGCGACCATCAAACAAATACCAAACCAATGAAATAGTGTATTTCATACTTGGGATTTGTACAAATATGTGTATCATTGTGACTATACCTACTGATTACCACGTTATCTAGGCTCAATGACGAGTCGTAGTTTCGGCCAAAATGCGCATTTACGCGTATTTTGTAACCAAACTACTCTTGGGTATCAAAACCGTTTGTTTTGATACCATACCTGTTTTCTAAACTTAGTTAAGCATGTTTTAACATGCTTAGCTCGTCACTTTTAGTTTAGTGCTTATATAGGGTCGTAAGGTAAGCGATCTAAACAATCGCTTATACTTTCGAACCCGACCCGTTTGGTCGATCATTAGGATCCGACCAAACACATTAGGTGACCATAGTTGTATAGGGAATAACCTTCCGAGGTTATACCTTATGGTCACATCGTTTAGTTAGTTGTATGATAGGTAGTTTATATGCCTTAGGTAAATTACCAAAATACCCCTTTGACGCCAAAATTCATTTTGAACAAATGTAACATAACTTTTGACATCTAAACTGATTTGGCAACAATATTAGACAAGTTAAGGCATATTTTACTTATCATAGGGCTAGTTAAGCATTCCAAACGCGTTTCACGCAAATGACGCGTTAAAGTAGCATAAGCTACCTAAACGGGTCGTAATGGGTCGTAAGCACTTAGGTTAGGTTTCATTTTAGTATGTGGGCTTTGTTAAACCATATTACACGAGTCTCCATACTCGTTTGGTTTACAAACCCTCATTCTATCTAACCCTCCTATTTAGGTCCGGTATATTAACATAGTTACCTATATTAGGTGTCGTTTGATATCCGTGATCCCTAGCATTGTTTGGTTGTTACTCAAGGACTACTAAGCAATCTCAAGTGAGTACATAGACCCCTCTTTTACTGTTTTCCAAACATTTTGGGGTGAAACACATGTGCCTACTTGTTACTTTCATGCTTTTCCATGTTTTCATATCATATGCTTGTTATGTTCAATAGTACACTTATAGTACATGATTTCATTGTGTTTATGCTATGTATGCCCATTGTGTGCATATTTAGTACATTGTTTTACATTACATGTTATGCTATGTATGTCCATTGTGTGCATACTTAGTACATTGTTTTACATTACATTTTATGCCATGTATGCCCATTGTGTGCATACTTAGTACATCGTTTTACATTACATGTTATGCTATGTATGTCCATTGTGTGCATACTTAGTACATTGTTTTACATTACATTTTATGCTATGTATGCCCATTGTGTGCATACTTAGTACATTTGTTATTCATCACATGCTTACATTTTGGTATGACATTTGGTTTGTTCAAATGGGACAATATACATTCATTAACATTAGCTACGCCGCTCGTTAGTAGGTAATGGTACCATAGGACTTGACAACTCCCATTCCTGAACCCTAGGTTTGTTTGGGTGGAAGGAATGACCGAATTCGATAAACATAACACATATAGACCTTTAAATTTGTTTAGGGGTCTATCACCACAGTCACAAGGCTTGGATGTATGCATTTTCACAATACCGCATAGATGTTTGTATCAGTATAGCATGCATTTGTTCCACAAAACATAACTTTGATTTAAACCATGTTTTACTTCAAAACCTTGATTTTGTGCATTTTACATATGGTTTAGTTGATATATTTCACTTACCATACATGATATTTTTGATACACATTACATGATTTGCATTAGACATAAACATTTTGACATTGATATACACAATTCATGATTTACATTAGACATAGACATTAGACATGGTTTTTCACACAAACATTTTGACATTTGATTATATATAAACATTTTACTTTGGTGATTTGGTTTGAGTAAGTGATTTAAGTAACGAGGCGTGTGTAATATGATACAAGCATGGTGGATACGCCGCTGGTACTTCCTATATATAAGTGTTTGTATGGTATTACATATCGTAGCGTTATTTGAATTATTTCAAATAATTACTTAATTATCATTCAAAAGATCTTTCTATCTTTATAGTTAGATTCTTAGAAATATTTAAAGCACCAATCAAAATCCACTGATTGGATACCTGGTGTGCTTTGAATACATGAGCATAGTTAGCAGAACAAATTAACAAAATGATAACAAATCTAAAATCAAGTTAAACAATTATGTGATTATGTGTTTATGCATTTTGTGTTTTCTTTTATGCATTTTTTGTGTTTTTGTATACTCTGGATATTCGTTATCCAAATCCTCGTAGAACCTTTCGTATCTTCATATGAGGGATTCGTAGTAGGATACTCAAAAAGGTACTACCTTAAATCCTTAATGTGTGACAACTGCCACTTTCGGGTAATTTACTTACATTTAAAACAGTGATTTACATTATACAAGCATGTGTTTTGAATATTCTGACTGCATGATTACATGGTATACATCTTAGAAAACTCATGGAATATTCATTGGTTATTACACATGATTCATTTTTATTGGGTACATTTGAAATAGTGCAAACAATTCATCGAAACAACTAGAGTAGTGCCTAGTGAACTAGAGTGCTGACGAAAACTCCGGATCCGCAGAAAACATCAAAAATGACATCTTAAAGACTCGGATGAGAGTCCAACATCAATTATATATTAAACCCTATGTGGGAATACAAGGGTTTGGTTAATATTTTACCAATGCCCGGTAGCACTAAAAACTGTCCGAAATGCGCTAAAAGTGACCATTTCATGAATTTTCCGCAAAATTCAGCAATTGTATTTTATTACAAGATGCAAAAATAGATGTTTAGGCACCAATTTCATATGAAAATATTTATGGAATATCAATTTCACACATAACGGAAATTTTTCTTACAACTTCCTTAAGTGTACCTTTCGACCATTTACTAGCGAAACGAGCGCTAAACATCTAGCCGAACTATATTTTGGCACTTGTAGCGAACTAGTTAATATTATTTTTGGTCTTGCAAAGCTAGTTTATGGTTATTACAAGTCTTGAATCATCTCGGAATAATTGCAAAAACCTAAACACCTAAAGACTTAACCTTTGCATTTTCATTTGAAACCTTAATTTTTACTAACACATTTTACCACATGAGACCCCCCCCCCCCCCCCACACACCTTGTAACCGTGAACAAGGGGGCCCCACACCCCTTGTTTAATTTGGTAAATATCTAGATATTATTATCTAGTTACTAGTGGATTAGAATGGTGACTTATTACAACACTTCTTCACTAAGTTACTACACTTTTACACCATATCTTACACACACATAAGAAAACTCTCTAATCATCTTCATCTTCCATCAAGAACACCTTCAAAAACCCAATTATTTTTATCAACTTCTTCATGATCAAGATGGATTTCCAAGTAACATAAGGTGATCTAAAGCTCTTGGAAGTGAAAGGAAGGATTTTTATTCATACAAAAGTGTTCTAACATCAAGATCATCATCTTCTTAGTTCTTAATAATCTCTAAGATCATCCCTAGCCTAGTGCTAGAAGTAAGCTTCTATATTTTTTTATACATATTATGTTTATGATTGTTATTATAACTAATAATAACTATATAATCATACATAATGAACAAGAAAAATACAATGAAGCAAAGATAAAAATCATGATATAATTATGTTTGTTTATATTGTGATCTTAGACTTGTTATATGCATATTAGATCTTGTTATGATGATTATGCTACAAATAAAGTGTTAGAAGATGTTGAAAGATATGATCTAAAAATTATACATGTTTATGTTAAAGGGTTTTAATATAAAGGATTAAAGGGATGATCATATCTAGTGATCTTGTGAAAGTATTTAGGGTTTTTATTTAAAAACAAGACTTTCACAAGATTATAAAAAATAACATACAACTAAAGATTTTTATAAAAGTTGTTAAAACTAGAATTAAACTTGGTTTTTGAACTAGTTAACATATGAAAGGATCATGTTTAAAACCCTACATGATTTGCATATCATCTTGATAATTTCATGTTATAAAAGTCTCATAATGTTTAGTTAAGATGTTGAATAAATTGTTGTTGATTTAATAAAGAAAATGATATGTTTAATGAAACATGGTTAAGATAAAAATACAAAGGTTATACGGCCAATTTTTATAAAAACTTTATTTTATAAAATAACAACATTTTTGGGTAAATCTCTACAAGATTTAAAAAGGTTATTAAAGAAGGGTTTATAAAATAAAAGACAAGAAAAATATATATTTTTTTTAGAAAATATATATTTGGTTACTTTAACAATTTTTGTGTGATATATTACTTGGTGTATTAGTTATATATATCATTGTAGGAACTTGAATCTCATGTCACCTTTAAACTCAAAACACATTATAACAAAAGTCCTACGAGACTTCACATAATTACGCCTTAAAACGAGTTACGGACGATTAGAATAATCGGACACCAATTATGGTCAAAATGAACGACGGACGACTACTTAAGTGAATTGCCAATCCGAAGAATTACTACGATGTTTAGACGATTTTTCCGACACGAAATATAAATAAGCAATCAATAACAAATTTCGGATGTTTATAAACTTATAAAAACTAGTATGTTTTATTTACTAACAAGTGTACTTAGTAAATTTTTATAAAAAGGTTTTTATAAAAATAAATGGGCTTATTATACCAGTGGGCTATTTTTATTACAAATGGGCTTAATATACTTAATAGACTATTTTTACAAATGGGCTACTTACACTTAATGGGCTTAGTTTTCTTAATGGGCTTAACTTCATTATGGGCTTAACATAAATTCATGGGCTAAGCCCAAACACCAAACATATGGGCCAAAGCCCAACACTATTTAAGCCCAACACTATTCAAGCCCAACACTATTCAAGCCCAACACTATTCAAGCCCAACACTATTTGAGGCCCAACACTATTGAGGCCCAACACTATTTGAGGCCCAACACTATTTGAGGCCCAACACTATTTGAGGCCCAGCACTATTTAAGCCCAATAACTTGAAAACATGGGCTTGGCCCAATGATACTATTATTGGAAACACAACTATACAAGTGATACATACAAGACACGAGATTCAGCGGACGAGATCCGACTATACAACTCATTCATCGAATACACAGTTAACGAACATTTGAACAACTCATTCATCGAATACACAGTTAACGAACATTTGAACAACTCATACATCGAATACACAGTTAACGAACAGTAAAGACATACAAGTCTTACA